>CM022766.1:24640759-24681301 GCA_012411365.1 Ameiurus melas | reverse complement strand
CATTTTCCTGTAGAAATACCTGCAGGAACCTATGAAGGAAAATATGCAGTAAATATGATTCATCATTCTATCCTTCTTGAATGATGTCTGCAGGTCTGTTTAAATACACACTTTGGTGACTGGCCAGTAGGATCAATCTGAAATTTATATTATGGCGAGTGTTTGTATCTCCCGTAGAAACATGGCACTGGGGAAATAACTTCACAACAAAAGCATTTTCACAAAGAATGATTTCATTTACTGAAATGATGTCACATAATGACTGATGACATTCTGTAAAGTTTCCAAGACGGAGTTCAGTTCACATCAAAACAGAAGAGAAAAGCTATAAAATGTAAATAATATTTCAAATGAATCTGAAATTTGCAGGACATGGCGTAGTGTTTGTAACATCAAACATCATGCAGAGAAATGAAAAATCCTGCAGGATTCTTTTTAGGGTTTTGTTTGTAAGGGTCTCTGTGCTTATTGAAAAATCTGCACAATATTTACACAATTAAATTCAACACAGGTACAGAATAACCGAGACTCACTGCTGGTCCTCACCATGCTCTGGGAGAGTGGAGGTGCTTTCATGGAGGTTCCTGGTCCACAGTGTGATGCGGCTCACTTGACCAGCAGGATGCAGAGGTTGTATGTTAGAGCTGGACTGTGGGATTCCTGTGAGGTGCGGGATCAGCTGTCTTTGGCCGAGGGAGGTCAGGTGTGGACAGAGGAGCTCAGTGTAGAGGAAAATGAACTCAGATTACTTCTGTCCAACATCATCTTCACTCAAACACTCTTTACACTCTCCCATTACAACGATGTGGGATGTATATGTTCTGGTGAAGAATCATGATTTAACTTCTGTTTAAATAGAGACACATACCTTTCAATCAAACTTTAAGGTGCTTTGTTCATTTCACTCCTTTCACTGAGCTCTCGGCTGTTTGTTCAGGTCACACAGGGGCGGCGACAGTGAACTGGACCGGACTCCCTGTTCCTGGGTAGAGGGAGCTCAAGCATCAGTGACTGGGGCAGAGTCTGTGCTGTAGGCTGGGATAAGGAGAGCTGATGTTCTCTGCACAGCTGGATGTAGGAGTGCTGTGGCTGTGGTGGAGGTGGACTGGTTTGGGAGGGGGTGGCCACATTGGGCTGATATGGTTTGATTGTCAGAAGGAGACACACCTATCACAATGTAACATCTCATCATGGAGTCGAGCTGCATGCTCTCATAAACAATTTGTATGCTGGAGTCATCTGTAATGGTAGATATTAACATCACCTACACACGTTAGTGAATAAAGTCAGTGTTCATTAGAATATTTAAACCAGTGTTCTTCTGCTTCAGGATCATCCGTGGCGTTTCATGAGGGTGCGGTTGTCTGGAGGGAGCGAAAAGTCAGGGGAGGTGGAGATTTATTTCAGGCGGACTGGGAGGAGAGTTCTCCTGGACTCGGGAGTCTGTCTGAGGCGTCAGTGCTCTGCAGACACAGGCTGGGGCTCCGTGCTGAACTACCGCCCCCTCCTCCATCCACCACTGAACACAAAACACATGTGTGTAACGGGTTCCAGCTGCTCTTGGGAGTGAAGCTCATCTGGGGAACTGCAACGTGCACAACCTGTCAACTGCAGCTCCGGGAATATCTGTACATCACCTGCTCGGTAAGCAGCACAACACCTACCTATGAGCAGATATGTAACAACAGTAATACATTTTTATAATTCTAAAGTATCTTACTAAATATACAGAGTAATTAAATATGTTATAAGATTTTATTAGTTTATATAACTTATTATGTTTTTTTTTTTTTTATCTTTACTCCAGACCCCCAGGTCCATCAGGCTGGTTTGTTCTGGGGAGACTGTGCAGGAAGGCTGAGGTTCCCCAGCCCCGGCTCGTGGGGGACAGTGTGTGATGACTCGTGGAATATTGAGGATGGAGGTGGTGTGCAGACAGCTGCAGTGTGTGAGTGGCCCTCAGTACCCACATACCAGCCTGGTTTGGTCCTGGAACTGGGTCCATATGGCTGAATGAGGTGGATGTGAGGGGAACGAGACTCCCTGTGGAACTGCAGATTTCAGCTGAGAAGAGGGTGAATGTGGACCAGGAGGACGTAGGAGTCATGTGCTCAGGTACAGTGTAATGACTGAGATTAAACCTGTAAGTATATGTATATGACTGTTTTCAAAACTGAGGTCCAAAGTTCTTGAAATTAACATGATAGTAAGGACCTGTTTATAATTATGTTGTTTTTTACATAGTTTATATAAAAAGGTTTTTAAGTGTATGTCATCCTCTCACCAGAGTTTAGTAGATACACTCACGAGGGCTGTGAGGGGAATCTGGAAGGGTGTTCTACAATGGAACCTGGGGTATGTGTGTCACAATCAGATGGAGATGGAGTTAGAAACAAAGATATGGTGTAGTAGAGCTGAACTGTGGAAGACGTAATTTGGTCTCTTGCCAGAGCGTAGTCGAATCTGCTCCTAACTGGCTGGATCATGTGAAATGTAGAAACATGACTCTAATCTGTTAGTGTCCATCTTCACCCTGGGGATAGAACAGATGTGATCATCGATGAGGGTGGTTCATATTACCTGCACCAGGTAGGGTGGATTCTCTCTCACTAGAAGTTTTATACATTGATGTAGAATTTGCATAAATATTCCGCTGCAAATTAAGAAAGAGAGAAAGTCTGATTCATGCATTTTATTACTGCAGAAGATGGAACGTCTCACGTCCTCATGGAACATCCTCTTCATCTCCTCTTCAGAAATATTGCCTCAAGTAAGGAAACTTAAATCTGCAGCTTGAAAAGAAAGAGTTTCTGTTTCTACCCTGAAGTTGATTATTTTTCCTGTAACAGCAGGTCCTGAAGATTTATTCCTCTAATAACACAGCAATAAACCAACAATTACATTTTTTATATTAAAGTATGATATGTATATTATTTATACATTTATAGTTTATTTAATGTTGTCTGTGTTCAGAAACAATAATCAGTTATCTCATTACTAGAGATAGAGCCTAAAGACTCTTTCTCATTTCTTTCATTCAGGTATGCAGAGAAACCATGAAGCGTAAACACTGTTCTGAAGATGTCAGAAAACTTAGTTACA
Source organism: Ameiurus melas (assembly GCA_012411365.1). Classification (NCBI taxonomy): domain Eukaryota; kingdom Metazoa; phylum Chordata; class Actinopteri; order Siluriformes; family Ictaluridae; genus Ameiurus; species Ameiurus melas. Next base: position 24,678,199 of record CM022766.1, on the reverse strand, counting down.
AGCATTATCTCTGACTGTTACAAACCGCTAATGACACTGGAGACTCCTTCCATAAATGTCACATAAACATCTCATTACAGAAAATATCACAATATTATACAATTAATTGAGTTAAGTCACACACAAAAGCAACTTTATTCTAAATATGAGAAGAACATCACTCAAACATTGACCTTGGTGAATGATTTGTAAGTAGAGAAAATGTGTGATAACAATAAACGAAAGTGGCGGTCCAAAACTGGTGATAGGAAATAAATGGTTTTAATAGATGATGGTCAGTATAATAAAAGTTAGTATCAATTGTAATTGTAAGTGAGCTGTGTGACTGGAGCTAATATTAAGCGTTGGTGTGTTTCCTCAGCGTGATGTGTGTGATGTAGAGCACTGGTCTCCAGGCAGGAGGTGGAGAAAGGGAAGCCTCTGGGAGGTTGGAGGTGTATCTAAGCACCTACGTGGGGCTCGTTTGTGATGATCAGTGGAACATCAGGAACGCTCAGGTGGTGTGCAGACAGCTGGGCGTGGTCGGGCGCTGAGTGCTGATAGGAATGTTAGTTCTGGTCCTAGGTGAAGGGACTATCTGGCCGAACAGAGGAAGTGTCGAGGGGATGAGATTCACCTGTGGGACTGTCATCATTCCCTGAAAAAACACAACTGACTGCTCTCATGCTGGAGTCACCTGTGTGCAGGTCAGAGGGGTGTGCTAACTTTTCCAGTTCTGTCTCCACTCATTACACTTTTCTCCCAGTGTTAAGACTTGATAACTTTATTTATAATCTTAGATATTAGTTTGAAAGTCAGACCCTAAACTGTAATACACTGATCAGCAGCTCATAACCCTTATTAGTGAGAGTATATTTTATTATATATAGAAAGGGAGTTTTTTTTATATTCTGTAAATACAGACAAGTCCATGCCACACCCACCACCACCACCACCACCACCCCACCACCACCACCACATCAGGTATGTATATTTGTTGCAATACAATATTTGTTACTGTTCATCATTTTTCTAAATATTTATGATTACAGCGTCGTATCAAGATCCTCTTCTGTGTTTTAACTTCAGTAAGAGCTCAAAATCCTCCATCACCTGAACCTCCATCCACCCCTCCACTGGTTTCTCTTTTGTGTTGGGAAGGCGCTCTTCCTGGCCTTAGTGCTTCTGCTGGTACTGTTTACCAGAACAGAGTGCTCAGGGAGAGGTTACGAGACTTATACCTGTAAATACTAATTGACATTTTATCCTGCTGTTAAAAATTGTCCTGTAAAATTTCATTAAAGTTATTATTATTATTATTATTATTATTATTATTATTATTAGTGTGTGTGTGTGTGTATGTATCAAAAAAAAAAAAAAAAAACACCACTCCCAGTTGTCTCTAAGAGGAACGTGAAGCTCAGCCTGAAGCGGTAGTCTATGAGGAGATCAACCACAGATACATCACTAGAAGAAGGACGAGCTCACTCAAAGAGTGTGATGATATGTGGACTGTTCTACATCACACTTATTGTATTCCATTTAAACTTGTAGCTGAAATTCACTGCATGCACATCATCAAATCACTCGATTTGTGTGTGTGTGTGTGTGTGTGTGTGAGTGTGTGTGTGTGTGTGTGTGTGTAACATGACATAAGTGATATAAATAAATTGTTGGTGTGTGTGTATGTATACGCTTTCCTGCACAGGTGCATCCCCTCAAACTTGCCCTCTGAGGTAGAAATGTGTGTGTGTGTGTGTGTGTGTGTGTGTGTGTGTGTGTGTGCTTTCTGTGGGTGCTCCCCCTCTCTCTCCCGGTGTGTGTATAATATATATATCTGAATTACGCTGCTCTGGGGGGTCAACTTTGCAGAGTTGCCAGATTAACTAGTTGGTGTAATGCAGATGTGTGCTTCAGTGAACCACTGTGCTGTATCCTTAAACAGCACAGACACACAACACTTAAACGCTATAATTCATAACAGTGCTGTTCAGCTTTATGTGATGAATAGTGCTGCCATGAAGGCCTTCAAAATGTAGTCTGTACTTTCTGAACTTCTCCCTCCAACTTACTTGTCTTTTTGTTGCCAGTAAAAAGCTGCCTTATGTCTGTTCCCTTTCTCTTCCTCATGACATCGCCAGTGTTAAATGAAATCTGAGTGAAAAAGGCTCTGTTATTTCTATGTGAAAAGATCACTGCATGAAGTCCGTATTTATTACCAACCTAAACTACCACGGATAAAACAGACATTCGTGAGTCGTGGCTAAAAGGTTGTGTCTTACACAATGGGATGGTTTTGGTATCGAACTATTTAGAAAAGAAGAACAAAAAAGAAGATGTTTAAACACCACAGTTTTTGTCTGATACACCATCTCAGTATGTCTCAATTATAGTGAGTGATTCCTAACCATTCACCACTGAATGGATGATCATGAGAGAATATATAAACACACACAACACTCTCACACACACACACACACACACACACACACTCACACAACACACTTACACACACACACACACACACACTCACACACACACAAATAATCACACACACAACAAACACTCACACAACACACACACAAAAACACACACTAACACACACACACATACACACACACTCACACCACACACAAACACTCACACCACACACACACACACACACACACACACTCTCACACACACACATACACACACACACACACACACACACTCACACTCACTCACACACACACACACAGATTACTGTTACTATAGTAAAGGGACCTTAACTTCCGGTTAAGCCTGCAGCAGTGATGTGTATTTAGTCCTAATTTACATTTTTGTGGTGGTAAATTAATTAACAATATTTATCATCTTTCTTCATTCACACTCCAAGACTTAAAGAGTGATTATATATATATATATATATATATATATATATATATATATACTGTGTTTATATATATATATATATATACTATATATATATATATATATATATGTATGTAAATATAAAAAGTAAAGAACTAAGCTAAAAAGTGTATTAGAAAAATACAAAAATACATTATTAAAGCTTGGTTTGAGTGTGTGTATGTGTGTGTGTGTACCTCATATGGCCCCCTCCACTCTCTTCTATGTGTGGTGTGTGTGTGTGTGTGGCTGTGATGTGTGTGTGTGTGTATATGATATATTATTAGTGACATGTTCTGTATATTGTACAGGTGATTTCTCCCTCCTCTGTATGGCCAAGTGATATAAATAGCGGTGTGTTCATTTCCTGCACAGGTGCATCCCCCCTCAAACTTACCCCTCTCTCCTTGTGTGTGTGATAGAGGGAGAGAGAGAGAAGAGAGAGATTTTTTAAAACAACTTTATTACTTCATATTTTGGTACATTTACATAAATACACTGAGCGACCTCCTCCTCCATGTCTGTCTCATTATTTCCAGTTTAGTTTTATTTTTGTCGCGTTCTTGTCCTGTGGTTCTTCTGCTGCTGATTTGTGGGGTCACTTTTCTCCGACGGTGACTGTGTTGTAGGACTTGAAGCAGAAAACACTTTGTGATATCCCGGTGTTACTGCTACGGTGTGTGTGTGTGTGTTTGAGTGTGTGTGTGTGTGTTACTGCACCGGTATCCCGGTCCGTGGGCGCTGAAATAGTACGTTATTTACATTATTTCCGTTTTATTTATTATCTGAGTCTGAACGATGTTTTATTTTGAAAAAATGACGGTTGTGCTGACGTGTTGGCTGAATATTTTTTTTTAAGGAAAATCACCACAGCTTTTTGTTCATTAGGGAGGATATGTGTTATAAATAACATAGTATATATAAGTGAGTCCCCAGAAACCATACGGTGATTTACTAGATGTCCGAGAAAAACAGATGACGGCATTATGCGATGGCGTGTGCAATCATGCCGTCGTGAGAAATTACCGGATGATGCAAATAAATTTGTCCGAGAAGCATATAGCCTCCACGGTGAACACGGACCTTCTCTGTTCAGTGTCACAAAAGTATATAAACTGGCACGCTCGACATTTTTCTTTGCTAGCAGTGAAGCCAGCTCATGTTCGACGGTACTCCGCTCATTGATGTTAAGCACTTTGACACCGTTTTCCCTTACCAGGGCACATACATTTTTAAATCAAAAAGTCGAGCACACACACACACTACACACACACACACACACACACAGGAGCTTTCTATTACTGTAATCAATGGCGCACTTTTAGTGAGTAATGTATATGAGATCTATATGACATTGTAAGTGATTATATTTATATATTTATATATTTATTATTTATTTAGTGTGTGGGTGTGTGTGTAGGTGTGTGTTGAGTGATGGGCTTCTTTCCAGCACAGGTGCACATCATATATCTCTCGTGTGTGTGTGTGTGTGCGAGCCCCTCCCTTATGTGAGTGATATAAATAAATTGTGTACATGTGTGCATGTGATTCCCCTCAAACTTACCCCTTTCTCCTATGTGTGTGTGGGCGTGTGTGTGTGTGTGTGTGTGTGTGTGTACACGGGTGTGTGTACGTGGAAGAGTAGTGTGCGTGAATGGGTGTGTGTGTGTAGGTGTGTGTGTTGGTGATCTGCTTTTACACAGACACACGTCTCATGACGCTGTGCTGCTCTCCTCCTAACAGGAGTCTCCTCTCTGAAGAACAGCATTCTGGGTATGAGCATGTGTGGATGATGGCTTCTCTCCAGGTAAAAAGGCCAGAGTGTGAGTTTGTCTAACTCCATTAACTGGAAGATATGAATTTGCATTAAAAAGTCAGAAATGACTAAATGTGTCCTTTCTGAGACGATTATGATTGTATTGTACAGAAGATTACAGGAACTCCAGTGTTTTTAATGCTTTTGACACATGACCTCTCACAATCAACCTTATCTTACTTTAAGCTTCTGGAATCCTCTTATCAAATTGATCAAAGCTTCTTGGGATAGGATTTTATTGAGTATAAATGTGTTTAAAACACCCCAAACAAACAAATTGTTCTTTTTGCAGTCAAAGTCTGGGGATTGGAGAAAAGGGGCTTGAGTATTATGATGATATGTCACCGACACCAGTGACTTCAAGAGATTGGGTGCAGTTGTTAACTATAAGCATCAATGTACTGACTTCACATTAAACCATGAGTCAGAATGTGATGGAGCTGTTTGTACAGAGCCTCCTGCTTTTTATTTTGCATTGAAGGTGATAAGAGAGAGTTTTACCCGGACCAGAGACTACAATAGATGCCGCCACTTTATCTGGACGATCCCTGATAACGTGGATGGTGTGCTTCTGTTTTTTGGATTGTTTTAGAAAGTAGTAGAAATGAAACACACACACTGCAAAATAAGTTTGTTTATTGGTTTTGTGTGTAGTGACATTTTTACATGTACACCACTGTGTCGTTTACCAAGGATGTCATCAAATAACCGTGTACAAACTGCCTCTTCAGTACACTTTAAATATCTTTAAATATCTGTGTTTTTGTGTAGAGGATGAAGCTAAAGGGAAATTAGTAATACGCATTAGCTGATCATCAGTAAGTGCCTTACTGACAGGTATGATAATAATGTGACAAGTATTGCATCCACAAGCATCCCAAAATGATCAGTTAATATGGCATTCATGTGGATTTAATAGCTTTTATCTCTACCACATTCTGACAGAGGACGGTCCGAGAACTATATGATATGCAAAGTTCCCCACCTTGAACGAACACAAACATCATCACAGGTCAGTTTCTTTTCTGGAAGTAGACACAAAAGAAAGCTGCTGAGGGAACCACTGTTTATAGCTGCTTACTTGACATAAGTGAGAAAAGGAACTTGTTTTTCCAAGCTCTACAAACATTATCTGTAAACTTATAAATGGATAAAAACTACAACATCTAATCCTTTACTAAATGAAACACTGCAATAGTTTGTGAGATTCCCATGGTGTAAGAGGGAATAGAATCACTTGGGGAGATACTGTTATAGTTATATCAACGTTAGGTGGTAGCGGTAACTCAGCTTCACCGCCACACCACCCTGTAACTCAGTATGATACTTATAACAGCAACACACACAGTGCTTTATTACTTGATTCATTTTATTTCTTCAGTAGACAGTCCAGGAAAGATTATGATGATGTCATCACTGAGGAAACAGGATGGAGGAAGAGACAGAAAGGGAGGTGAGATGTTTCTTCTGTACGTAATGTACGAGTGCAAAGGCAGCAAAGTTAAAAAAAGCGTGACTATATTCTATATGAGATATAATATAAATATCAGCTTTCTGTTTTGTAATCCCCGTTCTGTCATTTAAACAAGTACAGCCATATTTATTCAACAGTTTAGATAAAGACCCATATGGCTTATGTACTCATTTACTCCACATCTTATGCCACACGGCCTGTGTTAATATAAAGAAAGCTGAATTGATCAATGTCCTTTTTTTCACTTTTTTATTGCTAGAATATTAAAGACATTCCTACAAGAGTGCATCATTTACTGTGTTTTGAAGCTTTTACATAACAAATGAATACAATACAAAGGATATATTAAAGAGAGGTAAATGTATTTATTTGACAGGAAAATATGACGACGGAGGAGAAATCAGAGAAAGACAGGGACCATGTGACTGAGACACGCCACCAAAGCGCATTTTTCAGGAAATTACATTTCAACTTTTATAAACACAAAAAATGGATTTGATTCTACTTCAAAGTTCTATGAAACTGTGTTCATTTCCCCTAGTTATTAGCAGATAGAGTAGGAGAGTTAAAACACCTTCTATATATCTTAATGCAGTGTCTCCCGCTTTTTTTTTTACAACACTTTTAATGCTATAAGTTCAGTTTTAAATCTCACTGACACACCAACACCTCATTTATCTCACCCTATGCTTTCATCTAAACTGCTATAATATTCATCTTAATCTTTTTACATTTATCAACCTATTCTTCAGTGTTTTTACAAAATGTGTTGGTAACTATAAGCCTTTCACTGCCAAAGAACAAAAAAGATTTTGATTCCTTAAATCAATACTTTTTATTCATTTTAAACACATTTCTCTTTATGTTCAATGCTGCTTTTTAACTCTAAAACATAGAATTGAAATGGATTTGAGTTTTTATGAAATATTCATACTGCTATGACATGATCAGAGAGCTTGCTATATTGCATGTTTTGTTGTAATGTTTAGAGGTAGCTGGCTGTGTTGAAAGCCAGATATAGTATATGTAAGTATCATAGATATATATTTTGATGTTAAATTTCTCAGGTTTGTTTCCTTTATTCTCAGGATTTTCTTTAGAATCTCAGGTATTAATTCCAATATTCTCACTTTTTAAATGAATGATGGCCAGTGTACATCTTAATAAACAATATACAAGCTTAACTGTGACTTTTTTATCTTTCCACAATGAGAACAAGTCAATATTTTACATTCCTACACAGTTTTGTTTCTTCTTTTTCATGTTACCTTGTGTAACAATCATCTATTTTTATACATTCAATGAAATAAAAGTGCTTTGATGATGTTTAGTATAATGTGATGATCTGTGGTTTGTTGAGTTGAGTGAGTGGCTCTTGTAGTGATGAATCTGTGTCAATGTCCTTATAGAACATCTCAGGCAGTAAAAAACACATGTAATTTATTTTATTTAGCAGATGCTTTTATCCAAATCCACTTACAAATGACTTCTACACACTCTAGCTAAACTCTATTAACACTATTAACACTGGGTTTCTATTATTATTTGTGGATTCATATATTATGGGTTATATATAAAAAAATTTTTTTGGTTTAAAAAACATTTTATCCATTCTATAATTACTCCTATTTGTTCCACTGCAATGTGGTAAGAGCTTTTACATAATAATAATAATAATAATAATAATAATATATAATAATAAATCTATAATAAAAACACGCCCTCAGCAGGTCCGTTAAGAGAAAAACACTTTCACTAATCAGAAATCTCAGAGTTGAAGTTCCTTACGCCATCTTGTGGAGGGAAAATGTAAATGTTTTACTAAAAGTAAATAATTTAAATTATTAATGTTTATAATCCTGAAACCCAGACTAAATGTGTGTTCTTAAACACAATATCTAATGGAAGTAAAATGGTAAAATTAGAATTTCTTTATTTTTTTAAATTACAAACAATTACTTATATTAGAGCAAAAGGAAACATGACTATTTTAGAATTCTATATACAGACCTTCTTAGCCGGGGCCATGTGGTGTGGTGGTGTTTGCATGTTCTCCCGTGCGCAGCGGAGTCCCCGAAGTCCAAAAACAATGCCAGGTAGGCTGATTGGTGTGTATAAATTGTCCGTGTGTGGGTGTTGTGTGTGTGTGTGTGTGTGTAGTTGTCCCCTGCGATGGACTGGCACCCTGTCCAGGGTGTACCCTGTAGCCTATTCCTGGGACCCTGAAGAAGGGTCACGGGGTAAGGCTTAAGCGTAGAGGATGGATGATGGAGCTCCGTGCTCCCTGGAATTACAAAACCCTATGAGCAAAAGGATCACAGTTTAAGTTGTTTAAAAAAATAAATAAAACTAGTTAGTTCTCGGTCCTTGATTCTCAGATTGGTTGAGCCGGTGTTCGAAGCTGTTGTAAATGACTCTACAGACATACCCCTGTGGATGAATCTCATTGGAGATCTGTCCATTTCCTGCCTGGTGGTTCCTCCAAGCATGCACAAACCTCCTGTGTGTCTCTCTTTTCAGAGCTCTGTTAGGGAAATTACTCATTTTTACATTGTAATAGTTTTGTTCTTACAGAGACACAAACATGTTCTTCTGTTCAAGGTTTGTCTGCACTTCTTCTAAGATCCTAAAACAAAGCTTGTTTGAACGCCTGCCTGTAACTGCTTCTTATCGGGTACACGGCAGTGCCTGCGCTCGCGTTTCATATCTATAGTAGTGGTTCGCTCATACGCTCAGGGTTCACTCATTGTTCTATCCTGCTTTATTCTTTCCTGTATTTACCATTCTTTTCTGTGCACAAAATTTTTTACCTTTCAGAGGACGCGGTACTGCGAGAGTTCATGTAATGCTGTCCACGAAAACATTCTAAACAATAATTTGTAGAGTTTCGATAAAACAGCATGAATCTTTCATTTGAACATAACAGGGAACGCTTTTGACCCAATCTGGTCTTTCAAGTAGGTGAGTATAAATGAAGCTTAATTGACTAAAATAATGATGGACATCTGATTAACAGTAATAGTTCATAAAAGAGGTACAGGTGTGGGTCAGTTTAATTACAACAGCTATTATTTATGTAAATAGTGTAATATACAAATATAAACATGGATTATATATATTTTTTAAAAGAAACAAAATATTAATCGGTATATACTACACCATATTTTTTATTTCCAATTTTGTGGGTTTTAGTGAGTTATTTATGTATTATTTATTTATTTATTTATTTTTACTGGGAATGCAAATCAAATTAAACTGTACAACAATGACATAAGGATTAAATTATATTTTATTCTCAGGAGCCCACACATAATACACATAATAATTACACAACACATAAATTGACATAATAAAAACATTTACCTCATTTAAAATTAAATAATGTGTAACAAACCTGAATAAAAAGCAAATGTGTACACCTAGCTTGAACAATTGAACAAGATTACCACATTGTCACGGTTCCCCTTGAAGCAGCATGCTCTCGGCGCTATGCTTGTGAGTGTGTAACATTTGAACATGTGCTCTTTGTTTTTGTTTCTGTCATTGCCTGGGGGGCACGTATGTTTTTGTTTATGTTCGTCATGACCCGCCCGTGTCTGTCATAGGTTTGTATCCCCACGTGTGTCTGTATTACTCCAGCTGAAATCTGTTTGGGTTAATTCATGCCGTTTTATATACTATAATTCTTAATACGGTTAATTAACATGGTCTCACGTTCCTTGTTAGTTATAGTTCACGCTGGGTTATACCCCCCCCCAGATCATTGTCTTAGCTCACGTTCATGTTTATGCTTATGTTTGTTTCTCGAACCCTGTTTTCCGTGCCACGTTGTTGATATCTGCCTTGCCCCAAGTTTATGCCTGTTTGCCGTTACGCCTAACCTTTCGCTTGTTTTCTGCCTACTCCTTTGGATTACGTTTTGGATTTGTCTGCCTGCCTCTTGTAAATAAACTACACTGCCGTTCTTAATTGCACACCTCCTTCCTTCATCTGCGCATCGTCGACTTGTGACAGAATTAACCGCCGTAATCATGGAGGTAAAACGGAGAAGGGCGAAACGCCAGACTAAAACCGCCACCAAGATTCCCTGCCTGGATTCCATAAGCTTCGCACAGAGGACTTTCGAGCACATGCCTCGCGCCGGTATGATGGCCTGGGTTACGGAGGTTATTTTCGCCAGCCTGTGTGACCCGAAACCACCAGTAACACAATTTAGCCCTGTTCATCATGTCTACGCTTTTTAGGTTTTACCGCTCGCACATGGGCAGCTACAGATAGTGGCTTAGAGACCCGGGGTGCTGAGGATATTTGACTGTTTTTGAGCAGTTTTGAGGAATTCGGAGAACCAGGGCAAAGTATGACCTGGATAAAGTGCTGCAGGAAGGTAATGAGGACTGCCGCGAGCCTCTTCTCCACGTGGGTACTATGAACGGGCGAAACAGAGAGGGAGAAGAAGGGCAGAGAAAGCTACAGTCAAAGTTCCAGTCACAGTACGCCACGCCTCCGGTCCAAATCACGCCTCTCGCTCCAGCCACAGCCACGCCTCTTGCTACAGCAGCCACGCCTATCGCTCCAGCCCCTGCCATGCCTCAGGTCCATGTCCCGGTCCAGACCAAGCCACAAGTCCAAGTTATCGCACATCCTGCAAAGCAGAATCCATTCATCTCCAAGTCTGCCGACCCAATTCACAAAGTTCCACTCACAGCCAAGTTCCAAGTTCAAGCTCCAGTCACAGCCAAGCCTCAGGTTCCAAGTTGTAATCACGTAGAGTAAGAAATGAAAGTGGAAAAAATTAGCAGAATGAAGTTTGAGTTGGAGAGTTTAGGCAGCACTCTGTCTGAAATGGAGAAGAAATGCATCGAAGCTACTAAAGGATGCTCATCCCGTGGAGTTGCAACTACAAGGAAACACAGGTTTGCTGCAAGAGGAGACACTCCCGGAAACGGGTTCTGAGCATTCGGCTCTGTCGACTAGAAGGACGAACGAAATCAACTAAAGCAGCTTCTGGAGGAGAGAAGGATAAAAGGAAAAGTACAGAGACCCAGCTTCACCAAGTCCAGACTCAGTCTCAAGCTCACAGCGTCCAAGTCAGACTCAGTCTCAAGCTCACGACACCCAAGTCCAGACACAGTCTCAAGCTCCCTGCGTCAGGTTCAGACTCAGTCTCAAGCTCACAGAGTCCAGGTCCAGACTCAGTCTCAAGCTCCACGGGCCCAAGTCCAGACACAGTCTCAAGCTCACTGGCGTCCAGGTCCAGACTCAGTCTCAAGCTCACAGAGTCCAGGTCCCAGACTCAGTCTCAAGCTCACGACGCTCAAGTCCAGACTCAGTCTCAAGCTCACAACATCCCAGTCACAGCCAAGCCTCACGTCCCGTTGGTAATCGCTCAGAGTATAAAAGAGTCCACGTCGACAGGAGGGGAATCTGGGGTCGGGGGCTGGCGACCGCTCCCACCCTCCCTCCCCATTTTTGATGCCTGCTCAGCCTCCCTGCTCTGCTGGGGACGCCGTTCAACCTCCCTGCTCTGCTGAGGACGTCGCTAGGCCTTCCTGCTCTGCTGTGGACCGCTCGCGCCTTCCTGCTCGGCTGTGGACATCGCTCCGGCCTTCCTGCTCGGCTGAGGTCGTCGCTCCGCCCTCCTGTTCGGCTGAGTTCGTCGCTCCGCCATCCTGCTTCGCTGGGGACGTCGCTCTGCCTCCATGCTCCGCAAGACGTCGCTCCTGTGTCGCTCCCCCTTCCTGCTAAACGGAGGACATCGCTCCACCCCCTGGGCTCAGCGGAGGGCATCGTTCCTCCCTTTGAGCCTCACGGAAACCTTCGGCTCCTTCCCTGGCCTCGCGGAGAACCTCGCTCCCCCCTGGAGCCTCGCGGAGAAATTCGCTCCCCCCCTGGAGCCTCGCGGAGAACCTCGCTTCCCCCTTGAGCCTCGCGGTGAACTTCGCTCCGCGTCCCTCACCGCCAGACACATCATGCGGTTTCCTGGCTCTGCTTGGGACATTCAGCCCAGGTGCCCGGTCGGCGGTGATTTGGGGGGACTCTATCACGTTCCCCTTGAAAGCGCATGCTCCGCAGCTATGCGCATGCGTGTTGACATTTGAACATGTGCTCTTTGTCTTCGTTTCGGTCAATGGCTGGGAGGGCACGTGTGTTTTGTTTTATGTTCGTCATGACCCCGCCCCGTGTCTGTCATAGGTTGATACCCCACGTGTGTCTGTATTACTCCCAGATTACTCCATTACTCGCGGTTAATTAAACATAGTAAACGTAGTCCCTTGTTAGTTATAGTTCCGCGCCGAGTTATCCCGCTCCCAGATCATTATCATAGTTCACGTTTATGCTTATGTTTCTTTCTCGACCCTGTTCTCCGTGCCACGTTGTTGATATCTGCCTTGCCCCAAGTTTATGCCTGTTTGCCGTTCGCCTGACCTTCGCTTGTTTCTTACGCCTTTGGATTACGTTTTGGATTTGTCTGCCTGCCTCTTGTAAATAAACTACACTCGTTCTTAAATGGCGCTTACCTCCTTCCTTCATCTGCACCGTCACGACTTGTGACACACATTGTGTTTATTAAAACTGGTGGCCTGTTGAAATTCAAAAGAAAACACATAAATACCATGAAACATTTCTTTGGGGTGGGTTTTAACATGTTTCATTGATGTTACAACTTCGCAGAGACTTGTAGCCATGAACTAGCTCACCTTACAGCTAACAGCCAAAACATCAGCACGAACAACTTGCATTAAAAATATCTACACAGACCCACAATAAACATAATTTAACTTTGGTGCGTTTCACTACAAAGCAGGCATTGACATCACAAAAATTGTAAATGAAAAAACATCTATTTGGCATGTATAACGCACACCTTTTAGATTTTTTAATATTTAATTAAATAAACTCGTCAAATCATATGTAAACATTGTGATGTTTTAATACCGTATGGACAAAATATATAATAATTTAAAGCTCAATAGCATTTGAAGAGAATGACTTAAAAAAGAAGGGTCCAAAAAACCAACTGTAAAGTGTTCCTGTACGTGTCAGGTATGATGCACAGCTTTTTATATATTTTTGATAAAACACCTAGATGAACACTTTACAGTTTTGAATGCTACTGAAGTTAGAAACATGTATAACAATATTTAACTTTAGAGACGGTCCCTTAATTTGAGCATATCTGCGAATATCCAATGCCCGACGTAACGCCAACTTAATGCTAGTCCGCTGGGTTCATCTGCTCTTGTGGCTTGTCTGCACAATCCCACCACTAGGGGTCAGACTAAGTAGCATGTTACAATAGTATCAGCAATCCATTGCTCTTCCTGTGAAATTTTAAGACCTGAGATCTACAACAAGAGAGTTAAGGGCCCTACCATTGACGTTGGTGACCGTGTATTGGTGGCTAACAAGAAGGAGAGAGGAAGAGAAAGATTGCAGATCGCAGGAATCCACTGTGTACACTGTAGTTGACAGGAACACTGAAACACACACACTTACAGGATACGTGACACAGTCACTGGCAGGAGAAAGTCGTCCACCGTAATCTGTTAATGTTGGTGAATTTCCTGCCTGTCGAAAACACAAGTGTGATCTCTGACTCAGTCTCGTCTTCTTTTCAGCGGTCAAACCCAAGTGGCGACTCTACATCAGTAATTGAGACAAAGTTCTTTGCGTGATGACATGAGTGAGGATTGTGATGATCTGATTTCTAGCCGGGATCTCAGGGAGCACAGATGGGACAAATACAGAGAGAGAGTTGGGTCTGTTACTCCATAACTGTTCCAGAGCAAGTGGATTCTGAGGGGACGAACTGTAAGTGGATTGCACGATCGCCATTCCTGGAACACTCACAAGCTGAGTCAGCTGACAGTGGAGGGACAGGATCAGCTCCTTCGTCTCTCAGAGTGACCCAGAGGAGATGTTCGAAAACCAGACAGGAGACCAGTCTGTCACCTCTGACTCTAGACCTGTGATTAGCACTGATGTTAGTGCAGATGTTGCCAGTAACATGGATGGACAGACTATCAGTTGTGATATAGACGGACTCACACACAGAGACTGATGGACAGACTGTTGTGACACAGACAGACAAAGCTAATGACATGAACAATGTTGACGCGGTAGCTTATGTCTCACAGTCTGACAATCCTAGTACATCCACACAGGTGAGGTCTAGATTTGGTCGTATTCTCAAGCCAGTTGACAGACTAATTCAAACTATGCGAAGCAAGATATTGTTCACACACATCCGTCTATGAAGGCTATCTGCAGGTCAGTGTTTCAGATTTTTCATGATTAGACACAGAGTTGAGGTCATACACACGTTGGTAACATGTTATGTGGTCCAAGCTTTCTGGTGAGCTTTATGGAGAATTTTGTCTGTTTTTGTTTTGTTTTCTTCTCCTTTCCTAGAGGCTTTAGTAGACAGTGTAAATGGGTCTTGTTGGGATGTGTATAAGGCACCCTACTGCCAGTGGTTGTTGGAGAGTTTATGCACTCTTCTTCCACTTCATCCTTTTTGGATACCTTTGTGGTTGGCTGTCCTGTAATTGGTGGCCCTCTGTCTAGTTTTAGAAAGTAGTGTACTTTTGCCTTTGGAAATACTGTATGGTTGCTGCTCAAATTTGGCAAAATGCAGGGGAGGTGGGTGTAACAGTTATAAATGTAGTTTAGTGTTTGTATGTGATTTTGGCCGTAATTAAGCAGCTGTATTGAGATTGGTGTTTCCTTTGGAGAACGGTGTACTGCAGCTCTGCTACTTTTGTCCAGGTGTTGTTGCCGTACCCGATCAGAAGCGTTATGCTTTGCATTGGGTAGGTTGACTGTATAAAGCACTCCCCACTTTGTTTTAATTTTGTAACTGTAAAATGTTGTTTAAGTTGAAAACTTCGACATATCACTATGTTATATTACTTTACGGTATTGTTAGGATTTGGGTGCGTTTCTAGCAACTTGGAGAAAGTTTATTTATGTTTTCATTATGACCACGACGGATCACACACTGAGTCACGTGACTAGCTGTAACTCTCGCTAGCAACTTTCCATGCATTCAGTGTAGTTTAGTTCAGTGTGCATGGAAAGTACAATTCAGTCAATGAATTAGCAATGAATCTACAGTTAGTTTAGTATTATGTGTATGGATTATCTCTGTCTTCGTCTGTGAATGTTTAGTGAGTCTCTTGGAATTGTAATTAATTTGTTCTGTGCACCTGAACGGCTCCATGTTGCATGTCTCCCTTTCTAGTAGGGCTGACAGTGATGATATGAATGATGCATCTAATATAACCCATTCAACTTTTACTTACTTTTATTTTGTTTCGCGCAGATGCTGTTTTATGTACGCCAGTGCCTGAAGGCATATATTTGGTTTTTCCATGTAAAATGTGAATTAGTTATAGAATGAGGAAATATTTTCCTGTGCATTTTTCTTAAGTTTATTTTTATTAATGTCTAGTATGCTAAAGGTGTATGTTTCTGTAGGAATGTTTCTTTCTGTTTTATTTTAAAGAGATAAGGATCAGAAGCGTTATGCTTTGCATTGGATGCTGTTTTATGTACGCCAGTGCCTGAAGGCATATGTTGTTTTGGTTTTTCCAAAGGAATAAATGTCGTAAAAGCCCGTTCTGGTCTCAGTTCCTTCACCGCCTGAACACCGTTACACAGAACACACCCGACTCAGTGATGATCAGTGACTGCTGGACTTCTGATCAGAACCGATCTGACCAACATGTTAAATGAGCTTCATTTGGAGCTGCAAGGAAAAGACAAACCCGTGGTCAATATGATCCGCTCAGTTAATGTCTTTAAACGGAAAATGCAACTTCTGTCCTCAAAGCTGCAGCGCCATGATGTTGGGAACTTCCAAAACCTGGCGTCAGATCTGGAGACGCAGCGGAAGGCTTGTGCGCTGTTGAACATTGCACGCTACACGGAGCAGATAGACAGCTGTCTGTCGCTCAGAGTTTCACAGACGCTTTCAACACTACATTCATGTGCTACCCGTTTGGGGACAAAGTTGAGGTTGATTCAATCGCATCGAAAACTGCAACACTGTTCCACCTGAACTCGTCTGAAGTGGGCACATTTGTGCCCCTGTAATGTTAGCAGATTTACATAATAATAATAATAATAATAATAATCCTCACAGCGCCCTCAGCAGGTCAGTTAAAAGAAAAACACAGTTAATTAGACAGAAATCACACTTTGAAAGTGCTTTACTGTCATCTTGTGGATAGAAAATGTAAATGTTTTTATTAAAAGTAAATAATTTTTATTTAAATTATTAATATTTATAATCCTGAAACCCAGACTAAATGTGTGTTCCTAAACACAATGTCTAATTGGAAGTGTAATGGTAAGAATTCATAATTCTTTATTTTTTCAATTACAAACAATTACTTATATTAAAGCACAACAAAGAAACATGACTATTTTAGAATTCTGTATACGGACCTTCTGAGGTCGGGTTTATAACCTTCGCTGGCAGACAACACCATGGATTTCACCTTAAGGAATGAGGTTATTCTTTAAAAAACATTCTTTAAATGATCTCTGTTAATGGATTTTATGCAGAAACCATGTTTTGTTTTGCAGATTGACATTATTATGGCTTTAGTGCAAATAAAAACCATAGTAAAAATCGAAAACTAAAACATGTATATTTGTGGTTGCTATGGTTTTAATAATAAAAATAACTAACAGCTATTAAGGAACAAATATTTTCTTAATATTGGTTTAGAAACAACTCAATATTCTGTAAAACATGTGCTTTATATTGATCCATTACTGATTATATTACAAAGACCCAACTAAACCTGTTTATATTTGTACTATAACAATTCGATTGTATTTAAAATGAATAAAAAGATCTGAAACCTGGTCATTTTTTACTTTAAATCATTTCCCCCACCATTACTGACATTTAAATACTGTCTATTTACTGTGTTCTTTATAATCTAAATCACAGAGCACATGTTCATGCAATAGTTGTCACGAATCGTGACGGAGCGGAGAAAGGACGGATGCAATCGCAGTTCGAACGAGAGTTTTATTTAGAGACACATAGACAGATAAATCCAAATCATAATCCATAAACGTAATCCAAAACAGACAAGGTCAGACGATCGGGAAACAGGCATAAACTCGGGCAAGGCAGGGATCAAAGTCAAGGAACTGGTAGTGGAGAAACCTGTGAACGAATCTAGACAGGAAACTGTGACAGGAAACTATGACTATAGCACTGAATTTATCTAAATCGATAATCCCGGTTGTGTGCTGGGAGGCGCGTGGTATATAATAAGAATATAATATATATATATATATATATATATATATATATATATATATATATATATATATATATATATATATATATATATATAATACACATATTATATAATAAGCATATATAATATAATACACATATTATGAGGAGACATGACAGAAACGTAAACAAAACACACGTGTCCAAATGTCACTGCTGTCAACCACGGAAAAGCAGGTGCACGCTGCCTCAAGGGGAAACCGTGACAATAGTGAAAGAATCCACCATTGTGCAGTTTTCTATTAACTGATTAAACATTTTAATTACTGACACAATGTTCATAAGTAGCAGAGTCTTTGTGTAATCCCATATATGAAGTACTGTGAAATAAATAATTATCAAATACAAATACCCACACAGCACATTAAATCAAGGAAAATCAAACGTGAATGCACAAATGGAAAACTTTTATTATTGCTAAGGGTTCAAAATGTAAGCTACTAAACAGAAATGCAGAATGACAGCTGCTGAATCAGACGCAGTGATGATTTCCAAACAGCAGGCGAAGGAAGGGCCAAAAAGGAAGGAAACACACCTGTGCCTCGAGTAACATCAAGCAACAATCAGCAGCACATTTATAGCATTTATTCATCAGCATTGTTCGTTTTATTCCCAAACATACTACACTAATACATCACCATTAAAGTAAATAATTATTTTGTAGTCTTACCAACAAATTCATCTGCAGAACAAAAAAATAAACTTATAAATATTATCAATTCATAAATGAATGAACCATAAATGAATAAATTAATGTGACTAAAGAAAACAAGCCTTATTCTTCAGAAGTACAAGTGTGTCCTCATCATCTTGGTCATGTTGTTGAGCTGTGGAGTCTGTCTCTGTCCTGCTGCTGAAAATGAGTAGTAGATGTTAGTTTTACAGAAATGAACTACACACTAGGGTAGATACTACACTTCCAATGTTTTAAGGAGCTCTCATGCTCCTATTACAAAACCCTAAGAGCAAAAGCAACATTTTAGGAGCAGTTGTTTAAAAAAAAAAATAAAACTAGTTAGTTCCGGTCCTTGATTCTGATTGGTTGAGCCGTGTTCGAAGCTGTTGTAAATGACTCTACAGACATACCCCTGTGGATGAATCTAATTGGAGATCTGGCCAAATCCTGCCTGGTGGTTCTCCAAGCATGCACATACCTCCTGTGTGTCTCTCTTTTCAGAGCTCTGTGAGGGAAATTAATCATTTTTACTTTGTAATAGTTTTGTTCTTACAGAGACACAAACATGTTCTTCTGTTCAAGGTTTGTCTGCACTGCTTCTAAGATCCTAAAACAAAGCCAGTTTGAACTGCCTCTAACTGCTTCTTATCGGTACACAGAAGTGTCATGCTCTGCGTTTCATATCTATAGTAGTGGTTCACGCACAGGCAGCGCTGCTCATTATTCTATCCTGGTTTATTCTCTCCTGTATTAACCATCTTTCTGTAATAAACCTTTTTACCTTCAGAGGACGAGGTCCGCGAGTGTTGTCTAATTTCCACGACAGAACATTCTAAACAATAATTGTAGAGTTTCTGATTAAAACAACATGCATCTTTTCATTTGAACATAACAGGGACTCTTTTTGACCCAATCTGGTCTTTCAAGTAGGTGAGAATAATGAAGCTTAATTGACTAAAAATAATTATGGACATCTGATTAACAGTAATAGTTCATAAAAAAGGGTACAGGTGTGGGTCAGTTTAATTACAACAGCTATTATTTATGTAAATAGTGTGTAATATACAAATTTAAATATGGATTATATAAATTTTAAAAATATATATTAATTGATATATACTAAACCATATTTATATTTCTAATTTTGTGGGTTTTAGTGTTTTATTTATGTATTATTTATTTATTTATTTATTCTTGCTGGGAATTGCAAACCAAATTTAACTGTACTACAATGACAATAAAGATTAAATTCTATTTTATTCTTAGGAACACACACATAATACACACAATACACATAAATTGACATTATAAAAACATTTACCTCATTTAAAAATAAATAATGTGTAACAAAACTGAATAAAAAGCAAATGTGCACCAGCTTGAACAATTGAACAACATTACCACATTGTGTTTATTAAAACTGGTGGCCTGTTGAAATTCAAAGAAAACACATAAATACCATGAAACATTTCTTTGGGGTAGGTTTTAACATGTTTCATTGATGTTACAACTAACCCAGAGTCTTGTAGCCATGAACTAGCTCACCTTACAGCTAACAGCCAAAACATCAGCACGAACAACTTGCATGAAAAATATCTACACAGACCCACAATAAACATAATTTAACTTTGATGCGTTTCACTACAAAGCAGGCATTGCCATCACAAAAATAAATGAAGTAAAAACATCTATTTGGCATGTATAACGCACACCTTTTAGAATTTTGATATTTTATTAAATAAACTGTCAAATCATTTGTAAACATTGTGATGTTTTAATACCGTATGGACAAAATATATAATAATTTAAAGCTCAATAGCATTTGAAGAGAATGACTTAAAAAGAAAAACGAAAGAAGTGTCATAAAACCAACTGTAAAGTGTTCCTGTAGGTGTCAGGTATGATGCACACCTTTTAGATTTTTTGATAAATCACCTAAATGAATGCTACTGAAGTTAGAAACATGTATAACAATATGTAACTTTAGAGACGGTCCCTTAATTTTCGCATATCTGCGGAATATCGAATGTCCAACGTAACGCCAACTTTATGCTAGTCCGCTAGGTTCATCTGCTCTTGTGGCTTGTCTGCACAATCCCACTACTAGGGGTCAGACTAAGTAACATGTTACAATAGTATCACCAATCCATTGCTCTTCCACTGAATATTTTGGAACTGTATTTTAGGAAGGTGAATATGTGTGCATTGAAATTTGAATGCTGGAATTTTGTTGACAATCAAAATATACAAACCCAATGAATTGCAGAGGAAAATAATTCAAGCATTGATATTCCTGTGTTTTTTTTTTTCAATTTGTGTCAAATTTCTGGGCAGAAAATTCAAGTATTTTTATTGTGATATGTTTTTATTCCATTTATGTAATTCACCATTCCATTTTTCCTTGAGGACATTTGGCACTGTTATACAATGTTTTTGGCACGCCGAAGTCACAGCCCAGATTCGAATTCCTATTAAAACCTGTGGAATGACCTTCATTAACAGTTGGTTGAATTCAATGGTTTCATATGTTTTTGTACATCACAAAAACCTTCCATTTTATTATTTTTAAGTATTCTTTTTATTGAACATTTTGCTGAACACTTCTGGAACATTTCTACAGAACATTTCTACTGAACATTTCTACATTTGTAGGTAAGGGGGTGTAAAGTAGAGCAGGTGAAGAGGATTCACTACAAGAAGATAATTCCAATTTAGACCAAGAATATCCAGGAGATTGAACCCAGTAACAAAGTTTATGGATGTGTGCAGCCCAGTAATTGAATTGAAAATTGGGTAATGCAAGTCTCCTCCCTAAGTTTACATTTCTAAAACTAGAAAAAAACTAGCGAAAAAGAAAACTAGAAGAAAACTAGAGGCAAATCACTAAGCCACAGAGATTGCATGCTCTCCCTGTGCTTCGGGGGTTTCCTCCCCAAGTCCACAGACAGGTGCTGTAGGCAGACTGGCATCTCTAAAATGTACTGAGTGTGTGAGTGTGCGTGATTGTGCCCTGCAATATGTTGGAACCCTGCCCATGCGCTTCCCTGCCTTGTGCCCCAAGTTCCCTGGGATTGGCTCCAGGCTCGCCGTGAATCTGTGTAGGATATTGCTAGCAGAAAAGGGATGGAGAGGTGGAAACTAGAGGCCAAAGGATCTGGACACTAAAACCAGAAGATTAAGGAAATATGTGGCAGTGTGAACATGTTTCTAGTGGATAAGAGAACCGGTAAAACAAGTAAGAAAGGGGGATCGTGTAGACATCAAACAGTGGACATCGAACAGAAGTAAACTAGGAACACTTGAATGTAGGGAACAGGAAAATTAAGGGCTAGGGTAACTAGAGAGGAAAGAAAATAGGGGACAGTGTCAACTTGAACACCAGAAGAATAAGGAAACTAGAGGACACAGACTATACAGGAAAAGGGAATTAGGGAACGTAGGAAGAAGAAACAAGGGCACTAGGGTAACTACTGCACCCTCCTACCACAACTCTCTCCTGAAGTCTTCAATCACGCAATCTGCAATCAAGCGGAAAGTATCAAACATTCAAAGTAACTGTTCTTCAGTGGTGGAATGAACTTCCCAAACTCAATCCAGTTCACAGAATCTATCACCATTTTTAAAAAACAGCTAAAGACTCACTTCTTCCATGAACACCTAAGCATCCCCTAAAAAAAAAAAAAAAAACCTTACTCTGGATGATATCACTTTGTATTGTTGCTGGTATTTTCTCATTTGTAAGTTGCTTTGGATAAAAGCATCTGCTAAATGATTAATTGTAAATGTAACTACAGAAGAAAGGAACTAGAGGGCAGTATGTAATCGAGGGAGAAGGGGATCAAATGAACACCGTAAACTAGGTGTGGTGAAATGGGGTTCCCGTGAGTCATCTTGACTGACCGTGTTATTGATTAGGGGGCGTGTCCTGGATTCGTATTTAAGGAAGTGGTTTTCGACTGACTGGTACGTCGTTCAGTCAGTGAAAGGACTTCTTGGTTAGTGACGTGGGATACCGGTAGCTTTGGTGTGCGCGTAGGTGAAACCGCTGGCTCAACAGGTAAGCACTGCTTGTTTTCCCATTTGCTTAAATGACTCTTTTTGAGGTGGAATCTTAGCTGTTTGTTCGGTTGTGGGTTTTAGTGCGGTTGGTATTTGCTTTGAAACCGCATGCATTACGCCCAGTGGACCGCAGTGCAAGAAACTTGTTGGTGTCAGGTAGGCGATTATGCTCAACATACTATTACGCCTCTCTGCTTTGTCACATATCTAACGTTGTTGTCTGCTTTAGTTTGCTATCAGCAGTAGAGTGGTGAGTGCGTTGTCTCTCCTCCTCGTACCTGTAAGTGGAGCGTACGGATCACCAGCTCTGAGGTATGTATGTTAAAGCAACGCTGTGCAGTTCATTTTTAGAACAAGCTGCTAATCGTAATTTTAGCGTTTGTTGTGCTTTACAGAGTGTGGCCTATATGCTGGCTATACTCATCGGCTGTTCCCACGTCCTAAGAGACTGCTGCTTTGTCTCTTTTTAGTAATGTCATGTCTAATTATTAGGATATCCGTTTAGTCTGTGATCTTTCTAGCCACTGGCTCTGGCTGGTGCTAGGACTGTTGTTTGTTTTAATGCATGCTTGGGCTATGCCGCGTGTCGCCGTTTCTCTGGCCTAACCTGCATGCACTTTGTATTTTTATTTGTTGGTTGTGGGATAAACCCCGCTCTGCCTGTGTTACTACTCTGCTTGTTGTGTATGTGCATGTTGTGTGTGTGGGCGTGTGGGTGTGTATGCATGCTGGTTTACAATCCCAATGCTGTGGCCAGGGTGGTTGTCCCATTTTGACCATTGATCCGTGCGGAGCTGGAGCACCAAACCTGCTGCTCAAGATAAGTAGCTATTTGTAGTATTGCTAGCATACCTGGCTTGTAAGATCAACCACTCTGTTAATCAGTGCTTGTGTTTCCTCTTTCCCGTTGGCGGACAGGAGCAGTGTGGCCCACGTAGCGGAGGACTGAGCTCGTGGTGGAGGCTTTCACTTTCCCTTGCTGTGTGCACCTTGAGGTGTCTTTTGTTTGGATTGTAGTGCTTCTCTACGCATGGTGTATTTTCTGGACCCCTTCCCCTGTCTTGCAGTAGTCCTTTCGCTGTGGTAAGCATTTCCCCAGTTCTAGTTACCCTTCCCTGAGACCAGGTCCCTCGCCAATAGCAAAGTGCTAGTCAACCCCATAGCTACAGTGCTTATATAGCAGCCCCCTGGTCACTGTGTCGGTGGGACCTCTGCGTCAGAGTGTCAATTGTATGGTCATGTTTTACCGTGCAACGGTAATAATTAATTTGTTTTGTTGGAATAAATATCGTTGATGTAACGCATGTCTCCGGCTCCTTGAGTTTCCGAACCTGTGTGCTCGAATTACCCTTAGGGGTTAATCTAGTTTAGTTCCTTGTCCTGGGGGCCGGCCTCCCGTCCCCTAGGTGGTGTAGTTGATGCAACAAATCCTCAGATTCACCTTGTTCCTGCCACATAGGAATATTGCTGTTGTACTGAAAATCAAGACAACAGCGACCTTTTCACACCACTGTTACACACTGTGTTCAATACACACACACACACACACACACACACACACACAGAGAGAAGAATGAATAAAAGGGTCTCCATCATCTCTGCTTGACATTTCACCCTCATCACTAAGTGATGTGATAAAGGACAAACACCACATTAGCATTGTGTGCTAACAGAGGTAGTAGGGAATAGTGAGTAGGGAACATGGAATATTGAGTAAGGAGGAGTGAGTAAGGAGGAGTAGGGAATAGTGAATATTGTATAAGGAAGTAGTGAGTAGAGAATCAGGAGTAGTGGAGAGGGCATATGGTACATTTTTACTCATATGAAATAAAATTCCAGTTGACATTATTTATAGGCATAATAACTGATAATGCTGGGTTGTGATTTCCACTACTGCAATAAAATTAGAAAAATCATGGGCTGCTTTGTAAAGTTTCACAGACTTCCTGAATTCAACTTTGAGATCTAAATACATTAAGCTTCCAGTAGACAGATTCCTATTGTATTCGTGGTGTGTGAGAAAAAAACCTGGCTGGTAGCTAATGAGGAGTCTTGACACTGACATGGTCAGTGATTGTTGTGTGTATGTAACTCCAGGGTGTCCAGGTGAAGTAGGCAACTTATGATGGATGGCCCCTGTAGCTCCACCCCCTCAGGGGTTTGTTAGTTGCTCCCAGGTCAAAGGTTGCTGCCTTTGTTGTCTCGCGGAATGTATAATGGTCGCTCCTTGAGGTCAGGATCATGAATATAAGAGAGAGCATCAGCTTTGTAGTTCTGCAGGAAACTGCCCTGGCAGCCTGGAGCATAAGGAAATAGAAGTGACTTTCTAAAGTCAGAAGGTCACGGTTCTGTGGCCATCCACCCCATAGCTTTTCCTATAATAAATAACACTGGGCAGGTAGTCAGATCAGCACCTCTTAAACGTGCACTAGCTGTTGTACACATGCTTCCGAGTGGAGGACAAACATGTCCACTGGATTGGAAGATCATGGGTATACCCTGCTGAAAAAATAAAACAACAAGAAAATTCTAATGGTTTCCACTACAAATACTGTTACAAATCATCAGCTAACCATTAAAACCATGACCATTATTGGCCCTTAAGTGTATCCACTAGGCATAATGTGCCACCAATAGAAGGCAACAATGTACCAGTAGAGACCCACAGGGACCATTACAGCTTCCATTAAAACCAATACAATTCCTATTATAACCATTAAAACCATTACAAATTCTATGAGGGTTTCTAGTGTTTTTTACAGCATGGTATAGCACCATATCTTGATCTCTCAATGACTAAATTCACTCTGGACACTGGAATGACATCATAATGAGGCTGGACTCTAAAATTATGCGTTTGCTCACCTCCTCTCCCCTTTTTATAAAGCCATGTGGTAAATCCATTTTAAAAACACTTTTTTATTCCCCAGGCTTTTTGAGTTTTTTTAAAGTCCCTTGTATCGATTGTTTTGTCCCTAATTGTTATTGTTTTATTAAAGTATTGATTTATTTCATTTTTGGAATTGTTTGATTTTATTGTTCAGCACTCTGCACAACACTTTAAGTCTTTAAGTGTGCTGATGAAATAAAGGTGACTTGACTCTTTTATGTTCTAACTCTGAGCTTTGGTAGGTGTCCAAATTCTAGTGTTCAGTTCGATGGGTTCGATGAGGCAGCCATGAAAATGTCTTGCTATTGTTCGCACGCCCACTGGTGCAAGAAGCAAAAAGAGGACGTAAACGCTGAGAAGAACGGTGAGGTTTTATTCACAGTGTGCACAAAAACAAACAAAACAAAAGTGAAACAGGAACATCAGAACTAAACTAAACTCACTGGACTAGCACTGCTACTGCTAGTGCTAGCAACTAGAGCTAGGAATACCTCAACACAGTAGATACATAGTTGTCCTTCAACCCGAGCATAAGCAAACTGAGCATAAACTTTAGCGGAAACATTCGCATAAGCACGAACATAGACATAGTCTTTGATACAGATATTGCTATTGAATTAATGGAAGCAATTTACCTCTCTTATATCCATTTGCTAATAACAAGATAAGCAAGAAGAAGAAAAAGATAACGTGTGTCATATATCATGGAGGTAACTCTGGACTTCATTTACCAGCAGCCACTGCACCATACTACATCACTGTCACATGACCACTGAAGGCCCGAATTTAGCCTATTACCCAAAGACAATTAAAATTCAACATGGAAGCCAATACTCACATCTGTAAACCCAGTTGGAGATAGAAAAAGACACCAGCCGTGAGTGAGAAGAAGCAAGGGTCCAGACTTTATTTCCACCAACCGAGATCCACACCAATGAGAGTTCTCAGAAGTGATCTTCATCCCCTGGAGCTTAAGCTCCAGTATATATATAGATTTTACATAGTAATTAACCAAAACGTTTTAGAAAGACTATGATATCAATACCAATAGGGGTAAACAGAGTGCATTTAAATTCACAATTAGGTAAAAGTATGTTTGACAAAATTCACAATTAGGTAAAGAGAGTGTGACAAAAATTCACAATTAGGTAAAAGAATGTTTGAGAAAAATTCACCATGAGGTACAGGAAATCTGAGAAAAATTATACCATTAGGATTCAAAATTTGAGATTGACAAAACAATTCAGAGTGACGACCTTGATCTTACTGCGCAGGTGCCATGTAATTCAACCATTCTTATAAATGGCTCCTCACGGATTGTTTTCTGGGACGGTTGCTCTCTTAGAAATTTAAGGCCCCTCTACACCACGCCTGACCCTTCCTCTCGAGACAAGAATCTTCACCATCTGAACTATGAGTAAGTTTCTTTTACATCTTTCTGTATTTCTGGATTATATTTTACTTTCATATCTGCTCTATATTTCAAATTTCTATTTTATATATGGTTATGCTGCTTGCAAGTGGTTTACTGTATTCGCTACTTCATAATATCATAGTATCCTTCTAATATCTTAATACTCCCTCTTTATACTTATTATAAAGTTATAATGTTACGTGTGTGCGTTGGGGCCTTTGTGTGTGTGTGTGTGTGTGTGTGTGTGAGAGAGAGTGAGAGAGAGAGTGTGTGTGTGTGTGTGTGTGGCTATGTCTGCACGTCTGTCCTTGACTGTGTAAGAGTGTGTGTGTTGTCTATGTGTGTGTGTTTACTTAAATCTCTTATATTTCTCTGTGACTAATAAATCCTAGAGTGTTGATCTTAAAGTGCGAATCCTATTCATCAATATCCGTCTAACACTGCTTCTGTGTGTCTAGGTGCCCGTCTTTTCCCTCTTTCCTCTATTGGAGGGGTGGAGTTGGATCTGAACACTCTCTATCAGATCGCACATCTCACTGCTGATTTTCAATAAAATTACATATTATTCATACTAGGTCTCCCTTTTGTTTATTTTATGTATATTTTAACACCACACCACCTTTCCCTGTATCATGTCTATCTATGCTTTTTCCATGGTTCCATGTTTATATTTTGTCACAGTTTTTTGTCACTAAGTTGTCTTAGTGTCTTTGTGGTTGTTTGTTTGTTTGTTTGTTTGTTTGTTTATTAAACTGTTTGGAAATCTGTGATTGCTCCCACACCTACTTTTGTAACATGACAGAACGTGAAGACCTACCGGAAGCAACAGATCGCCATGATGTACCTGGGCTTCACTCTACCACCTGTGTTCGCAGAGGACTACACCAAGCCAACAGGAGGAGGAGTCTGGGTACTAGAAGTAACTGGGCTTCACTCTACCACCTGTGTTCACACAGGACTACGCCAACACCAACAGGAGGAGGAGGAATCTGGGTCTGTGGAGTCTATGGTCTGGGCTAATACCATCTCTCACCTTCCCTCCCCAATAATGGATCTAGTTCAGTGAACGTAGTCAGCGGAGAATGATAGTCAGCCTCCCTGCTCGTCTGAGGACGTGGCTACGCTTTTTCGGTCAGCTGAGGATGTTGCTCAGTCTCCAGGGGTTGGCTGAAGATGTTGCTCCATGTCACGACATACCCAAGTGCACCCCTCTGTTCGCCAACTCCGCGCACTAAGGCCTACTCGGCTGAGGACGCGTCGCTCTACCTTCCTGCTTGGTTGAGGAGGTCGCTCTGCCTACCTGCTTGGCTGAGGACTTTGCTCTGCTTTCTTGCTGGGCTGAGGATGTCGCTCTGCCATCCTGCTTTGCTGAGGACGTTGCTCTGCCTCCATGTTCTGCTGAAGACGTCATTCCTCTACTTTGCTAAGTGGCGTATGTCACCTCCCCCTCATGCTCCACGGAGGGCATCGTTCCCCCCTCATGCTCCACGGAGAGTATCATTCCTCCCTTTTGGCCTCACAGAGAACCTCACTCCCCCTCCCCTGGCCTCACGCAAATCTTGAGCTTCCCTCGGACCTCGCGGAGAACATTGCTCCCCTCTCCTGTCCTGCGGGGTAAGTTGTCCCACTGTCCTGCCACGCAGATGTCTCTCTGAGCTCCAGCCCTGCTGAGGAAGTCGCTCTGCTTACCTGTTCCGCTGAGGACATCGCTCTGCTTTCCTGTTCTGCTGAGGACGTCGCTCTGCTTACCTGTTCCACTGAGGACGTCACTCTGCTTACCTGTTATGCTGAGGATGCCGCTCAGTCTCCTTGTTCTGCTGGGGACATTTTGCCCCAGGGGCCAGGACCACCAGATGGAGGGAGTGCACTTTTTGGGTGCTCCGGTAGAAGCGCCTTTGTGGGGTTCTGTCATAAATCATGGAGAAAACTCTGGACTTCATTTCCCCAGCAGCCACTGCACCATACTACATCAATGTCACATGACCCCCTGCACCTGTATCACTATTCTGTTTAATGAGCACTCCTATATATAGCCACTGTTTGTACTGCTTCCTTGTCTCACGTAATTGTCTATCTAAATTTTTGTCCACGCTTCCATGTTTAGCTAGTTGAACAAACTCAGAGTTACAGTATTAGTTTTGAGTTGACAAAACCAAACCAATCCAATCAGGCTTTATTGGTACCATGATGCTGATTATCAACATACTCTGTCAACTCAGGTTTTGATTCTTAAGCTATGATTATTCTACGACGTGCCTCGTAACGTGATGTGGTTACAGAAACCAGCTTCCTTGTACAGACCCCTCACGGAGGAATCCTAATAATCCTTTACGAAAACAATAGGATCCTGTACACTTTCAGTGCTTGGGCCTAATAATAATAATAATAATAATAATAATAATAATAATAGGCGCATCCGAAATCCTGAATCTTGAAACACCGGCAGACTAAATGCTTGTGTATTTAATAAATAATATTAAATTAAATTTCACTAACAGGAAGTGAAATAGTAAGAATTATGGAGTCAAAATATTCTAATATTCCTTAAAATTGTTATTAAATAAATGTTAAACTTCAGTAAAACAAAAAGTCTAGAAATGATATAAATCATGATATAATGTTGTAATAAAGTAATAATAAATATTAAACGTTTGTATGTGTGTGTGTGTGTGTGTGTAGCTGATGTAATTCGCAGTGTGCTGCAGTGGTTTATCAGTGTGTATGTGTATTGTGTGTGTGTGTGTGTGTGTGTGTGTGTGTGTGTGTGTGTGTGTGTGTGTCTGCTCTGTGCAGCTGTCAGGCATTAATGCTGTACGACAGCCAAGTGCTTCCTCTCTCTGAAATCAGTGTGTGATGTGGTGCGACTCCGTCAGTCACACACCTCAGAGACGGGAGGCGGAGCACTGTTCCTCAGTCACACACCTCAGAGACGGGAGGCGGAGCTCTGTTCCTCAGTCACACACTTCAGAGACGGGAGGCGGGCTCTGTTCCTCAGTCACACAACTCAGAGACGGGAGGCGGAGCTCTGTTCACAAGTGCTGACGTTATTTTGATATGTATGGAGAAAGTGAGAGATGCCTCCGTCTGATTTGTTATTGAGGCTGTGTGATGATTTCCTCTCATATTTCTAATAAGGTAACAGTGTGTGTGATTGGTGGCTGTCTCTCTCTCTCTCTGTCTGTCTCCTGTCTCTCTCTGTAGGGGGCTGAGTGAGGGGGCACACTTCTCTCAGTCTCTCTGGGCGAGTGGAGGTGAACACATCGTGTACAGCGAGGAGGGAGATGGAAATCTGTCTGACTTTTATTCTTCTCTCATCCACACTCACACTCACAGCAGCTGGTAAGTACACACTGATTATTCACAACCAAAACATCACACACTTCTCACTTTAACAGTAGCCACCATTTTTAATCCTGAAATGGGAGAAATTTTTCTGGAGTGCGTAACTTTATAAACAGTGAAAGTCTTTCATTTTTATAGAATTGAAAAAGCTGTACATGGCGTACACACATCATCCTCAGGGGGTTTTTCTGAGGACTCAGTTATAAAATCAGGTCCAGTGTAATGTTAACAGTTTACACAGAATTTATTGTGTGTGTGTGTGTGTGTGTCTGATGAGAGAGAAATTGATAGAGAGAGAGAGATAGAGAGAGAGAGAGAGTCCTCCTAAACCATGACATAAAATAAACTCTCTCTCTCTCTCTCTCTCTCTCTCTCTCTCAGACAGTGTGAGGTTGGAGAATGGTGGAAGTCGCTGTGCTGGGAGAGTGGAGCTTCTTCATGATGGAAAGTGGGGAACAGTGTGTGATGATGGCTGGGATATGAGAGAAGCTGCAGTGGTGTGTAGAGAGCTGAGCTGTGGGGAGGCTGTAAATGTGCGGTATGTTGCTCACTTTGGAGAAGGATCAGGAGAAATCTGGATGGATGAAGTGGACTGTAGTGGATCTGAGTCGACACTGAAGAACTGTAGCTCAGCAGGGTTTGGGAATAATGACTGCGGTCATGATGAAGATGCTGGAGTCACCTGCTCAGGTAAACTGTTTTTAATAACATTTAAAATGTGTTCTAGAAAATATCATGATTAACACAAACTATGTTTAAATTCATCAATACAGATGTTTAGCGTAATAGACTGAGCTGCCTGTGTCCAGTGTAAAGTGAACTTTGATTAAGACAATAATAATAATAATAATAATAATAATAATAATAATAATAATAATAATAAGAACAATAATTATAACAACAACAACAATAATAATAATAATAAGAAGAAGAAAAGAAGTCAGGTGACCACTTTTTATGACCACAGTTATTCTCAATTTTTTCCTCAAGAGCAAATGCATCTTAATCAGAGATATCGTTTATCCTGAGGAGTTCTTTTTTTCTGGATTAAATTATGCCTGAACTTGTTTCTCTGTAAGTGTAGCAGATGAGCACTCGGTCAGATTATCCGTCACACCGTGATTATATTTTCTTTACAGAAGAGCACATGGAATTAACACAAACATTATCATTATTTTACTAATTTGAAGAATCAAAATTACAATTTAAAAGCATTATAAAACTTATTACAAAATAAGAGGATGTGCTGGATCGAGTGTTACTTCATAACCTGTAGAGTAATTAGTGTGGAAGCCATGTTATTAAATTAATAGAACGATTCATGCAGCAAAATGTTATCAGTATACTAGACTCAATTCTCACCATCTTCTATGTCATATATCATCATATTAATCTTTTTATTTTCAAATTGTTTCTTGCTTTTATGTTACATTGTGTTACATTTGACAGGAAATGTATAAAATGCTATTTTCAGTCCTGGATTTTTGGGGAATTTAAAGACGAGTGTGTTTAAAGGCAGTAGTGTAGACTCTAATTAGAAAATTCTGTCTCAGACACTTCTGCTAAATACAAATCTGGCAACCTTAGCGCCATGAATTACATGCAGGTGATTTTAATAATCTGAGTGAAGAACCCATGAATCTGACTTAAGCAGCTGCGTAACCCGACTCTGAATATGAGGAACTTTCCTGCTTACATATTGATGTTACTTTAGGTCTTAATTCATGGAATCTGAATCCCACTGTAATTGTTGTGACTCTTAAACACTATTTCTGTAACTTTAATGTTCATTGTGACTTCACCACTTTAAATATCTGTGTTTTCATGTAGGGAATGAAGCTGAGAATTATGATGACACTGTTACAGCTGATCAGAAGACAGTTATACTGACAGGTATGTAATAATGTGACTGTTTTAAACTCAATCATGAACACAGTCATAAATAACATCAAAGTAGATTTACTGTCATTGATTTAGTTAAATTTGACAAAGAACATCACAGAATACTGTAATGCTGCAGTTAACACGAATACAATAATATTATCTGAATTGAAGAAGGAAGGAAGAAAGAAAGAAATATGTTTTTCTTTTCTAATGTTCGTGTCTGGATGGATTCTTTTATCACATCGAGTGATGTTCAATAACTTGCATTAAACCTCACTGACCATTTATATATATAAGATTATTTCATTCATTCAGATCTAGGATGTGTTATTTTAGTGTTCCCCTTTTTTTTTTGAGATATATATATATATATATATATATATATATATATATATATATATATATATTCTTGCCACAACTCGCATTGATGTGCCATTCTGGATGAGCTGCACTACCTGAGCCACTTGTGTGGGTTGTAGACTACATCTCAAGCTAACACTAGAGTGAAAGCACCGCCAGCATTCAAAATTGACCAAAACATCAGCCAGGAAGCATAGGAACTGAGAAGTGGTCTGTGGTCACCACCTGCAGAACCACTCCTTAATTGGGGTGTCTTGCTAATTGCCTATACTTTTCACCTGTTGTCTATTCCATTTGCAAAACAGCATGTGAAATTGATAGTCAATCAGTGTTGCTTCCTGTTGTTTAACTAGTTTTCCTTTATTTTTTGAGCAGTATATATATATATATATATATATATATATTCTCACTCCATTCTTCTGTACACATCTCAGTCTCTCTCTCTCTCTTCAGACAGTGTGAGGTTGGTGAATGGTGAAAGTCACTGTGCTGGGAGAGTGGAGGTCCTTCATGATGGACAGTGGGGGAACAGTGTGTAGTACTGCCTGGGATATGAAAGGTGCTGCAGTGGTGTGTAGAGAGCTGCACTGTGGGGAGCCTGTAGAGCTGCGGTATTGGGCTGAGTTTGGACAAGGTTCAGGACCAATCTGGATATATGATTTGTACTGCAGAGGATCAGAGTCGACACTGAACAATTGTACGTCACAAGGAGGACATATCTGTGGTCATGTTATTGATGCTGGAGTCATTTGCTCAGGTAAACTGTTGTATTTAGAAAAAAAAGTTAAAAATTAGAATGAATTGACAAATTTTAATTTTACCAATACATTAATTAAGTAAAATTTTATTTTATTTCAATTGAAAGCACTTTGTGGGAATGTTTTTGTGATAGTAAATGTTCTTGTTCTTAAAATCTGCACAATATTTACACAATTAAATTAAACACAGGTCACAGAATGTCGAGACTCACTGCTGGTCCTCACCGGTGCTCTGGGAGAGTGGAGGTACTTCTTGGAGGTTCGCGTCCCCAGTGTGTGATGCTGACTTTGACCAGCAGGATGCAGAGGTTGTGTGTCGAGAGCTGGGCTGTGGGACTTCTGTGGAGGTGCTGGGATCAGCTGCTTTTGGCCGAGGGGAGGGTCAGGTGTGGACAGAGGAGCTTCAGTGTAGAGGAAATGAATCTGAGATTACCTTCTGTCCAACATCATCTTCACTCAAACACTCACACTGCTCCCATTACAACGATGTGGGATTAATATGTTCTGGTGAAGTATCATGATTTAACTTCTGTTTAAATAGAGAACACATACCTGTCAATCAAACTTTAAGGTATTTGTTAATTTTCCTCTTTCACTGAGCTCTCGGCTGTTTGTTCAGGTCACACAGGGCGCGGCTGGTGAACGGACCGGACTCCTGTTCTGGTCGAAAGTGGGCGCTCAGTACCTCAGTGACTGGGGCACAGTTTGTTCTGTAGGCTGGGATATGAGAGCTGCAGATGTTCTCTGTGCACAGCTGGATTGT
The DNA here is from genome assembly GCA_012411365.1 of Ameiurus melas. Lineage (NCBI taxonomy): Eukaryota > Metazoa > Chordata > Actinopteri > Siluriformes > Ictaluridae > Ameiurus > Ameiurus melas. The sequence continues at coordinate 24,644,569 of CM022766.1, read as the reverse complement.
GGGAGTGCTGTGGCTGTGGTGGAGGTGGACTGGTTTGGGGAGGGAGTGGCCACATCTGGGCTGATGTGTTTGATTGTCAGGGGGAAGGAGACACACCTATCACAATGTGGCATCTCATCATGGAGTCGAGCTGCATGCTCTCATAAAAACGATGCTGGAGTCATCTGTAATGGTGAGATATTAACATCACCTACACCACATTAGTGAATAAAGTCAGTGTTCATTAGAATATTTAAATGATGTTCTTCTGCTTCAGGATCATCCGTGGCGTTTCATGAGGGGCGGAGTCGCTTGTCTGGAGGGGAGCGAGTGTCAGGGGAGGTGGAGATTTATTTCAGGCAGGACTGGAGAGTTCTCCTGGACTCGTGGCGTCTGTCTGAGGCGTCTGTGCTCTGCAGACAGCTGGGCTGTGGCTCCGTGCTGAACTACCGCTCCTCTCCATCCACCACTGAACACAAACACATGTGTGTAACGGGTTTCAGCTGCTCTGGGAGTGAAGCTCATCTGGGGAACTGCAGCAGTGCACAACCTGTCAACTGCAGCTCGGGGAACATCTGTACATCACCTGCTCAGGTAAGGAGCACAACACCTACCAATGAGCAGCTATTAACAACAGTAATAAATATATTTATAATTCTAAAGTATCTTAATAAATATACAGAGTAATAAAACATGTTATGAGATTTTATTAGTTTTATATAACTTATTACATTAAAAAAAATCTTCAATCCGACCACAAGTCCATCAGGCTGGTTGGTTCTGGGGAGACTGTGCAGGAAGGCTGGAGGTTCTCCCAGCAGCTCGTGGGGACAGTGTGTGATGACTCGTGGAATATTGAGGATGCGCAGGTGGTGTGCAGACAGCTGCATGTGGAGTGGCCCTCAGTACCCACATACCAGCCTGGTTTGGTCCTGGAACTGGGTCCATATGGCTGAATGAGGTGGAGTGTGAGGGGAACGAGACGTCCCTGTGGAACTGCAGATTTCAGCTGTGTGAAGAGGGTGAATGTGGACACCAGGAGGACGTAGGAGTCGTGTGCTCAGGTACAGTGTAATGACTGAGATTAAACCTGTAAATATGTATATGTCTGTATTTCAAAACTGAAGTCCAAAGCTCCTGAAATTCAGCATGATAGTAAGGACCTGTTTATAAATGTAATCCATGTTGAATATCTTTTTACATAAAGATAATATTACACATATTTAACTGAGTCAATAAAACAGGATTTTTAATGTATGTCATCCTCTCACCAGAGTTTAAAGAGATCCGACTCACGGAGGGCTGTGAGGGGAATCTGGAAGTGTTCTACAATGGAACCTGGGGTAATGTGTGTCACAATCAGATGGAGAAGGAGTTAGAAACAGCAGATATGGTGTGTGTAGAGCTGAACTGTGGAAGAGGCGAGCGTTTGGACTCGGCCGGAGCGCAGTCGAATCTGCTCCTAACTGGCTGGATCATGTGAAATGTAGGAAACACCCCTCTAATCTGTTGAAGTGTCCATCTTCACCCTGGGGACAGAACAGATGTGATCATCGTGATGAGGTGGTTCATATTACCTGCACAGGTAGGAGGATTCTCTCTCTACTAGTTTTATACATTGCTGTAGAATTTGCATAAATATTCCAGCTATAAAATAAGAAAGAGAGAAAAGTCTGATTCATGCATTTTATTACTGCAGAAGATGGAACGTCTCTACGTCCTCATGGAACATGCTCTTCATCTCCTCTTCAGAAATATTGCTCAAGTAAGGACACTTAAATCTGCAGCTTGATAAGGAAAGAGTTTCTGTTTCTACCCAGAAGTTGATTATTTTCCTGTAACAGCAGGTCCTGAAGTGATTTATTCCTCTAATAACACAGAAATAAACCAACAATTACATTTTTTATATTAAAGGATGATATGCCGTGCATTTTATACATTTATAGTTTAATTTAATGTTGTTGAATAAAACAATTAATTCCTGTTATCACTTACATTATAGTAGATATAAACAGTCGTTCTACAACAAGATTCTCTCTTGTTTCACCTTGTCATGTTACAGAGAAACTGTGAAGCGTAAACTCTGTTCTGAAGATGTCAGAAAACTTAAAGTTACAGCGTTACCCATGCTGTTAGAAAGAGCTGACACTGGAGACTCCTTCCATAAATGTTACATAAACATCTCATTACAGAAAACATCACCATATACATTTATATTTGTTAAGTATCCACACAATTTTATGTCCACTTTTTATTAGTCTTAGATAATGTGGAGCGTCCTTCATACACGTCACTGTAAATGAGCTGTTACTATAGAGACGATAACGTCATAGCCAAAACTTGTTGATAATGTGTCTTTGGTGAACTAGACCATGTTGAGTATAATATAAGGTTATATTATCATTGTGTTGTAGTGAGCTGTGTGACTGGAGCTGTTATTCAGCGTTGGTGTGTTTCCTCATGTGTGATGTGTGTGATGTAGAGCACTGGTCTCTCAGGCTGAGTGGAGGAAAGGGAAGCTGCTCTGGGAGGTTGGAGGTGTATCATAACGCTACGTGGGCTCCGTTTGTGATGATCAGTGGAACATCAGGAACGCTCAGGTGGTGTGCAGACAGCTGGGCTGTGGGTTGGCGCTGAGTGCTGATAGGAATGTTAGTTCTGGTCCTGGTGAAGGGACTATCTGGCTGAACAGAGTGAAGTGTCGAGGGTGTGATTCACCTGTGGGACTGTCATCATTCCCCTGAAGAAACACACTGACTGCTCTCATGCTGGAGTCACCTGTGCAGGTCAGAGGGGTGTGCTAACTTTTCAGCTTCCTGTCTCCACTCATTACACTTTTCTCCCAGTGTTAAGACTTGATAACTTTTATTTATAATCTTAGATATTAGTTTGAAAGCTCAGACCCTAAACTGTAATACACTGATCAGCAGCTCAAACTCTATATTTAGTGAGAGTATATTTTATTATATGATAGAAAGTTTTTTATATTCTGTAAATACAGACGAGTCCTACTACACCCACCACCACCACCACCACCACCACCAGCACCACCACCACATCAGGTATGTATTTTTGTTACAATACAATATTTGTTACTGTTCATCATTTTTCTAAATATTTATGATTACAGCGTCGTATCAAGATCCTCTTCTGTGTTTTTAACTTCAGTAAGAGATCCAAATCCTCCATCACCTGAACCTCCATCCACCCCTCCACTGGTTCTCTTTGTGTTGGGAACGCTGCTCTTCCTGGCCTTAGTGCTTCTGCTGGTACTGTTTTACCAGAACAGAGTGCTCAGGAGAGGTACGAGACATACCTGTAAATACTAATTACATTTTATCCTGCTGTTAAAATTGTCCTGTAAGAATTTCATTAAAAGTTATTATTATTATTATTATTATTATTATTATTATTATTATTATTATTATTATTATTATTATTATTATTATTATTATTATCCACTCCCAGTTGTCTCTAAGAGGAGGCGTAAGACTCAGCCTGAGGCAGTCTATGAGGAGATCAACCACAGATACATCACTAGAAGAAGGACGAGCTCCACTCAAAGAGGTGAGTGATATGTGGACTGTTCTACATCACACTTATTGTATTCCATTTAAACTTGTAGCTGAAATTCACTGCATGCACATCATCAAATCACTCGATACAAAATACACACCTCAATGTAAACTCAGTGATTAAAGTAATATTTTCCCCCAAATCCAGTCTGATTTATTTCTTTACAATAAATCAATAAAAATAAACTAAATGTGTGTGAGAGGAAATGTGCAGTTAGAGTACATGTGGTGTAGAGACAGAATTCTGCTGATAAAC
>CM022766.1:24620759-24635759 GCA_012411365.1 Ameiurus melas | reverse complement strand
CTACAACATTATCTGTAACTATAAATGGATAAAAACTACGACATCTAATCCTTTACTAAATGAAACACTGCAATAGTTGTGAGATTCCCATGGTGTAAGAGGAATAAAACACTTGGGGACATGCTGTTATAGTTAAATGATCAATGTTAGGGTGGTAGCAGTAACTCAGCTTAATCACACCACCCTGTAACTCAGTATTTTACTATAACAGCAACACACACAGTGCTTTATTACTGATTCATTTATTTCTTCAGTAGACAGTCCAGAAGATTATGATGATGTCATCACTGAGGAACAGGATGGAGGAGAGACAGAAAGTGAGTGAGATGTTTCCTCTGGTAATGTACGTGAGTGCAAAAGGCAGCAAAGTTAAAGCGTGACTATATTCTATATGAGATATAATATAAATATCAGCTTTCTGTTTTGTAATCTCCGTTCTGTCATTTAACAAGTGCAGCCATATTTATTCAACAGTTTAGATAAGACCCATATTTATGTCTCATTTACTTCCACATCTTATACACATGGCCTGTGTTAATATAAAAAAAGCTGAGATTGATCAATGTCCCTTTTTTCACTTTTTATTGCTAGAATATTAAAGACATTCCTACAGAGTGCATCATTTACTGTGTTTTGAAGCTTTTACATAACAATGAATACAATACAAAGGATATATTAAAGAGGTAAATGTATTTATTTGACAGAATATGACGACGTGGAGGAGAAATCTCAGAAAGACAGGGACCATGTGACTGAGAACCGCCACCAAAGGCCTTTTCTCAGGAAATTACATTTCAACTTTTATAAACACAAAAAATGATTTGATTCTACTTCCAAAAATGTCCTGTTTTCTGAACTGTGTTCATTTCCCCTAGTTATTAGCAAATAGAGTAGGAGAGTTAAATCACCTTTCATATGACTTAATGCAGTGTCTCCAGCTTTTCTTTTACAACACTTTTAATGCTATAAGTCAGCTTAAATCTCACTGACACACCACACCTCATTTATCTCACCTATTCCTTCATCTAAACTGCTATAATATTCATCTTAATCTTTTACATTTATCAACCTATTCTTCAGTGTTTTTACAAATGTGTTAGTAACTATAAGCCACTCGCCCAAAAGAACAAAAATATTTTGATTCCTTAAATCAATACTTGTTTATTCATTTTTAAACACATTTATCTTTATGTTCAATGCTGTGCTTTTAACTCTAAAACATAGAATTGAAATGGATTCGAGAATTCCTTTATGAAATATTCATACTATGACATGATCATTAGAGAGCTTGCTATATTGCATGTTTTGTTGTAATGTTTATGAGGTAGCTGGCTGTGTTGAAAGCCAGATATAGTATATGTAAGTATCATAAATATATATTTTGATGTTAAATTCTCAGGTTTGTTTCCTTATTCTCAAGGATTTTGTTTAGAATCTCAGGTTTAATTCAATATTCTCACTTTTTAAATGAATGATGGCCAGTTACATCTTAATAAACAATATACAAGCAACTGTGACTTTTTATCTTTCCACAATGAGAACAAGTCAATATTTTACATTCTACACAGTTTTGTTTCTTCTTTTTCATATTGTGTAACAATCATCTATTTTTATACATTCAATGAAATAAAAGTGCTTTGATGATGTTTAGTATAATGTGATGATCTGTGTTTGAGTTGAGTGAGTGGCTCTTGTAGTGATGAATCTGTGCTCAATGTCCTTATAGAACATCTCAGGCAGTAAAACCACATTTACATTTATTTATTTAGCAGATGCTTTTATCCAAATCCACTTACAAATGACTTCTACACACTCAGATAAACTCTATTATCACTATTAACACTGGGTTTCTATTATTATTTGTGGTTTTATATATTTGGGTTATATAGTTTTTTTGTTTTGGTTTATTAATAAAAAACATTTTATATATGTCAACAACAACAACATTCCTCACAGTGCTCTCAACGGGTCAATTTAGAAAAAACACGTTTCACTAATCAGAAATCTCAGTTTTGAAGTGCTTTTCGGCTTTTTTATGGAAAAATAATGTTTTATAAATAAAAAAAAAAAAAAATTTTTTTAAAAAAAAAAAAAAAATTTATTTATTATTAATGTGTATAATATTGAAACCCATACTTAAATATGTGTTTGTTCTTACAAACAATATCTAATTGGAAGTGAAATGGTAACAATCTCATTTTTTTTTTCTTTTTAATTACAGACAATTACTATATTAGAGCACAACAAAGAAACATGAATATTTTTGAAAATACATTTATTCTTTATTATTATAAATATAAAGATGTGTTTTAGTTATTACTGATTTTACTAAACACAAAAATAAACCACGTACTGTACGAGAAACTGCGTCAGGAAACGTGTTAAATGATGGGGTTAGTGTAATGAATATTCCTCATGGTAAACTGACCCCTATGTACATGTTCTTTTAATATTGCATTCTTACATGGTTTTTAATGTACCCATGACCACTCATGAGGAGACCGGAAGCAGGCTGGGTTTAAACCCACGAAAAGGTTTTATTTACTTTCACTTTTCTCCTCTTTTCAGCCTCATTTAATCTCTCTCTCTCTCTCTCTCTCTCTCTCTCTCTCTCTCTCTCCTTTCCCCTCACCTGCTCTCTGCATCACAGAACATTCATTAATTGATTTCTCCACAGGTGGGCGTTCCTCATCCTCACCTTCTCCGACTCCGCCCTCCATTCACAAACCGGCGCTGGACCACGCCCCCACCTCAACGTAGATAATCACCGGTTAACGCTGATATCTGGCCGGTAAACACCGATCACGGTGACAAACACCGACCATCACTAGTAAATGGCCATATATGAGGAACATGCATCTTTTCATTTGAACATAACAGGGACTCTTTTGACCCAATCTGTCCTTTCAAGTAGGTGAAAAGAAGGAAGCTTAATTGACTAAAATAATGATGGACATCTGATTAACAGTAATAGTTCATAAAAAGGGGTACAGGTATGGGTCAGGCTTCCGTCATCTGCTTTTGTTTTGCCACAGAGACTTCTGGGACAGGTCTGTATCCGATGCGTCCTCGATATCAGACAAATCCGAGTCATTTCATACGTCCCGGTACTTGTGTTCTTGAGTATTGGAACTGAACTTCAGCAGTGGATAATGACATAGAACCAGTTCACAAGGACGAAAGATCTCAGAAGAATGCATATTGAGAAACAGCCGTTGTCAACACATCAAATAACGCCGTGTGTTTAAAGGCACTTCACGGGGACTTTAAAAATATCGTCCCTGTCTTCTACAATGTCTTACTAGCTATTTTAGACATGTCCATCAAATGACGTGTCCACGGACACTTACGAAAAACTAGCGCATGTGGGTTATCACGGAGATTATATGGCGCCGGGGAGTCTAAATGAACACACTGGCAACCAGAGCAGTTCAAATAGACGTCCGATTTATTCGTAGAATAACAGAGGCTTTTATAGGTACAAAATAGCCGTGCACAGGCGTACTGATGTTGAAATAATATGGCAGTTGAACTGACGAGCCACATACATGAAAAACATCTTAGGCAATACAAGAATGTACAGCTTTCTTGAACATATATGGTGTGATGATATGGTTCGACTAACACAGAAAAGAGGAGGTTCCTATGGTGACATGTTAAACTGGCACGTACACAACAGACAGATTCTGTAAAGTTCATGAGACAGAAATCAAACTATAACCTGAACATACTTATACATATCTGAGGGAATAGAGAATAGAACATTTCCCAACAATTATATGATTATAGTCTGTTACAGCTCAATGTAAACAGACTCAGTAAATGACCCTGCAACATATTAAACAAAAAACACTCGCAGTTTAAAAAGTTATTTTTTTTTTAAATAAAATCATCAAACAGCAACAAAGTTTACAATTAAGTAACCCTTAACCTTCAGACTGATGATTTGCAATGTCTGAACACGATGCTTGAAAAGAAAAATGTATAACGAACTTGAAAAGGTGGAAAGGGGTTCTATGAATTAGTAAATGGGCACCTCTCTCTCTCTATATCACTATTACAGCAGTGTTTAAACAGACTCATAACAGACAAATATACATATAGACAGTTTTATTTTGTACACGCATACCAAGTTAATCTTCACCTATCACCGTTCCCTGTTAATGAAATCTGTCAATATCTAATGAAACAGTTTAAGTCACTAACCAAAGTAAGTATACAAAGTGAAGCTATGATAAAAGAACAAAAACAATGAACCTTTCTTAAAGAAATTCCTAAATCAAGTATATGACTGTGCCATCTGTCTATTAAATAAACGCAGTCCTTCATGCTGAAAAAGAAGGATCAAAATAGAATAGTAGTTTGGCACTGAGACTCAAAAAGTTGTTTTATATCTGAAATCTGACTACTTCCCCAACTGCCGTACAATTCTGATAATGCTCTTACAGTTAAAGGGGCTGAATGGCAGACCTTGTTAAATAATATTTTATGTTCCTTCCTCATAATGTGTTATATTTTATAATATTTTATAAATATATTCTTATATATCTTATATTACTTTTTGCCTTTTCTTATACATTGAAATGGGAGAAGAGGGGATCAATGCTGGTGCGAAGGTGATCCTGCACAAGGACATGTCTTTGTAACTGTAAGTGACGAGTCAACTTAATCCTTCACGCGGTATTCATAAGGTGCCATAAGTTTCTGCTACTCTATGGAACATGCTAGAGATTGAACAAAATGGTTTGACTTAATATCCACAGCAGTAGTGTACACGTCATTTCTTCCTAATTTGTTATGAACTTTTATTGTATACCTAAATGCAATAAAAGTCATTTAGATCCAGATGCTCCTAAACAAATTATTATAAAGTATGAGTTGGTAACTGATCAACAAAGACTGTACTATCATTTCTAATAGAATGCATTAAATATGGACCAATATTTTCACTGAAATATTTCAGATTTTTTTTTACACTAGTTTACACTAAATGTCTAATATTCTGTTCTGTTGGAAATATGCCTAAACTGTTAATTTTTCCCCCGAACCGTTTAAATAACTCGACTGCTTCTATAACTTTGACTTGTAGTGTATATGACTGCTCACCCCTACAAGGAAATAAACAGTAATAATATTGACTGCAGATCAGGAGTGGGTAAAGACAGACTGGTGATCTGATCTATATTATATACATGTACTTTAGATAAGGCCTCTCTGAACACCATGGTGGGACGTTCCCGAGTTGAAGTACTGTACAAGTCCTAAGCATTAGATCACCCCAATTACTCCTGTATACTCTTTATATACCACGTGATCTTTGCCTGACGAAGTCATCCACAAAACATATTTGACAGTTGGGGTCCAATTCTAAAATCACCAGATACCGAATGCACAACCGTTTTTGTCTTACTGCCATCACAAAATAAAAATGTTTAAACCTTAAGTGCACGTAGTCACGGAGGGTGTATATATTTTTCACACAACATGAAGTTTGGGGATCCTTATAGACTGTGGAACAGAAATGTACTCAGTGTGTCTCCACTGATTTATTTCACATTGGAGTGCAACCATTCTTATTTATTACCATTATGGATGAAACACTTGTTTCTTTTAAAACATCAGCTTTAAATGTTTTTCTACCTCCTAACTAAACCCTCGGACTTAAGACACGATCTTTATAGTTGTTGACGCCCTGCTCAGGGTTAAACAACATCGCCTTTACATTACCTTCATTAATAAATTGTCAAACTAACCTCTTGGTTTTTTGTATTTTTAAAATAACCTGGTTAGAAGGTAGAATATGTAATACATATTTTCATTTTCTTCAGACATATTCTCACTTCAGTCTCCACAAAGAATAACACTGATGGTTTTGGCCTTTATTTCAGTAAAAGAGAACAACGACATCATACAGCCTTGAAGGACTGTAGAAATGTTTTACACATCACAGTGTTTTTCTCAACAACATAGCCAATAAATAGTTCAATTATCTCACAAACCTAAGTCTGTTCATTTCTTGACAGAAGGATTACACATAGATCATACACATAGTGAGCTACACATGCATAACATGTCCACAATTCTGATACATCTACCACATTCAGTCACCAGGTCTAGTCTTTTCTGATAGATTAGTTACACAAACTGATCATTACCACAGAAGTCATTTCAGAAACAAAGATTCACTTAAACCACAAATGTACATATTGTTAGGGATCGTAAAAAACCCTGAAACACACGACTCATCCCTTAATTCATTAAACACACTGTAAGCATCCTGGTCAGCAAACCCCCAGGAAACACATCTCTCTCTCTCTCTCTCTCTCTCTTCAATTTATTTCAGTAAATTTTTATTCAAAGTCATGCAATTTTCTCAAAAATGTAATCAATAAAGTTTCATTTATTTCACAAGCTTACATTCTGCTCATTTATGTTCACATCCAACCATCATGTATTTTCTAACAGCGGAGCTATACAAAACAATCCCCCACAATCTAAATTTAATGTGTGGTTGCCAGATAAAAAAATCAAATTTATTGAATTTATTAAATATTTAAAGTTGTACACATTATTTTGATGAGTTGTGTTGACATAATAATGTTGATAATTACTGTACTTAATATTGTGTGTAATTTCTGAATTAATTGATTTAAAACAAAATTTACATTGCAGTACATTTACATTTATTCATTTAACAGAGTGTTAGAGGACCTGTAGACTGAACAGATACTAAAGCCTTTGGACTGTGGATAGTTCTATGAGAGAGATAAAAGTAGAAGACACAAGAGTGTTTCTTTTTTGTCTATATTGCTCATTTCATTCAGTGCTTTAACGTCTATAAATCCTGCAGAGATGTTACGTATGAGATTTATAATGTAAATCACACTGGATTTTACTTACTATTGCAGTATAACTTAAAGGCAGTCATTTTTACTGGTTTAAAAGACTGCATTCTACTGCAGACAATCTAAATGGAGCGACGTAATTTTAAAAATGATTGTCAACTTAACAACTTGTGTTCATAATTATGGTAATTTAGTACATAACACTTAAATTCCTTTTAAATAATGTGAAAGTGTGTTTGTGTGTATCATATTTTTGTTTGGATGTGTGTGTGTAATGCATCAGAATGGGGGTTTTACGGTGTTGACCTTTGACTTAGGCCTGACTCGGAGTGCTTCATATTCTATGTGAAGGGGACAGAGAACTTGAAAAGCAAAACGGTTCCTTTTTCTGCATCGAAAAAAAAACCCCGGCTGTACATCCGTTTGACATTACCCAATATTGAATCTTTTCATGTTCTAACATTTTTTTTATTCTTGCCAAAAAAGGGTGAGCTTTTTTTGGCGCGTTAGGACAGACATCAGCCATGTTGTAAGCTCGCACACGTTGATCTAAGTACAGAGTATTAGGAAACCTAGAGGGATACTCGACTTTTATAAACAGGTTCGTTTGTATGTACGTGCGTGTTTGTGTTTGTGTGTGTATGTGTGTGTGTGTCGTATTTCTGGTTGGATGTGTTATACACATGGCCGTTCCAGGTATGGTAACGTTTGTGTCAGGAATGTATGTGATCCAGATTTAACATAACTATATATATATATATATTTTATGTCCTAGACCTACGTGTGTCTATGTTTATCCGTAACAGATGGGAACCTACATGGCCGTTCCAGGTATGTGGAGAACATATGGCCGTTCCAGGTATGGTAATGTTTGTGTCAGGAATGTATGTGATCCCGATTTAACATAACTATATATATTTTTATGATCATGACCTTTGACCTAGATATAGAGATATAGAATATGTATCTTTTTGACCTTTGACCTAGACCTGTCAAATTTTATCTTTACATACCATACAAACTAATTATATATATATATATACTATCCACTCATCTCTGATCATACTACTGACAGAAAACAATCAGAAGAGCAGATCTGAGACTATGTTGTGTTTTTACGTTGGCTTTATATTTATAATTTGGCGCGAGACTGGCATATATTTGGGCAGCGTGAGAGCGTGAGACAGGGCCTGAAAGCATGTGTCTCACGCCAAATGCCTGAGACTTGGCAACCCTGTGTCCACCCTGATTAGAGCTCTTCTCAGGTCCACATTGCTGTGTTATAAATTCTTTATTCTAATAGTTTTCACATTCTGGATTTTTCCAGTATTTCATTTCCATGAGCTGTAAACTGTAATCCAAGATTAAAACAAAAAACAGGCTTGAAATATTTTACTTCATGTGTAATGAAACTAGAATAAATAAAAGTTTTTTAAATTAAATTACAGAAAAAAAAAACTTTTCCTTGATATTCAAAATGTCTGAGATACACCTGTACAGTGTTTGTTTTAAATTGCAACAGTCATTGTTTATGTAAATAGTGTGTAATATACAAATGAAAACACACTTTATATTACATTTACATTTATTCATTTAGCAGATGCTTTTATCCAAAGCGACTTACAAAAATACAAGCAAAGTTGTTTACAGAGGCATGTGACAGAGCCTTACAGAGCCTCGTTGTTTAAGGGCGCTTTTACAAGCAAAGTTGTTTTACAAGCAAAGTTTAGTTGTTGTTATTTTATTTTATTTTTTTAATTTTTTTTGGGGGGGGGGGGGGTTGTTTATGTGTTCAGGGAAGAGGTGGGTCTTTAGCTGTTTTTTTGACGATGTGACAGATTCTGAGGTCCTGATTGAGGTTGAAGTCCAGTCCAACATTGAGGGGCAGATAAAGTGAAGGTTCTGGTAAGGGACCTTGATCCATGCTGAGCAGTACTGTGTCGGTTATTGATTGATTTAAAAAAAATAAATAAATAAAATAAATAAATAAATAAATACTACTACTACTACTAATAATAATAATAATAATGCACAAGCTTATATGGCTCTATAACATGTGTATCATAACGCTACGTGGGGCTGCGTTTGTGATGATCAGTGGAACATCAGGAACGCTCAGGTGGTGTGCAGACAGCTGGGCTGTGGGTCGGCGCTGAGTGCTGATAGGAATGTTAGTTCTGGTCCTGGTGAAGGGACTATCTGGCTGAACAGAGTGAAGTGTCGAGGGGATGAGATTCACCTGTGGGACTGTCATCATTCCCTGAAGAAACACACTGACTGCTCTCATGCTGGAGTCACCTGTGCAGGTCAGAGGGGTGTGCTAACTTGACACTAAACTGGAACCCCATCAGTTCCCACAGATTTAATATATTATCCCTATTTTCACCATCTGGGGATAAATGAAGTATTATCTTATCTTGTCTTATCTTATACGATGCTCCATACTGACTTCAGTGTGCATAGCAACTTGTAATAAAGCCCTGTGCTGCTTCCCTTTCTTTCCCTACTTACATTGTCCCTCGGCCGTAAAGTTACTCCTCACTTACTTCACTCACTTCTTCTAGATAACTAAACTGTGTTATACTAAATCTTTCTTTTCTTCGGTTAAAGGATATATTCACCCGAATAAATCCTCATATTGATTATCTCTCCAAAAATGTGATCTTATTCCCTTTCATCTGTCATTGTTGTACAATCTTTATCCTTCTACAATCTTAATTCTGGATCTCAGACACTCAGGACACCTTTACCACACTCAAAAATCACTCAGACACATAAATATATATATTTTTTCATTTTCTGTAAATATATCTAATTAGGAGTATGTGTATTTAACTAGTCTAATCTAAGTTTTATCATCCATGACCTTTATTTCAAATTTACACAAATTACTTTCCTTTGTTGAGAACCATTTTTAAAAGCATAAAAAAATTCTTTATGAATGTTTCCATTTAATTTAAATTTTATTTGATCATATTCAGTTGGTGTTAGGTCTACGTATGCCACAAACTAAATTTCCCATCCTGCACTGCGGCCTACAAACATCTGCCATGATCACGCACACCTGCATCCAGTTCACAGAGCAACCACAGCCACAGTTTAAAGGGACTTTCAGTTCATTCACGGATTGCGAAGTTATTAGTATTATTATTATTTAAATACAGCGACTTGTTTAGTGTACACTGTATTACCTATACATAGCACACAATATATATTTGTATATTCACACACTACTTTATTCGATTCTATTCTGTGTGCCATAGTTCAGAAAAGAAACAAGTCACGAAAACCAGTGTTGCAAAGAGACTGTAACTGAACCAAACCAACAAACATGTCACTGTAATCAGAACCACATCAGCACAACAACATGTCACTGTAATCAGAACCCCATGAGCACAACAACATGTCACATAAACAGCAAAAGAAACCACCATGTGACACGCAACACTGCCCGATCCAGACAATTTGAACAATTCACCATCTTATTCTAATGTGAAGGACTCAGATAACACATCTGTAATAAAAATTTAAAAAATTAGTGCAGACTAATATCACCATCACATCTGGCTAATTATTCATCAATGGAAATAGGAAGCGCTTAAAAAGAAATATATAGCAGATTATTCATCATTGTGCAACATGAATACCACATGCCAAAAGAACTTACACTTACACTGCTCGACTAAAAACGGAGTGAATTCATTCATTTCTCACGTTCAGTTCATCGCATCCATCGTGAGTATGGGGCGTGACACGTGACCTGAGTGACCAATTGTCATAGCAACATCAGGGCACGTAAAGACTTACAGACACATACAGTACACATATAGGAATCAAATACACACATTAGTGATGGTTATTCCAGCGCTTTTTATTGAGCCAGTTCATTTGGCTCAACTCAGCAACAGGAGCTGGCCCTTTCAGCTCCCAAATGGTTCTTCATTTAGTACCACTTAGTATGTTTGGGGGAAAAAGGACAAAATGCTGATCAATTAATGCTATAAATGTGCTGCTGATTGGTCCTTGATGTTACTTGAGGCACAGGTGTGTCTTAAGAGAACATTTTGAGATGATGGGTCGAATAGAAATTCCACAAAAAATAACAGATAAATGACTTCAGGCTCTCCTGAAGTCAACAACCATCTCTTTTGTTTTGTCCACATTCCGAGAGAGGTTATTGGCTCTGCACCAGTTCATTAGCCACTGCACCTGCTCTCTGTATGCTGACTCGTCGTTCTTGCTGATGCGACCCACCACAATCGTGTCATCGGCGAACTCCATGATGTGATTGGAGCCGAGCATTGCTGCATAGTTGTGAGTCAGCAGTGTGAACAGCATTGGACTGGGCACAGAGCCCTGAGGGGCCCCCATGCTCATCGTGGTGGTGCTGGAGAAGTTGTTCCCAATCTGGACTGATGGAGATTTCCCAGTCAGGAAGTCCAGGATCCAGTTGCAGATGGAGGTTCAGGCCCAGTAGGTTGAGGTTTCTAATCAGGTGCTGAGGAATGATTGTGTTGAATGCTGAACTGAAGTCTATGAACAGCATTCGAATGTAGGTGTCCTTCTTGTCTAGGTGGGTGAGGGCCAAACGTAGAGTGGTGGCGATGGCATCATCTGTTGAGCGGTTGGTGCGATATGCGAACTACAAATACCATTATAATTGCATTGTTTTAATCACTTCCATCAAAACTAGTACAATTTCCATTAAAAACATTAGAATTTGAAGGCAGGGAACGAAAGTCAGTCCTATATGGGTTTCAAAGTAAACAAATTCGCCTGCTGTCCATAAAGGAATGGTTCGAGAATTGCATATCCAGCCCTGAGTAAAGGAGTGAGGCTGAAGAATTGTCACGGGAGACAGGTATATGTGTTCTTATATTCTTATATTCTCATATATTCTTAAGTTGTGATTGAAAGTATTAAATGATCAGACTCCTGACCATGGTCGTTGGGATGCACTCGCTACGTTCCAGCAACATACTATAAACTATAACGTCACCACGATGAATATATGGGAATCACAAAGTTACATCGCTGGAATGTTATTTCGTTCCAGAAGTAAGATGATCTTTCAGTCTCAATTAATGCTCTGTAATCACCCAGAAGATCCTTCCATGCTTGATAGACATCCAAGCCGGTAAGGCACCATTTACACTCCATTTTCTGACCAGCAGCCTTTCTAGCAGATTGTCATTATACCAGGGAGCAGAGCGGGCGGATGTGACCTTATGTGACCTTAGAGGAGCAAAAGAGTCAAGATTTGAAAGACTTGCAATCACAAGATCCAGGGTATGGCCCTTGTTATGAGTTGGGTCAGTTACAAACTGTGTGAAGCTAAAACAATCAAGTAGCAACAGAAATTCCTTAACCGCCACAGAGTCACTCCGGTCCATATGAATGTTAAAATCTCCCACAATTAAAATTCTGTCAAACTTCATTCTTAACATTGACACGAAGTCTGCAAACTCTGACATAAAAGCTGCATGTGTCTTAGCCTTAGGTGGTTTACAGACTGTAGAAACGATAATAGATATACAGTAGGAGCAGAAATACTCAAGACCAGACATTCAAATGATGGATAATGGGTACGGACAAAAGAGCTTATGTTGAACTTCAGGTTGTAAACCACAATAATGCCTCCTTTGCCTCCCAATAACCTCGGGAGATCAAATACTCCAAAGCCCCGCTGGAGTGATCTGGTTAAACAGGAGCCCATCATTTTCTTTATGCCAGGTTTCAGTTAAAAACAACAAGATATGTTGTTTATAATAAAAAAAGTAAAATCAGTCATGAACAAAAAACATTTACATTTACATTTATTCACTTAGCAGACGCTAAGGGTTTAAATTTATATATTATTAAATAAATTTTAAAAATATTACATTTATAATAAATAGTAAATGTATTTTTCTAAAAACATGTTTCATTTTGTTGTGCTCTAATATAATTGTCTGTAATTAAAAAAAAATAATTAATATCTTACTATTTCACTTCCAATTAGATATTGTTTTAAGAACACATATTTGGTCTGGGTTTCAGTAAAATAAACTTTAATAATTAAATTAAATAATTATTTACTTTTATTAAAAAATATTTACATTTTGCATCCACCAGATGGCAGTAAAGCACTTCCAAACTGAGATTTCTGTTTAGTGAAATGTGTTTTTCTCTTAATTGACCTGCTGAGGGCGCTGTAAGGATGCTTTATTATTATTATTATCGTGTCTAAATTGTCCGTAGTGAATGGGTGTGTGAGTGTGTATATGATTGTGGCCTGCGATGGACTGCCACCCATAATTTTATTGTTATAAAAAAATCTGAAAGCATTTGAGATTGTCACTCCTGATTGGAATCCTGACGTTCTACACCTCTACACCTCAGCAGGTCAGTGCAGTGACCGAAGCCACTTTAGATCAGTGAACTCTGAGTTTAGAAGTACTTTGCTGCCACCTTGTGGAGTTTTATTATGAACAAACGTTTATAAAATAACTCCAGTCATCCATTCATCCAGTCATTTTCTGTACCGTTTATCCTTCAGAGACTCATGGCACAACCCTGACGGGGCACAATCACAGACACCTCACACACTATGGACAATTTAGAACGCCAATCAGCGTACAACGCATGTCTATGGACTGGAGGAGGAAACCGGATTATCCGGAGGAAACCCTCGATGCGATCAAAAACTATGTTAGATTTTTTTTAAAATACTAAACTATTAAAGCAGCACTGTGTGGATCTTTTGTCATGGTTTCTTTTGAACAGATTGTGTACAGGCAGATCATGTGATATGTGGAGTGGGTGATTAAAGCAGTTTTACAGCAATAAAATGTTCTCACTGTGGAAATGTAAAAGGTCGTGTTTGTTTTCATATTGTTTATTAAGATGTGATATTAACATTTGGTTGTTCATCGATCATTTTAGATATTATGAGGAGCCATTCCGAAAATAAATATAATCATAAATAAATGAACAAATTCTGAATTGGCTTGCATCATAGCTAGCTGCAATCTAATTAGAACATTTGATAGAGGATTTCGTTAATATATTGAAATAGTACACTTTATAGTTAAAAGCACAGTAATTAATATAAATGCAATAATTTTAATTAAAAATAAACAGTAAAATGTGTTAGTATAATTACATTAACACATTTCTGAAAACACTGAATAATAGATTCAAGATTCAAGCTTTATTTGTCAGGTATAAAATGACACTGAGTACAGTCTCCTCAAAGTGAACTTAACTGGCGCCCAAACCCCGATGGATATATGGTTTAGGAGGTAGCAATCTAGTGTACAGGCCTCTGACGGAGGAATCCTAATAATCCTTTAGAAAACAACAACAACAACAACAATAATAATAATAACAATAATATTATATAAATAAAAATAATAATAATAGCAGTGCAGCTGTCTTAGTGGTTAGCACGCGCCACCACACCTCCAGGGTCCGGGGTTCGATACCGCCAGGGCCATGTGTGTGCTGAGTTTGCATGTTCTCCCGGTGCTGCGGGGGTTTCCTCCCCAGTCCAAACACATGCATGGTAGGTTGATTGGCATGTCTAAAGTGTCTGTAGTGTATGAATGGGTGTGTGAGTGTGTATGTGATTGTGCCCTGCGATGGACTGGCACCCTGTACCCAACCTTGTACCCCATGCTCCCTGGGATAGGCTCCAGGTTCCCCGTGACCCTGAAGGTTAGAAGAAGGATGGATGGATGGATCCTCACAGTGCCCTCTGCAGGTCAGTTAAGAGCAAAACACATTTCACTAAACCGAAATCTCAGTTTGATCAGTGCTTGACTGCCATCTGGTGGATGCTAAATGTTGATGTTTGGAATAAAAATAATAATTATAAAATAATTAATGTTTTTAATCATGAAACCCAGACTAAATGCTTGTGTATGTTAAAAAAATAATATATAATAAGAAGTGAAATTGTAAGAATTATTGAGTCAAAATTTTCTAATATTCTTTAAAATTATTACTAAATAAATGTTAAATTTCAGTAAAAAAAAAAGTCTAGAAATGATTTAAATCATGTTATAATGTAGTAATAAAGTAATGATACATCTTAAATGTGTGTGTGTGTGTGTGTGTGTGTGTGTGTGTAACTGATGTAGTTGAGTGTGCTGCAGTGGTTTATCAGTTTTTG
>CM022766.1:24580759-24615759 GCA_012411365.1 Ameiurus melas | reverse complement strand
CGACGCCCTTTACCACGGGCGCCGATCCTCCGGCATCCGGACCCAGACCGTCCCTTTGTGGTAGAAGTGGACGCCTCAAGCATCGGGGGCCGGGCGGTATCCTCTCCCAGAGGTTCGGGACAAACCCAAAGCTGCATCCTGTTGCGTTCTTCTCGCCAAATTTAGCCCCCACGAGCGGAATTATGGGTAGGGGACCGAGAACTTTTGGCCATGAAGCTGGCCTTTGAGGAGTGGAGACACTGGCTGAGGGGTCAGCTCACCCATTCATAGTTTTTACTGACCATAAGAATTTGGAATACCTCCGGACTACCAAGAGAATGAACGCACGTCAGGCCAGATGGAGTCTGTTCTTCACGCCGCTTCAATTTCATGGTCTCCCTACCGTTCCGGCTCTAAGAACCTCAAAGCGGACGCCCTCTCCCGGCAAGAGGCCCCGGCCAGGCTCCCGACCCGGGCGGACCCGGTCCTCCCTCCCACCTGCTTTCTCAGTGCGGCCGAGTGGGATCTGGACCAGGAATTAGCGCCGCCGCCACCGACAGCATCCCCGCTATTGTCCATCCGGGAAACTGTTCGTTCCTGAGAGCCATTCGAACTAACCTGATCTCCTGGGCCCATTCAGTCAGAGGAACCGGGCACCCTGGGGCAAAACGAACCTATCAGCTCCTACAGGAGTAGTGGTGGCTGGCCGGCATGGACCAAGAGGTCCGAAGCCGGTGGCGTCATGCTCCAGTGTGCCCAAGCCAAGGTGCCTAGGAAACTGCCCGTCGGTAAGCTCAGACCGTTGCCCATACCCGAAAAGACCGTGGTCACACCTGGCCATCGACTTCATCACCGATCTGCCCGTTCACAAGGGAACACCGTAATCTTCGTAGTGGTGGACCCGATTCTCGAAAAGGCCGCCCCGTTTTGTCCCCTTGCCCGCTGCCCCACCGCCTTCTCCACCCACTCTCATTTTCCAGCACGTTTTGTTATTTTCTCATCCCCGGAAATTGTCAGTGACCGGGGCCCCCAGTTCACCTCCCGGGTGTGGACCAGCTTCATGGAGAAACTAGGGGTGACCGGGAGTCTCACATCAGGCTATCACCCACAGGCCAACGGCCGCCGAAAGAGTGAACCAGGAACTAGGGCGCTTTTGCGAACCTTTTGCGCTTCGAAACCGGAGGACTGGAGCACTTTCATACCCTGGGCTGAGTATGCTCAGAATTCCCTTGCGCACTCGGCCACCCAGCTAACTCCCTTCCAGTGTGTACTCGGGTACCAGCCACCCTTGTTCCCGTGGAACGTTCTGCCCCACGGTCGCCCGGCTGTCAACCGGTGGTTCGAACGGAGTGAGCAGATCTGGGCAGCGACCCACCGGCGCCTCGAAACCATCTCGGAGAAGTACAAACACACGCCGGATGCGACGGAGTGACCACCCTAACTATCAACCGGGGGATAGAGTGTGGCCCTCTACACGGAACTTGAAGCAACCTCACAGCTGCAGGAAGCTCACTCTGCGATACACTGGGCCCTATCGAATCCTCCGCCAGGTGAATGAAGTGACGTACACCGCCTGAAGTTGCCGCCACACAGTCGAATATCCCCGTTGTTCCATGTGTCTCGTCTAAAAACCGGAAATGAATGGTCCGGCGCCGAGGATGTGCCTGCAACCGAACCCCAGACTCCCCTCCAGATCGGGGGGCAACCTGCGTGACGAGTGAGTCACATCCTGGAAATCTCGGCGACGAAGGTGGGGCTTGGAGTATCTGGTCGCGTGGGAGGGTTATGGACCAGAGGAGCAGTGTTGGGTCCGCGTCGGGACATCCTAGACCCCGAGCTGTTAGGAGAATTTCCATCCATTATACCATGTCTCCCAGGTCCCAGGCCACGAGGGAGGCCGAGGAGCGTTGGGGCTCCCCGAGTGAGCCCCTTGGGGGCTCTGTCAGAGCGCAGCCCAGTCGGACGCAAATTCCCAACAGCCCACACGCCGCATGCGCGCACTGCCCGGAGCGTCCCGAACTCCAACTCCCAGAAACCCCCCACGCGAGTGCATGCGTGAGAGATCACCGGAATACTGATGAGCAACACCTTTTGTCGGCTTTCTTGGAGACACAGGGATTAAAGAAACCACATTCCGGTACACGGTGCGGCATATCGAACGCTTTGTTTGCGCGATACCAAGCTCTCGATTATCTGTACGACTTCCTGGTTTTCCGACTCTCTCGCTTGCCTCTGACTACACGCTTTTGGATCTTTCGCCCTGCACTACGACTTCCTGGTTTTCTCCGCGACTCTCTGCTTGCCCTGACTACGCTTTTGGATCTTCCGTCTTGTACTACGCTTTCGCTGGTTTTTCCCCGACGCCCCTGACAGTGTCCGCCCGTCCCTGGATTATCCCGTTTCGTTCCCGCCGAATTCGCTATCAGCCTCTACCTGCTCCCATGCCTGTGTCCCCCCCGCCTGACAGAAATGATTTCATTTACTGAAATGATGTCACATAATGACTGATGACATTCTGTAAAGTTTCCAAGACGGAGTTCAGTTCACATCAAAAACAGAAGAGAAAAGGTTTAAAAATGTAAATAATATTTCAAATGAATCTGAAACATTTCCTCTGTAATTTGGACAGCACTAATAATTATATTATGATAAAAATCAGACTGTTGTATTCAGAACATAAAATAAACCCTCGACACGCACTGATAAACTTATTGAATGATTTGATTTGATTTGTTTGATTTGTAAGTAAATGTAAACATTGTGTTGTGTTGACTTTTAACAACAAAGCAGCAGTAATATTCTCTGTATCAGAGAATAAACTCCAGGGTTCATTTATTATGGTATTATCATTTACCCGCCCCATACATCACGTAAACTGTGGTTGGTCGCTTACGTGGTCCATCAGACGGTCACTTCCTGTCCGTGTGAGTTAATGAGGCTCTTAATTCCTGTGAAGCAAGCGCCGGGCCCCGCGTATGCAATGAAGAGGTCCGTTATAACTGGACAAAATACGTAGCGATTGACGCTACATCGCTACTGGTTTGAAAAAGTAACTGGTTACAGGAAAAGATAAACTCTTTATAAAGTAGCAGAGCCACTGTCACACTACTGAAAAATGTAGTTAGGTTAGTAGCATCAGTACTTTTAGTTAGCTTCTCCCCAACACTGCCTAAAATGAGCATGCCTACAGATCTACTAAAAGACTTCAGAAAGAGGGTTTAAGCAGCGTGTTTTTCCCACTCAAAGCACATCTACCATTTTTAATTCATTTTATCGACTACGGAACCTGCAGGTTTTTGTTTCATTTACAGGAAATAAGAAGTTGTCCTGCAGGAGAGATGAAGTACTTGGGAACTTTATTTTATTTCTGTAGGAGGTGTGCAGTAGTCCTGCAGGATTTTTCCCTTGTGCAGCAAGTGTGTTGGACATTCCTGCATGTTTCTGTTGTACTGAAGGCTCCATTCTAGAACCTAGAGACATTTCCTGCACAGTTTGTCAATGTGTCCTGCAGGATTTCATCTTTCCTGCAGGAGAGCAGCAAACATCATGCAGAGAAATGAAAATCCTGCAGGATTCTTGTAGGGTTTTGTTTGTAAGGGTTCTCTGTCTTATTGAAAATCTGCACAATATTTACACAATTAAATTAAACACAGGTCCGAATTCAAGACTCACTGCTGGTCCTCACCGGTGCTCTGGGAGAGTGGAGGTGATTCATAGAGGTTCCTGGTACACAGTGTGTGATGCTGACTTTGACCAGCAGGATGCAGAGGTTGTGTGTCGAGAGCTGGACTGTGGGATTCCTGTGAAGGTGCTGGGATCAGCTGCTTTTGGCCGAGGGGGGGGCGAGGGTTAGTGTGGACAGAGGAGCTTCAGTGTAGAGGAAATGAATCTGAGATTTACTTCTGTCCAACATCATCTTCACTCAAACACTCACACTGCTCCCATTACAATGATGTGGGATTAATATGTTCTGGTGAAGTATCATGATTTAACTTCTGTTTAAATAGAGAACACATACCTGTCAATCAAACTTTAAGGTGTCTTTGTTCATTTTCCTCTTTCACTGAGCTCTCGGCTGTTTGTTCAGGTCACACAGGGGCGCGGCTGGTGAACGGACCGGACTCCTGTTCTGGTCGAGTGGAGCTCCAGTACCTCAGTGACTGGGGCACAGTCTGTGCTGTAGGCTGGGATATGAGAGCTGCAGATGTTCTCTGTGCACAGCTGGATTGTGGGAGTGCTGTGGCTGTGGTGGAGGTGGACTGGTTTGGGGAGGGGAGTGGCCACATCTGGGCTGATGTGTTTGATTGTCAGGGGAAGGAGACACACCTATCACAATGTAACATCTCATCATGGAGTCGAGCTGCATGCTCTCATAAACACGATGCTGGAGTCATCTGTAATGGTGAGATATTAACATCACCTACACCACGTTAGTGAATAAAGTCAGTGTTCATTAGAATATTTAAATGATGTTCTTCTGCTTCAGGATCATCCGTGGCGTTTCATGAGGGGCGAGTGCGGTTGTCTGGAGGGAGTGAGTGTCAGGGGGAGGTGGAGATTTATTTCAGGCAGGACTGGAGGAGAGTTCTCCTGGACTCGTGGAGTCTGTCTGAGGCGTCTGTGCTCTGCAGACAGCTGGGCTGTGGCTCCGTGCTGAACTACCGCTCCTCTCCATCCACCACTGAACACAAACACATGTGTGTAACGGGTTTCAGCTGCTCTGGGAGTGAAGCTCATCTGGGGAACTGCAGCAGTTCACAACCTGTCAACTGCAGCTTCGGGGAACATCTGTACATCACCTGCTCAGGTAAGCAGCAATACACCTACCAAAGACCAGTCATAATTTGCTAACTTATTATGAAATGTTCAAGTAAACATACAGGGTCATTAAACATTTAACAAATTAGATTAGTCTTCTAAAATTAATATAATGAAGATAAATCTGTTGGACTTTTCATATTTTGAACCATTCCGCAGGTATCTTTAACCCCGCCCTCAGTTCCATCAGGCTGGTTGGTTCTGGGGGACACTGTGCAGGAAGGCTGGAGGTTTTCCACAGCGGCTCGTGGGGGACAGTGTGTGATGACTCGTGGAATATTGAGGATGCGCAGGTGGTGTGCAGACAGCTGCAGTGTGGAGTGGCCCTCAGTACCCACATGCAAGCCTGGTTTGGTCCTGGAACTGGGTCCATATGGCTGAATGAGGTGGAGTGTGAGGGGAACGAGACGTCCCTGTGGAACTGCAGATTTCAGCTGTGTGAAGAGGGTGAATGTGGACACCAGGAGGACGTAGGAGTCGTGTGCTCAGGTACAGTGTAATGGATAATGATGTTAATGGATTATTTTTTATCCATATTTTAAATAATAACGGCCACAACAGAAGTAATGATTACAAATTTATACTCAGTGTGAGTCGTTGTTCTTCCACCAGAGTTTAAAGAGATCCGACTCACGGAGGGCTGTGAGGGGAATCTGGAAGTGTTCTACAATGGAACCTGGGGTAATGTGTGTCACAATCAGATGGATGAGGAGACAGTAAACATGGTGTGTCGAGAGCTGAACTGTGGAAGACGTGGCAGTGTGTCAGAGACTGAAGCACGAGTAAAATCTGCTCCTAACTGGCTGGATTATCTGAAGTGTAGGAAACACGACTCTAATCTGTGGCAGTGTCCATCTTCACCCTGGAGACAGAACAATTGTGATAATCGTAATGAGGTGGCTCGTATTACCTGCACAGGTGGGTGGAGTCAGACTTTTCTGGTTCTGTACATGGCCATAAACTGCAGTGTTTCGTTGTGAATAGTGTAGAACTAATGTTGCTGAAATATAAAGTGTATTTGACAAAAATTGATGTTAGAAGTGTGAGAAAAGTCTGCTCTGAGAGATAAAGCTGCATGTGAGACTTTTCATTAATGCATGTATTTTATTACTGCAGATGATGGACAGTCTCTACGTACACAAGAAAAGTGCTCTTCATTTCCCTCTCAGAAACACTGCTCAAGTAAGGATATATAAGGAAAAGCTGTTAGTACTGTTCTTCATTTGCATTTGTTAGTGACAGAAGATATTTCCTCATCTGTTTATAAAACCATTTTCTGAGGACTTTAATGTATTTCCTCATATAACCATCCTGAGGGCATCAATCTTCCTCACATTTCATGAAACTTAAACCAGCAGAGATAAAATCAGTAAACAGAACCCAAAGCTGATCTTACTGCTTCAAATTATTTTATTCTGCAGAAAATGTATTTATTTATAACATTTAAATAAGCAGCTGAATTTCAGGATGTTTGTAATTAGTTTAAGATTCTTTTTCAGAACAAAACTAAAATAATTTTTGGTGAACTAGACCATGTTGAGTATAATATAAGGTTATATTCTCATTGTGTTGTAGTGAGCTGTGTGACTGGAGCTGTTATTCAGCGTTGGTGTGTTTCCTCATGTGTGATGTGTGTGATGTAGAGCACTGGTCTCTCAGGCTGAGTGGAGGAAAGGGAAGCTGCTCTGGGAGGTTGGAGGAGTATCATAAATGGGGCTTCACCCTTCTATTGGTTCTCTTTGTGTTGGGAACGCTGCTCTTCCTGGCCTTAGTGCTTCTGCTGGTACTGTTTTACCAGAACAGAGTGCTCAGGAGAGGTACGAGACATACCTGTAAATACTAATGACATTTTATCCTGCTGTTAAAATTGTCCTGTAAGAATTTCATTAAAAGTTATTATTATTATTATTATTATTATTATTATTATTATTGTTATTATTATCCACTCCCAGTTGTCTCTAAGAGGAGGCGTAGGACTCAGCCTGAGGCAGTCTATGAGGAGATCAACCACAGATACATCACTAGAAGAAGGACGAGCTCCACTCAAAGAGGTGAGTGATATGTGGACTGTTCTACATCACACTTATTGTATTCCATTTAAACTTGTAGATGAAATTCACTGCATGCACATCATCAAATCACTCGATACAAAATACACACCTCAATGCAAACTCAGTGATTAAAGTAATAATTTCCCCCAAATCCAGTCTGATTTATTTCTTTACAATAAATCAATAAAAATAAACTAAATGTGTGTGAGAGGAAATGTGCAGTTAGAGTACATGTGGTGTAGAGACAGAATTCTGCTGATAAACATCTATTAAAGCTTCTGATTTAGTGCAGGTGTGTGTGTGTGTGTGTGTGTGTGTGTGTGTGTGTGTGTGTGTGTGTGTGTGTGTGTGTGTATGTGTGTGTGTGTGTGTGTGCTTTCCTGTTCAGGTGCATCTCCCCTCTCTCCCGGTGTGTATAAATATATATACACATGAGTTCACTGACTCTCGGGGGTCAACTTTTTTCAGGTTGCCAGATTAACTAGTTAGTGTAATGCAGTGTATTGTACATACAGAGCTTCACAGAGAGGTTAACTCCACGTCGATTCCACACTGATGAGCTTAGACGTCCGAAAGCGCAGCTGGCTTTTGAAATCCGGAAGATCACTTCGTCATTAATTAGCACATGCAGAGAAACGATGCTTCCAAGATTGGTGAACTTGTCAACAGCAGATAGAAGTCGGTTGTTGACCCACAACACAGGTTCTTTGTAGACCGTGCCTGGAGCAGGTCGATGCATCACAACTGTTTTGTCGGTGCTGATGGTCAGTCCAAAGTTGTCGCAGGTAGCAGAGAAAATGTCCACGCTTCTTTGCATGTCCATCGTTGTGGTGGCTTTCAGGTCACAGCTGTTGGCAAACAGCAGTTCGCGCACATGCAGAAAGGAAACCTTGGTCACTACTTGAAGCCTTCGCAGATTGAACAGTTTACCGTCAGTGTGGTATCGGAGCTCAGTGCTGGGATCCTCGTCCCTGTATGCATCCCACAACATGGCGGAGAACATGAGACTAAAGAGTGTTGCAGCAA
The DNA here is from genome assembly GCA_012411365.1 of Ameiurus melas. Taxonomy (NCBI): domain Eukaryota; kingdom Metazoa; phylum Chordata; class Actinopteri; order Siluriformes; family Ictaluridae; genus Ameiurus; species Ameiurus melas. The sequence continues at coordinate 24,607,885 of CM022766.1, read as the reverse complement.
GAACACATTCTTGTTTGACTCCGGTGGTGACTGAAAAAGGGTCTGATATGACGCCATTGTCGATGACGCATGCAAGCATGCCGTCGTGAAATTCTCGGACGATGCAAATAAATTTGTCCGGGCAGGCATATTTTCACATGATTGTCCACGGACCTTCTCTGTTCACAGTCGAAAGCCTTTGTGAGATCGATAAATGCAGTATATAAACTGACCGTTTGCTCCTGACATTTTCCTTGCAAAAGTGAGATTCCTCTGTGATTGTCACAAATTTGATGATTTCCTTTCTTCTTGTATATGTTGACGATAGTTGCATCTTTAAAATCCTGAGGAATCCGTCCTTGCATCCAGATTTCTTGAAACTAGAGAGTCAGTTGCTGGAGAAGTTGAGCACTGGCTCTTTTGTATACCTCCGCAGGAATCGTATTGGAGCCTGGCGCCTTTCCATTTGATAGCTGGTTGACCGCTTTTTGAGTTTCTTCCATGGAAGGTAGGAGATCCAAGGAATTGTTGATGTCCACCTGTGGCAGCCTGTCCAAAGCATCCATATTGAAGTTGGAACTGTTCGACTCGCCGATGTAGTATTTGTGACTTTTCTGTGATGAGAGTTGACCGGTCAGCCGCGAGAATGGGGTGATGTGCCTAAAGGTTGAGGTCCATAAAGGGTTTTGATATCATCTTATAATTTCTTTGTTTCTCCACGATCGGCGAAACCTTGGTTTCTTCTGCTTTCTTCAATAGCCAGGAATTCTCCATCTGTAGCCATTTACATTGCACTTCACAGCGAATATCATTAAAGCGCGTTCTTCTGTGCAGTTGATTAGTCCAATTGAAAAGCTTGGTAGAGCTGGTGTTTCCTGACGAGTAGTTTGGCAATATCCTCATTGTTTTCGGCAAACCCAACCTGGTGCACACGTTTCTTGGGTCAGAGAGCGTTGAGAGCAGATGAATAGAGAGTGTCAGGAAGAGTCGACCACTGTTCATTAATGTTGCCATTTTGGGCTGGCATAGTGTTTGGTTAGTGTTGAGTTTGTTCTCGAACAGTGAGCGAAATTTATCATCATTCAATTTGGTGACGTTCGCCGCTAGGACACCTTTTTCCCTTGCAGGCGTGATCAAATTTTTGAGATCAAAAGTCGAACACACACACACAAAAACACACACACACTGAGAGACACACATACACTAACACACACACACAGCTTACTGTTACTATAGTAAGGGACGTAACTTTTAGTGAGTAATGTATATGGCCTAGTTTACATTTCTTAAATTTATATATATATATATATATAAACAAATAAGTAAAAATAAGCTACTGTAAATGTGTGTTAGAGGTATATGTGGTCTATAAACTCTTGATTTTAGTGTGTGTGTGTGTGTGTGTGTGTGTGTGTGTGTGTGTGTGTGTGTGTGTGTGTCTCCCTCTATGTGAGTGATATAAATAAATTGTGTACATGTGCTTTCCTGCACAGGTGCATCCCCCCTCAAACTTGCCCTCTCTCCGTGTGTGAGTGTGTGTGTGAGTCTCTCGGTGTGTGTGTGTGTGTGTGTGTGTGTGTGTGACTGAGTCTCTCAGTGTGTGTGTGTGTGTGTGTGTGTATGTGAGTGTGTATTTGTGTTGTGTGTGTGTGTGTGTGTGTGTGTGTGTGTGTGTGTGTGTGTGTGTGTGGGTTTGTGTGTGTGTGTGTGAGTCTGTTGTGTGTGTGTGTGTGTGTGAGTCTGTTGTGTGTGTGTGTGTGTGTGAGTCTTTGTGTGTGTGTGTGTGTATGTGTGTGTGTGTGTTTGTGTGTGTGTGTGTGTGTGTGTGTGTGTGTGTGTGTGTGTGTGTGTGTGTGTGTGTGTGTGTGTGTGTGTGTGTGTGTGTGTGTGTGTGTGTGTGTGTGTGTGTGTGTGTGTGTGTGTGTGTGTGTGTGTGTGTGTGTTGGTGATCTGCTTTTCTGAACACGTCTCATGACTGTGCTGCTCTCCTCTAACAGGAAGTCTCCTCTCTGAAGAACAGCATTCTGGGTATGAGCATGATGGATGATGAGCTTCTCTCAGGTAAAAAGTCCAGAGTGTGAGTTTGTCTAACTCCATTAACTGAAAGATATTAGAATTGCATTAAAAGTCAGAAATGACTAAATGTGTCCTTTCTGAGACGTGATTATGATGTATTGTACAGAAGAATTACAGGAACTCCAGTGTTTTAATGCTGACACATGACCTCTCACAATCAACCTTATCTTACTTTAAGCTTCTGAAATCCCTCTTATCAAATTGATCAAAGCTTCTTTGGATGAGGATTTTATTGAGTATCAATGTGTTTAAAAACCCCAAACAAACAAATTGTTCTTTTTACAGTAAAGTCTGGGATTGGAGAAAAGGCTGAGTATTATGATGATGTCATCGACACCAGTGACTTCATAAGTGGGTGCAGTTGTTAACTGATGACATCAATGTAGTGACTTCACATTAAACCATGAGGTCAGAATGTGATGGAGCTGTTTGTACAGAGCCTCTGCTTTTATTTCATTTAGGTGATACAGGAAGAGTTGACCCACCAGAGGACTACGATGATGCCGTCACTGCTGGACCGATCCCTGATAACGTGGATGGTGTGCTTCTGTTTTGGGATTAGTTTTAGAAAGCAGTAGAAATGAAACACACACACTGCAAATAAGTTTGTTTATTGGTTTGTGTGTAGTGACATTTTTTACATGTACACCATGTCATTTTGCATCGTGTCATCAAATACACCGTGTACAAACTGCCTCTTCAGTACACTTTAAATATCTTTAAATATCTGTGTTTTGGTGTAGAGGATGAAGCTGAGAATTATGATGACGCCATTACAGCTGATCAGAAGTCAGTTCTACTGACAGGTATGATAATAATGTGACAGTATTGCATCCACAAGCATCCAAATGATCATTAATGACATTCATGTGGATTTAATAGCTTTTATCTCTACATTCTGACAGAGGACGTGTCCGAGAACTATGATGATGCAGTTCCCACTGAAACGAACACAAACATCATCACAGGTCAGTTTCTTTCTGGAAATAGACACAAAAAGAAAAGCTGCTGAGGGAACCACTGTTTATAGCTGCTATGACATAAGTGAGAAAAGGAACTTGTTTTTCCAAAGCTCTACAACATTATCTGTAACTATAAATGGATAAAAACTACAACATCTAATCCTTTACTAAATGAAACACTGCAATAGTTGTGAGATTCCCATGGTGTAAGAGGAATAAAACACTTGGGGACATGCTGTTATAGTTAAATGATCAACGTTAGGGTGGTAGCAGTAACTCAGCTTCATCACACCACCCTGTAACTCAGTATTTTACTATAACAGCAACACACACAGTGCTTTATTACTGATTCATTTATTTCTTCAGTAGACAGTCCAGAAGATTATGATGATGTCATCACTGAGGAACAGGATGGAGGAGAGACAGAAAGTGAGTGAGATGTTTCTTCTGGTAATGTACGTGAGTGCAAAGGCAGCAAAGTTAAAGCGTGACTATATTCTATATGAGATATAATATAAATATCAGCTTTCTGTTTTGTAATCTCCGTTCTGTCATTTAACAAGTGCAGCCATATTTATTCAACAGTTTAGATAAGACCCATATTTATGTCTCATTTACTTCCACATCTTATACACATGGCCTGTGTTAATATAAAGAAAGCTGAATTGATCAATGTCCTTTTTTCACTTTTTTATTGCTAGAATATTAAAGACATTCCTACATAGTGCATCATTTACTGTGTTTTGAAGCTTTGACATAACAATGAATACAATACAAAGGATATATTAAAGAGGTAAATGTATTTATTTGACAGAATATGACGACGTGGAGGAGAAATCTCAGAAAGACAGGGACCATGTGACTGAGACACGCCACCAAAGGCCTTTTCTCAGGAAATTACATTTCAACTTTTATAAACACAAAAAATGATTTGATTCTACTTCCAAAAATGTCCTGTTTTCTGAACTGTGTTCATTTCCCCCTAGTTATTAGCAAATAGAGTAGGAGAGTTAAATCACCTTTCATATGACTTAATGCAGTGTCTCCAGCTTTTCTTTTACAACACTTTTAATGCTATAAGTCAGCTTAAATCTCACTGACACACCACACCTCATTTATCTCACCTATTCTTTCATCTAAACTGCTATAATATTCATCTTAATCTTTTACATTTATCAACCTATTCTTCAGTGTTTTTACAAATGTGTTAGTAACTATAAGCCACTCCGCCAAAAGAACAAAAAAGATTTTGATTCCTTAAATCAATACTTGTTTATTCATTTTAAACACATTTATCTTTATGTTCAATGCTGTGCTTTTAACTCTAAATCATAGAATTGAAATGGATTAGAGAATTCCTTTATGAAATATTCATACTATGACATGATCATTAGAGAGCTTGCTATATTGCATGTTTTGTTGTAATGTTTATGAGGTAGCTGGCTGTGTTGAAAGCCAGATATAGTATATGTAAGTATCATAAATATATATTTTGATGTTAAATTCTCAGGTTTGTTTCCTTATTCTCAGGATTTTGTTTAGAATCTCAGGTTTAATTCAATATTCTCACTTTTTAAATGAATGATGGCCAGTTACATCTTAATAAACAATATACAAGCAACTGTGACTTTTTATCTTTCCACAATGAGAACAAGTCAATATTTTACATTCTACACAGTTTTGTTTCTTCTTTTTCATATTGTGTAACAATCATCTATTTTATACATTCAATGAAATAAAAGTGCTTTGATGATGTTTAGTATAATGTGATGATCTGTGTTTGAGTTTAGTGAGTGGCTCTTGTAGTGATGAATCTGTGCTCAATGTCCTTATAGAACATCGCAGGCAAAAAACTACATTTACATTTATTTATTTAGCAGATGCTTTTATCCAAATCCACTTACAAATGACTTCTACACACTCAGATAAACTCTATTATCACTATTAACACTGGGTTTCTATTATTATTTGTGGATTATATATTATTGGGTTATATATATAAAAAAATTGGTTTAAAAAACATTTTATCCATTCTATAATTACTCCTGTTTGTTCCACTGCAATGTTAGCAGCTTTACATAATAATAATAATAATAATAAAAAAATAATCCTCACAGCGCCCTCAGCAGGTCAGTTAAGAGAAAAGCACATTGCACTAATCAGAAATCTCAGTGTTGAAGTGCCTTACTGCCATCTTGTGGATGGAAAATATAAATGTTTTTACTAAAAGTAAAGAATTATTTATTTAAATTATTAATGTTTATAATCCTGAAACCCAGACTAAATGTGTGTTCTTAAAAACAATATCTAATTGGAAGTGAAATGGTAAGAATTCTGATTTCTTTTTTTATTACAGACAATTAATATATTAGAGCACAACAAAGAAACATGAATATTTTAGAAAATAAATTTATTCTTTATTATAAATATAAAGATGTGTTTTAGTTTTTACTGATTTTATTTTTTCATTTCAGTTTTTATTCAAGTTTTTTTTCTTACATTTTCTTTTTTTTAACTAAACACAAAATATACCACGTACTGTACGAGAAGCTGCGTCAGGAAACGTGTTAAATGATGGGGTTAGTGTAATGAATATTCCTCATGGTAAACTGACCCCAATGTACATGTTCTTTTAATATTGCATTCTTACATGGTTTTTAATGTACCCATGACCACTCATCAGCCTTCATTTAAACTGGGTTTTATTTTATTTTATTCTGCAGTAATTTTACTAAATCAGATCTCTAGTGTTGGAAAGGGAACAAATTCAGACAAGTATCCAAACTTAAGAATCCAACTCCCAAATCTCTCAACTCTCTTCCCAAATCAGTGTCCTAGGTTATTGTTATTCACTTTTCTCCTCTTTTCAGCAGTGTCATTTACTCTCTCTCTCTCTCTCTCTCGCTCTCTCTCGCTCTCCCCTTTTCCCTCACCTGCTCTCTGCATCACAGAACATTCATTGATTGAATTCCCCACAGGTGGGCGTTCCTCATACTCACCATCTCCGACTCCACCCTCCATTTACAAACCGGCGCTGGACCACGCCCCCGCCCCCAACAACCTTATCGTCACGTTTGCTGACGCAACAACCCTGGGGGGCCCCCCTAACTCAAAGGGAGATGAGGTAGCCTACAGAGAGGAGGTCCTGAACTTGGTAGCCTGGTGTTCAGAGAACAATCTGGCTCTGAACACTAAGAAGACCAAGGAGATCATTGTACACTTCAGGAAGCACAACACTGAGCTAGCCCCCCTTTTCATCAACGGTGAGTGGGTGGAGAGGGTCCACACCTTCCGGTTTCTTGGCGTCCTTATCTCCGCTGACATCTCCTGGACAGACAACGTCACAGCGGTTATTAAGAAGGCTCAAAAGCGGCTACACTTGCTGAGAGTTCTCATGAAGTACAATCTGGACCCCAATCTGCTGCTGACCTTCTACCGCTCGTCCATCGAGAGCCTGCGGACATACTGTATTACGGTATGGGCAGCTGCACCTCGGCAGACAGAGAGGGGCTTCAGAGAGTAATAAGAGCAGCACATAACCCAGTGACAATACAGGGTTCAAATAACTTGTATTAAAATAGAGTAATGTCCCTTTAAGAAAATCAGCGATCAGGAGCGATAGCCCCGCCCCCAGCTGAACATGATTAACAGGTCACGACGCCATTTTGTGATCCGTGTGGGAGGCGCGGCCGTGTGTGAGAAAATAGAGGAGACACATGATTTTGGCGACCGGGGAAGAAAATTATAGAATTAAAGTGAACAAAGTGATAAAAGTGAGCGAATTAGCAAGTTAAGAACCACTACAGAAGACAGGATAAGGAGGAGCAACTGGGATGTTTGGAGAAATCCCCGTTTGTATCTGTATTGTCTCTGTAAGCTAGTAAACTGCATGATGCTAACACTGCTACCTGTGTGTATTGAGTTAAGGGATGTTCACGGCTCGCGCTGTGGAAATCAATTACTGACCGTGATACAAGGGTTTAATCTCAAATAACTACTGAAATAGTAAGCTGATATTTAAGTGACCTGAGCACAGCAGCCCCTTGCTCATTTCTGTGTTTTAGGGGATATCTAAGTGAATTATATAGCATTCCTATTGGAGGGAAAATTAAAAAAATAATATATACTATATGGTTTTCTATGATGATTTTACCTTAATGTTGGGTGTAGAATTGTGAAACCTTTATGTTTAAATTATGCTGTGAGTAAACATTTTGTTAGGTTAAGGGTACTCTAATTAGAGTATTAGCATTTCAACTACAGTATGTGTTGTAACTTAACTCAAGTAGAGCCTATACTGCCTACATTCCCTAATACAGGAGAAGAGTAGCCTGATACAATTCTGGTTGATTTATCATCAGCTATTATTGAAAATAATATAAGATAATACATGTTATATGCTGATTACTGTAGATATATCTAGATATTGAATTGAGATTTGAAGTTTGAACTGAAGTGTGATAAATAGGCCTGAACGTGATTATTGAGTATTATGAAGTATGTGATGCTTAATGTTACATGATTGTTATGCTTTAGTATGATTATTGTACAACATATAGATACATGGAATACCATTCTAAAAAGATGAAAACCTGTTCAAAAATTAAACGGGTCAGGTCCCAAGAACTACCTCAAGTCTTATGGACAGAGAGAGAACTACTTGGAAGATCCCTTTATATTGATGGCGAGCCTCCCAGTGTGATCTTGAAGAGACGTTGACCAACTCAGCGAGTATACCTCCCTGGTGGTAGGACAGTATCGGCTGCCTGAGCTGGTACACATTTTCCACCCAAAAGTGCCAACCTGAAACTATCACAGAACAGGTGACACATGTTGACAGTATATTGATTAATCCAGAACGTGATCACAAATTTAGACTTTACTGACCCCAAAAGGGGAGGAGATCAAGAGACTCAATTACTTTAAAGGGCCCATTTTTTATTTTCCTTTTCTGTACATAATTGTGTTTCAAATGTTGTTTGAAAAGAACTAAGTAAAGTTTATATTGTTACAACTTATCTGGCATCATCCTTCCTTGTATGGGTTCAGTTTAAACCACATGGCTCCTTACGAACCTAGCACAGTGTTAGCTCATATTTAGAGGATAGCATGGTTACAGATATTTACACCTCCTATTGCCTCAGCAGAGGAAAAACCATCATCAAGGACAGCTCTCACCCTGGCTCTGATCTGTTTAATCTGTTGCCCTCAAGGAGACGTTACAGGTGCATCAGAACAAGGACTAATAGACTCAAGAATAGTTTTTTTCCCCCCAAAAGCTATAAACATTCTAAATACACACGTATTGATTTCAGAGTACTATTTATTTATTTTGTTATATTTATTTTATACACACACAGCTAAACACATCACTATTAACACTGTTTGTATTATTTGTGCCTTTATATATCAAGGGTTACATATAAATTTGTTTGTTTAAAAAAATTAATCCCCTCTATTATTACTCATATTTGTGCCACGGTAATGTTATTAGCTTTACATAAGAAGGAAGAAGAGGAAAATTCTCACAGCGCCCTCAGCAGGTCAGTTAAGTGAAAAACACATTTCACTGAAAAATCTTATTTTGGAAGTGCTTTACTCCCATCTTGTGGAGGGAAAATGTTACTGTTTGTGATAAAAATAAATAGATACTTTATTGATCCCCAAGGGGAAATTCAAGATCCCAGTAGCTCAGAACATCTCACACAATACAACATACAATAAAATAAAATATAAGCAGAATGCTAAAAAAAAATATTAAAACAGTAAAATATACCAATCAATAATAATTTATCCATCCATCTTCTACCGCTTACTCCTTTTCAGGGTCACGGGGAACCTGGAGTCTATCCCAGGGAGCATCGGGCACAAGGCGGGGTACACCCTGGACAGGGGGCCAGTCCATCACAGAATAATTTATTTAGGTTGTTAATGTTTATAATCACGAAACCCAGACTAAATGTGTGTTCTTAAAAACAGTATCTAATTGGAAGTGAAATGGTAAGAACTGTTTATTTTTTTTGTTTGTTTAAATTACAATTACTTTGTAATTGACAAGAAAAAAGTAAAGAAACATGAATATTTTAGAAAATTAATTTACATTTATTCATTTATCAGACACTTTTATCCAAAGCAACTTACAAATGAGAAAATACAAGCAAATCGATATATCAAGCAGAGAATGTTGTGGATAAAATCAACCTTTTTAGCCTAAGTCAAAAACTTCAGAGACAGAGAGTTTAGTAGATGTCAAAAAGTAAATAAACTTTATTGAATATAAACAAAGTGTGACTGTCTGCAGAGAGTCCGAATTGTACACACACAAGCATGTCTTTATATACCTCCCTGACTCAGTAAAATTATCCCTAGGTGTGGCCTTCTACTTTTCTTTCTAGAACAGACCAATCTCCATTGTCTTAACTAATTCTTCACATCAATGGGATACCTTATCTGTTGTATGTTCTTTAAAAGTTTTACCAGACTTGGGTTTTTTATGATGTCGTATTTCACCCTATAGCCTCATCCTGGTACTTTTCTTGAACTTTTATCACTTCTTTTGTCACTGACCTGCAAGCTTAGGGGCTTTGTTTAGAAACCCAGTTCTGGAATGTGTCTAGTTTATTGCCTCAAAGTGACGCTGCGTTTAGACAAACACAAGTTCTTAGTTTATTACCATAGAGTGAATTTGCTGTAGACAAACACAAAGCACGTAATTGACCCACTTAGAATACCGCCTGTTGGAAGTGTTTTATAGTTTTAGATCATGCTTGCTGTGCAGAGAGGTACAGACTGACACAGAATTCCTCCAACTCAAACCACACTTAGAACACAACCCAATTAAACATTGTTCTATGGATTAGATCAGGGGTGCACAATACGTTGATCGTGATCGACTGGTCGATCGCAAAGGAAGTGCGGGTAGATCGCCATTCAAAAAATAAAATAAACGTAGATGTTAGCGTTGATGTACAGGAAAGCCAGTGTGAGATCTCGTCTTTTCTCTCTCCACGTGTGTGCGATCAAATGCGGCAGCGCTAAAGGCTAGCGAGCGAAATCACTGAGTAAACTTCCCAGTTTATTCCTACTGAAGAAAGGGGACAAAATGAGTAATGTAGCGGGATCAAGCAAGAAACCGAAGACATCACTTCCATGCGGAATGGGAGAATTATTTTTTTTTCACGATGTCATATTCGAAGTGCGTTTGTCTGATCTGCTGAGCCACCATTGCTATTCCGAATAAGGGAAATGTGGAGCGGCACTTTAGGACTGTTCATAAAAACTACGACACTGACTTCCCTCCGAGAAGCGATCTGAGGAAGGTGAAGGAACTAAAATCACAGTTGTCCGGACAGCAGTCATTTTATCACGGCTGACTTCAAATGCTAAGGCAGCCACCGAAGCATCGTTCCGGGTGAGTCACTTCATCATTAAACACGAGAAGTCATTCCAAGATGGAGAGATGATAAAAGAAGCATTCGTAGACGCAGCTGACTCGCTGTTTCGGGACTTTAAAAACAAAGCCGAAATATTAACTTCCAGCTATCAAGGAGTAGTTACACGGTGCTGTGAAGTCATGGCCGAGGATTTATGAAGACAAGGGAGTTACTTTTTGCTGTTAAACATGCAGAACACACCCGACTCAGTGATGATCAGTGACTGCTGGACTTGGCATTTTGAACCGATCTGACCAACATGTTAAATGAGCTTCATTTGGAGCTGCAAGGAAAAGACAAAACCGTGGTCAATATGATCAGCTCAGTTAATGCCTTTAAACGGAAAATGCAACTTCTGTCCTCAAAGCTGCAGCGCCATGATTTTGGGAACTTCCAAAACCTGGCGTCAGATCTGGAGACGCAGCGGAAGGCTTGTGCGCAGTTGAACATCGCACGCTACACGGAGCAGATAGACAGCTGTCTGTCGCTCAGAGTTTCACAGACGCTTTCAAGACTACATTCATGTGCGACCCGTTTAGGGACAATGTTGAGGTTGATTCACTCGCATCGAAAACTGCAACACTGTTTCACCTGAACTCGTCTGAAGTGGAGGATGAGATTGTGAAACTACAGACTGACCTTCAGCTGAAGTCCAGGGCTCATGGACAGTTTTTGAACTTACTCCTTATTTATGTGAGTCAGCCTTTTCCCACATGAAGATTATTAAGTCCAAATACCGTTCCACAATGACTGATCATGACATCATCTGGAGGTCTGCTTGAGGCTGGCTACCAGCAGCTACTGTCCGGACTGTGCAACCCTGGCTGATTCTATTCAGTGCAAATCATCAGAGTAAGGTAATGACCAAAAATGTACTGAATTGTAGTGTGCCATAAGGGATCATGCAGTTATACAAGGTACATGAACATATATATTGTGTGTATATATATTTAAAGTATACTCAGTATATATATAAATAAATATATGTTTTGCTTTTTTAATGTAGGTAGATCAGCTTGACTGGTCATGTTAAAGGTAGCTCGCATTCCTGACTACACAGTCAAGATAGCCCAGGCCCGGGCCTGCGTTTAATGAGGTTCAGCGTCAACTTCGTGATATTGAGGGAGCTCACTATGGAATACTTCACCAGCTCGGCTTCGCATTACATGTAACGGTGTCCAGAAGGACTTTATTTCAGTGGAACAAGCAGCAGTTAAACGTTAAACTCTTAATACCGAGGTGAACTGCATCACCTGCACAGTACTTTATTTATGTATTTATTTGTTTATTTAGCTTTTTATTTATTTTATTTATTATTATTACCATTTTTATTTATTTATTTATTTATTTATTATTCATTTTATTTATTTTTTGATAATAGGCTTTATTCTTATTTGCACTCTGCCTTCCAGCTCTAGAGAATTTGAATTCTTATTGTGGCTATTGTGCATTACTTCATCTAGAATTTGTTTAATTAGTTATTTATTTATTTTTTTTATCATCTTATCTATTTATTATTATTTTTTTATTTATTTATTTATTTATTTATTTGTTAATTTTTTTATGTGCTACACTGTGTAAGATTATTAGTTATAAGTCTTTAAAGGTAAAGACATTTGTTAAGTGTGCAGATTATTTATTAGATTTGAAGTCAGTAGGGGACTTTAATGGAATTTGTTCTTTTTTCGTTTAGGTTTAGTTTACTCTTTGTCCAACCCTAGGTGGGAAACACTACTGTCTCCCTTATTTTATGGATACTTTGGGTGTGTGGTGGGGGGTGGAAGGTCCCACTTCGGTTCTCATTGGCTATTCACATTCCTATGGTTTACTTTATTTAAATGGTTAGTAGTAATATGTAGTAACATAGCTGGGACAGGCACACCTTTAATATTTATTAGTTATGTCATATGAGATATTAGAATGTCAGAGGTATGGGTAATCCTGTTAAGAGATCTAAGGTTTTTACACATTTGAAACGTTTGAACTCCAATATAGTATTTTTACAGGAGACGCACCTACGTATTAAACATCATCATAGGTTACACTGCCCCTGGGTGAGTCAAGTCTTTCACTCAAATTTTAATGCGAAAGCAAGAGGGGTCGCTATTTTAATTGACAAAAGTAGCTTGCAAGTCAAAAAAGTGTGAGCACCCCTGGATTAGATTATGCTTTCCAACCCTTACAGATTATTCGATTATGCTTTAAGTAGTAATTCTAAATGTAGGTTACATATTGATTACCCTTCATAGATAGTTTCTATATATTTTCTAATTATTTTCCCCCTCTGGGGCTTACTAAGCCACTTCTAGCTTGAGAGAGTAATCTCACAATCCAGTCCCTTCATTTACACTATCTAATGATCAATGTATGACCACGTCAGCCATCTATCAATGACCAAATCCTGAAACCAGTCTCTCTGGAGATCAGAAACAAACATCTCCTCTCCCATTGGCTAGAAAGGAGTAAAATAATCTGCCTCCCTTTTCCTAATCACAAGAATTAAAACAGTGTTTGTAATCAGGAGCATGCATTTGGTTCAGTACTTGCCCGTAGTTTCCAGGGTTACGTAGAACACACAGTTGATCAAGCACATATAGTTGATACAAGTATAGACTAATGAACATGAATACAAAACAATTATAATGAGAAATCAGACAGTGATCACCCTGTCTCTTAATCACACTTGATTATAAATGGTTGGGGTGTGTGTGTGTGTGTGTGTAACAAAACTGAATAAAAAGCAAATGTGCACCAGCTTGAACAATTGAACAACATCACCACATTGTGTTGATTAAAACTGGTGGCCTGTGCCCGGCTTGTGGCCTCAGGGTTCCTAATGGACAGAGTTGGGTTTCTTTTCATGTCGACTGAAAACCAGTCTGCTCCTGCCTTTGAAGATTCATCCCCTGTCTTTAGATATTTGCACCCACATTTCACAGCAAGCTGTTACACAAGTTATCTCACCTGTAATCTCTCACCTGTAGTCATTTTCCATATTTCCCCATCTATCCATCTGTATGTGTTACATTGGCACCACTATAATTTGATCACTTTCTTCTAACTTTCTCCTATCTTATCCCTAATCCTCCTCTTTATCCTACTTACCTCACATGGACACAGTCCATAAAATGCATCAGCTGCCCTCATCAGATATTCTGTAAGTTCTTTCTCTTGTTCATCAGTGAATATCTTCTTTCCACTGTGGTAGCCTACACTGGGAAGTTCCCTTGATCCCTTCTCTTCTAACATCTTCCTCTTTTTACAGAATCTGTACAAGGTTACATGGCAGATTTCGTACAATTTTGCCTCAGATCTTACAGATTTTCCTGCTCTTTTACATCTTCTGATGCTCTTTTCAAAATGCTGAGAGACACCCATCAGTTTCTCTTTCTCTTCCAAGACCTAGGCATACTGAAATTCAAAGAAAACATAAATACAATAAACATTTGCTTGGGGTAGGCTAACCCAGAGTCTTGTAGCCATGAACTAGCTCACCTTACAGCTAACAGCCAAAACATTAGCACTAACATCTTGCATGAAAAATATCTACACAGACCCACAATAAACATAATTTAACTTTGATGAGTTTAATTACAAAGCAGGCATTGCCATCACAAAAATAAAAGAAGTAAATAAAAGTTGTTTTTGTTCATCAATGGGTCAGCTATAACACACACCTTTTAGATTTTTGATATTTAATAAAATAAGCTGTCAAATATCTAAACAGTGTGATGTTTTATACTGTATAGACATACACACAAAATACATCATAATTTAAAACTCAGTAGCATTTGAAGAGAATGACTTGGTCATAAAACCAACTGTAAAGTGTTCCTGTAGGTGCCTGGTATGATGGAGACCTTTTAGATGTTTGATACAACACTGAGATGAACACGTTAAAGTTGGTTATATGACTGCAAGTCATTCCCTTCAAATGCTATTGAAGTTAGAAACATGTATACCGATGTCACATGTAACTTTAGAGACGGTCCCTTAATTTGCCCATATCTGCGAATCATTCATCATCCATACGTAAAGACCATCTTTATGCCAGTCCGATAGGTTTAATCTGCTCTTGTGGCTTGTTTGCACAATCCCACCACTAGGGGACAGCCCAGAGTAACATGTTATAATAGTATCGGCAATCCACTGCCCTTCGTGTGAGACCCGGATGTGAAGACTTGAATTTTAAGACCTGACTTTTTGCAGAATGAATTTGTGAGGTTGGAAAATAAAGTGTTGAAATATTACTTGAAGAATAATGAAGATGGAATTTTAACAACTCAATATTTTGGAATTGTATGTTAGGAAGGTGACTGTGCATGTGCATTGAATTTTGAATGCTGGAATTTTGATTTGAATCAAAATATACAAACCCAATGAATTGCAGATATAACTAATGTTAAATTGAAAGTGTATTCAGAGTCGAAAGATACATTTCTGTGTGACATACTGCAGTTATATTAAACAGCCAGACAGTGGCGCCGGACTGAACACTGCTCCTCACACAAGCCGATATCATGAAAGCTCAAGAATCGTTCATAACTGAGACACGCCTCTATTTTACTGAAACTCCGCCCCTCTTAACGTCTGAATAGATCTTCCGTCTGTAGCTACATCTAACATCTTTACATGATTAGCAAATCCGCACTACTCTACACTCTTAACTCTACTCTGAATCCGACTCATTAAAGATTCTGTGTAGAACTTTACAACTCAGGGGTTCCTTTTCAGAAGGAAGATAACCAAAGGAACCGTCTTTCTAAGATTTTTTTCCCTAGAAAAATTGCAAAATCTGAATATCGCGTAGTTTCCTTCATGTTGCGTTCATTTCTCCACCGCAAAATCCTGGAGCAGCTGAATTATTGTGCTCTTTATCAGTGCTGGGATTTGAGAACCTTGAGAACCCCAATAAATGTGTGTAACATTCAGTGAATCCTCGGGTCAGAATCTCATTCAGCACTGCTGAAGGAGTGGGCGAGTGTAGATTGGAATCTGATCAACCTGCAGCATCTGAATTCCAGTGTTTTGTTGTTTTTACTCGAACCTGATTAAACTCATTATCTGGTGAGAATATTTGCAGTGGGAATGAATGGGACACGCTTCATTGTGTGCATGTGTACAGGATTTTGTTGTGTGTGTGTGTGTGTGTGTGTGTGTGTGTGTGTGTGTGTGTGGTGATGGAGAGAGAAAGTTCGTTGTGTGTCTGGTGTGTGTGTGTGTGTGTGGTGATGGAGAGAGAAATTGTGTGTGTTTGTGCACGTGTGTGTGTTAGTTTTATTTGTGGCTTTATATATTATGGGTTAATTATTATTATTTAAAAAAAATATTTTGACCATTTTTTCCTCATTTGTGCCCCTGTAATGTTAGCAGGTTTACATAATAATAATAATAATAATAATAATAATAATAATAATAATAATAATAATAATAATAATAATAATAATAATAATAATCACAGCGCCCTCAGCAGGTCAGTTAAAAGAAAAACACAGTTAACTAGACAGAAATCACACTTTGGAAGTGCTTAACTGCCATCTTGTGGATAGAAAATGTAAATGTTTTTATTAAAAGTAAATAATTTTTATTTAAAATTATTCATGTTTATAGTCCTGAATCTCAGACTAAATGTGTGTTCCTAAACACAATATTTAATTGGACGTGAAATTGTAAGAATTCGTAATTCTTTATTTTTTCAATTACAAACAATTACTTATATTAAAGCACAACATAGAAACATGAATATTTTAGAATTCTGTATACGGACCTTCTTAGGTCGGGTTTATAACCTTCGCTGACAGACAACACCATGGATTTAACCTTAAGGAATGAGGTTATTCTTTAAAAAACATTCTTTAAATGATCTCTGTTAATGGATTTTATGCAGAAACCATGTTTTGTTTTGCAGATTGACATTACTATGGCTTTAGTGCAAATAAAAACCATAGGTTAAATCGAAAACTAAAAACATGTATATTTGTGGTTGCTGTGGTTTTAATAATAAAAATAAGTAGCAGCTATTAAGGAACAAATATTTTCTTAATATTGGTTTAGAAACAACTCAATATTCTGTAAAACATGGGCTTTATATTGATCCATTACTGATTATATTACAAAGACCCAACTAAACCTGTTTATATTTGTACTATAACAATTCGATTGTATTTAAAATGAATAAAACGATCTGAAACCTGGTCATTTTTTACTTTAAATCATTTCCCCCACCATTACTGACATTTAAATACTGTCTATTTACTGTGTTCTTTATAATCTAAATCACATGTTCATGCAATAGTTGTCACGAATCGTGACGGAGCGGAGAAAGGACGGATGCAATCGCAGTTCGAAGGAGAGTTTTATTTAGAGACACATAGACAGATAAATCAAAATCATAATCCGTAAACGTAATCCGAAACAGACAAGGTCAGACGATCGGGAAAAAAAATGGGGTCGAGATATTAAACATGAGCGAGGAACTGGTAGCGGAGGAGACTGTGACAGGAGACTGTGACTATCGCATTGACCTTACCTACATCAATAATCCGTGTCGTGTGCTGGGAGGCGCGTGGTATATATGCCGGCATGAATCAGCCTCTAAACTGCTCACAGCTGAAGGCAATACAGACACACGTGAAATCCCAGCCAATGACAGAACAGATTTATGACAGCCAATGACAGAACAGGGAGGAGACATGACAGAAACGTAAACAAAACACACGTGTCCAAATGTCACTGCTGTCAACCACGGAAAAGCAGGTGCACGCTGCCTCAAGGGGAAACCGTGACAATAGTGAAAGAATCCACCATTGTGCAGTTTTCTATTAACTGGTTAAACATTTTAATTACTGACACAATGTTCATAAGTAGAAGAGTCTTTGTGTACTCCCATATATGAAGTACTGTGAAATAAATAATTATCCAATACAAATACCCACACAAGCACATTAAATCAAGGAAAATCAAACGTGAATGCACAAATGGAAAACTTTTATTATTGCTAAGGGTTCAAAATGTAAGCTACGAAACAAAAATGCAGAATGACAGCTGCTGAATCAGACGCAAGCGATGATTTCCAAACAGCAAGTGAAGGAAGATCCAAAAAGGAAGGAAACACACCTGTGCCTCGAGTAACGTCAAGCAACAATCAGCAGCACATTTATAGCATTTATTCATCAGCATTGTTCATTTTATTCCCAAACATATTACACTAATACATCACCATTAAAGTAAATAATTATTTTGTAGTCTTACCAACAAATTCATCTGCAGAACAAAAAAAATAAAATTATAAATATTATCAATTCACAAATTAATGAACCATAAATGAATAAATTAATGTGACTAAAGAAAACAAGCCTTATTCTTCAGAAGTACAAGTGTGTCCTCATCATCTTGGTCATGTTGTTGAGCTGTGGAGTCTGTCTCTGTCCTGCTGCTGAAAATGAACAGTAGATGTTAGTTTTACAGAAATGAACTACACATTAGGGTAGATACTACACTTCCAATGTTTTAAGGAGCTCTCATGCTCCTAATTATAAAACCCTAAGAGCAAAAGCAACATTTTAGGAGCAGTTGTTTAAAAAAAAAAAAAAACTAGTTAGTTCCGGTCCTTGATTCTGATTGGTTGAGCCATTGTGAATGACTCTACAGACATACCCCTGTGGATGAATCTAATTGGAGATCTGGCCAATTCCTGCCTGGTGGTTCTCCAAGCATGCACAAACCTCCTGTGTCTCTCTTTTCAGAGCTCTGTGAGGGAAATTACTCATTTTTACTTTGTAATAGTTTTGTTCTTACAGAGACACAAACATGTTCTTCTGTTCAAGGTTTGTCTGCACTTCTTCTAAGATCCAAAAACAAAGCCTGTTTGAACTGCCTCTAACTGCTTCTTATCGGTACACAGAAGTGTCATGCTCTGCGTTTCATATCTATAGTAGTGGTTCAGCACAAGCGCTTCAGAGCGCACTCTTTATTCTGTCCTGCTTTATTCTCTCCTGTATTTACCATCTTTCTGTAATAAACCTTTTTACCTTCAGAGGATGAGTCTGCGAGTGTTGTCGAATTTCCACGACAGAACATTCTAAACAATAATTGTAGAGTTTCTGATTAAAACAGCATGCATCTTTTCATTTGAACATAACAGGGACGCTTTTTGACCCAATCTGTCCTTTCATGTAGGTGAGAATAATGATGGACATCTGATTAACAGTAATAGTTCATAAAAAAGAGGTACAGGTGTGGGTCAGTTTAATTACAACAGCTATTATTTATGTAAATAGTGTGTAATATACAAATATAAACATGGATTATATCTTCTTTTTTTTTTAAGAAAAAAATATTAATCGGTATATACTACACCATATTTATATTTCTAATTTTGTGGGTTTTTAGTGTTTTATTTATTTTTACTGGGAATTGCAAACCAAATTTAACTGTACTACAATGACAAAGATTAAATTTTATTCTCAGGAACACACACATAATACACACAATACACATAAATTGACATAATAAAAACATTTACCTCATTTAAAAATAAATAATGTGTAACAAAACTGAATAAAAAGCAAATGTGCACCAGCTTGAACAACTGAACAACATTACCACATTGTGTTTATTAAAACTGGCGGCCTGTTGAAATTCAAAGAAAACATATAAATACCATGAAACATTTCTTTGGGGTGGGTTTTAACATGTTTCATTGATATTACAACTAACCCAGAGTCTTGTAGCCATGAACTAGCTCACCTTACAGCTAACAGTCAAAACATTAGCACGAACAACTTGCATTAAAAAGATCTACACAGACCCACAATAAACATAATTTAACTTTTATGCATTTCACTACAAAGCAGGCATTGCCATCACAAAAATAAATGAAGTAAAAACATCTATTTGGCATGTATAACGCACACCTTTTAGATTTTTGATTTTTTATTAAATAAACTGTCAAATCATATGTAAACATTGTGATGTTTTAATACCGTATGGACAAAATATATAATAATTTAAAGCTCAATAGCATTTGAAGAGAATGACTTAAAAAGAAAAAAGAAAAGAAGTGTCATAAAACCAACTGTAAAGTGTTCCTGTAGGTGTCAGGTATGATGCACACCTTTTAGATTTTTGATAAAACACCTAGATGAACACTTTACAGTTTTGAATGCTACTGAAGTTAGAAACATGTATAACAATATGTAACTTTAGAGACGGTCCCTTAATTTGCGCATATCTGCGAATATCGAATGTCCAACATAAAGCCAACTTTATGCTAGTCTGCTAGGTTCATCTGCTCTTGTGGCTTGTCTGCACAATCCCACCACTAGGGGTCAGACTAAGTAACATGTTACAATAGTATCAGCAATCCATTGCTCTTCCTGTGAAATTTTAAGACCTGAATTTTTGCAGCCTGAATTTGTGAGGTTGAAAAAGAATGTGTTGAAATATTACCTGACGGATAATGAAGATGGACTTTTAACAACTGAATATTTTGGAACTTTATTTTAGGAAGGTGAATATGTGTGCATGGAATTTTGTTGACAATCAAAATATACAAACCCAATGAATTGCAGAGGAAAATAATTCAAGCATTGATATTCCTGTGTTTGTTTTTTTCAATTTGTGTCAAATATCTGGGCAGAAAAATTCAAGTATTTTTATTGCTATATGTTTTTATTCCATTTATGTAATTCACCATTCCATTTTCCTTGAGCACATTTGGCACTGTTATACAATGTTTTTTGGAACGCTCGAGTCACAGCCCAGATCTGACTCCTATTAAAACCTGTGGAATGACCTTCATTAACAGTTGGTTGAATTCAATGGTTTCATATGTTTTTGTGCATCACAAAAACCTTCCATTTTAACAGGGTGCACAAACTTTGTTTTATATCCACTGTATCTACAGATCAACTGATGAATACAAATATTCCACATTTTAACAAAGACAGTAATAAAATATTCAAAGCAATATAATATCATTATTCCATTTTCTGGTATTGAGAGTAAAGCTGTGTGATACAGTGATATAATATCAATATTGTGATGTCATGAGATGTGACATTGTGATGTCATTTTCCTGAGATATCGCAGGTATCACGATGAAGAGTAGAGTGTAATATTTTAACCTTTTCATCTGTTTCAGTTGAAAGTTTTAGGTCCTGTTTTTCCTGCAGTTTTGTTACTAAACTTGTCTCGCCGCTAGCCGGGGTTTCCTCCCCAAATCCAAAGACAGGTGCTGTAGGCAGACTGGCATCTCTAAATTGTACTGAGTGTGTGAAAAAAATGTGTGTGAATGTGCCCTGCAATGGGTTGGAACCCTGTCCAGGGTGTCCCCTGCCTCGTGCCCTGAGTTCCCTGGGATAGGCTCCAGGCTCTCCGTGACCCTGTGTACGATAACGCTACAGAAAAGGAATGGAGGGGTGGAAACTAGAGGCCAAAGGACCTGAACACTAAAAACAGAAGATTAAGGAAACTAAGTGGCAGTGTAAACATGTCTCTAATGGACAAAGAACTGGTGAACAAGTAAGAAAGCGGATCGTGTAGACTTCAAACAGTGGACGTCGAACAGAAGTAAACTGTGGGACAAGTGAAGACTAGAAAATAAGTGACAGTGTGAAACCTATAGGGGACAAGGGCACTATAGGAAATATACAGAGACACTGAAAACAGGAGAAAAAGTGATCTGGGGACAAGTAAGAAACCTATGAACACTTAAATGTAAGGAAAAGGAAAACTAGGGGCTAGGGTAACTAGGAACAAGAAAATAGGGACAGTGTCAACTTGAAAACCAGAAGAATAAGGAAACTAGAGGACACAGAATCTAGAGGAAAGAAGGGAGTTGGGAACGTGGGAAGAAGAAACAAGGACACTAGGGTAACTACAGCACCCTCCTACCACAATTCTCTCCTGAAGGCTTCCATCACAGGAGTAGGGGTATTTGATCGGGAATAGGGAATAGATGATCAGGAGTAAAAGATAGGTGATAGGTCACAGGGAATAGGGGATAGGGATAGGGGATGGGGATATGGTATAAGAGATAGGAGATGGGAAATAGGGAGTAGGAAATGAGCGTGAGAATAGGGAGTAGGTGATAGGAGATAGAGAATAGAGGATATGGAATAGGGGTAGGGAATAGGGGCGTAGGGAATGGGAGTAGGTGATAGCATTTCCTGAAAAGAAAGGACCAATTACAGTGCAGCGTATGATGCCGCTTTTACTACGGGCAATCACATTGCTTATAACCGATTAGAAAATTAATGAGTGTATGACGCATGTTTATGTGTACACTGTGTACAGTGAATACCAATGAGTGTGTACTGAATATTAATGAGCTCATACTGTATATTAATGCTTATACACTATATTAATGAGTGTATTAGTGTACATTGTACATTATCATACATTACTGAGCAGCTACGGTATATTAGTGTGCATACTGTATATTAATGAGTATAATTGAGTGCATTCTATATTAGTGTATATTAATGAGCGCATACTATATATTAATGACTATACTGTATATTTATGAGTATATTAGAGTACATTGTACATTAGTGTACATTAATGAGTGTACACAGAATATTAATGAGTGTATTAATGTACACTGAATATGAGAAACGTGTTTTGGCCATCAAATTTAAAATGACCTTTTTT
Organism: Ameiurus melas; assembly: GCA_012411365.1. Classification (NCBI taxonomy): domain Eukaryota; kingdom Metazoa; phylum Chordata; class Actinopteri; order Siluriformes; family Ictaluridae; genus Ameiurus; species Ameiurus melas. The sequence goes on along the minus strand of CM022766.1, from coordinate 24,585,780 downwards.
AATGGTAAATTTCATCAGTTTAAACATTTGATATGTTTTCTATGTTCTATTGTGAATAAGATACGGGTTTATGAGATTTGCAAATCATTGCATTCTGTTTTTTAATTTACATTTTACACAGCGTCCCAACTTTTTTGAATTGAGGTTGTATTAATGAGTGTATATTGAATATTAAACGTATACAAAGTAACGAGTATACTCAATATTAATGAGTGTTTACAGTGTTTATTGATTAGCGTGTACAGTAAATATACTGGTGTAGATTTGTCTGTACTGAATATTAATCAGCATTTACTGAACATTAAGGAAAGTTTATAGATTCCTGAAATGTCTGGCCAATCACAACGCAGCGTAGTGACCCACTTTACAGACTGAACCAAACACTTTACACTGACACATGAGCTGACCTCAGCCAGGTTAGTCAGGTTCCCCGAGTGGAACAACAGAAGAACCCTTTTAATCAAACAGAAATCTGCAGGTTCTAAATGTGTAACTACAACAGTGCATTTAACAAACATACGATTCAAGATGTTCTAGTTTAGACGTGAATGTTCTTAGATGAAAACTGGGGCAGTAAACAGGCAGGCCAAACTGTAGAGTGGAGTGTAACAGAGGAGTCGACGAGATAAAGAGTCTGAGACAGACAGAGAGGAGGAGAACTTCACGATCCAGCAGGGAGGATCTGCTCACATCAGTGACACGTTCATGTGGAAATCTCATCAACTCTACGTCCTCCTCATGCACAGATCCATGGAGACTGACAGTCTCATTTACTCGCTCCATCCAAACATCATTCATCTTGATTAGAACCAAACACGTTGCTAAGGAGGACGTTCTTCTTTAAGATGGAGCAGAAGATCACCGATGTGTACGTACAGTCAATCTGATGTCTATAAACTCATGAGAACATGAGGAAATGCAGGTTATGAAAGCAGATGTACTTCACACCTCTGAGGTTGCCAGATCTTTCTTGAGTAAAAGCGTACGAGACCACTTGTTTACTCTAAAGCCAAAAATATCAGAGAAAGAAAATGTGGAGAGAACAGGAAATGTTCATTTCTTCGCTGTCAGATATAATACGATGCCAGAAGACAATTTAAAAGTAAAATAAAAAGACTAATATGATGATGTATGAATGAGAAGATGGCGAGAGCTGTAACGATCCCATTAATCACTGGTTTAATTGAGCAAAATGGCTCCACACTCATTACTCAGCAGCACATACAGTAGAATAGCACTTGATCCAGAACACACTGTTACTTTGTTTTATTTTGTTTTTAAATAACTCAGACAGATGAACATGTGCACAACTTATTGACGCGCACAAGACACCTGATCGAGGTCATTAAATCATAACGTGTGTACGGGAAACATGTAAAGGAACCGTACTTACCTCACGCTCACTTAAACTGCACATTAAATTGAAAGTGTATTTAGAGTCAAAAGATACATTTCTGCGTGACATACTGCAGTTATATTAAACAGCCAGACAGTGGCGCCGTACTGAACACTGCTCCTCACTCGAGCCGATATCACGCAAGCTCAAGAATCCTGCATAACACGCCTCTATTTTACTGAAACTCCGCCCCTTAACGTCTGAATAGATCTTACGTCTGTAGCTACATCTAACATCTTTACATGATTATCAAATCCGCACTACTCTACACTCTTAACTCTACTCTGAATACGACTCATTAAAGATTCTGTGTAGAACTTTACAACTCAGGGGTTCCTTTTCAGAAGGAAGATAACCAAAGGAACCTTCTTTCTAAGATTTTTTTCCCTAGAAAAATTGCAAAATCTGAATATCGCGTAGTTTCCTTCATGTTGCGTTCATTTCTCCACCGCAAAATCCTGGAGCAGCTGAATTATTGTGCTCTTTATCAGTGCTGGGATTTGAGAACCTTGAGAACCCCAATAAATGTGTGTAACATTCAGTGAATCCTCGGGTCAGAGTCTCATTCAGCACTGCTGATGGAGTGGGCGAGTGTAGATTGGAATCTGATCAACCTGCAGCATCTGAATTCCAGTGTTTTGTTGTTGTTGTTTTTACTCGAACCTGATTAAACTCATTATCTGGATGATGTCTGTCCAAAAGAAGTCCTTTATTCGTGCCCGAGGGAACAAATCAATGACAGAGGAGGGAAAATGAGGGCGTTATTATTACATCTAGCACAATGCACACAATGAAGCGTGTCCCATTCATTCCCACTGCAAATATTCTCACTCTGACACACAGTCCTTCAGTTCTGGTTTAAATTCAATACACACAATCATTCTCAGGATCTCATCTGTGGGTGTCGGATCATTCAACCTGTGCAACATTAACCATCAGATATGCAGACAATTAAATAATAATAATAATAATAATAATAAAGGGGAAAGGGACAGCACACATAAAGACGCGCGCGCTGGTCTGCAGTCTAATGCACTTTTCATTGTAAATGTAACGCGTCATTAGTGTTATTGGATTTATTGATCAGATCACAGATCATCTGCAACTCATCTAAAAGCACATCACATCAGAATTACACCTTTCCGAGTGTTACTAGAAAGCTATAAACAATTCACACACCACACACACACACACACACACACACACACACACACACACACAGGCACGCGGCTTAAATTAAAGCTCAATTGACTTCCGTTTTGGATCTAAAATGCACACAGGTGTCCACCTGCAGCCGTGAAACGTGTCATTTTGCTGCCCTGAATTTGCTGGAACCGGCATCAGAAACGCTTCTGTAAGAGATGACAGCCGAAGCCTTTCTCTCACCTGAGACACACAGACGCGTTGGAGTGAAAGCTGCAGTCCGGCTGATGGAAAGAGTGACGGACCAGATTTCTCCAGATGATGATTCTCCAGATGTTTCTCCAAATATTGTTCCAGATATTTCTCCAGATTAAGGCTGCTGCGCAGTATTTTTGGGCAGATAAAGGGTGTGTGCAGGGATCCCGGGGAGCGGTTTTATTTCTCCCTGCTGCGCCCCTCTCGCTCCACCTGCATTTCCGGCACCGACCGCTGGGGGCCGCTATCGCGCCGAATGCTAATTTACTTACTTTTTTTTTCTCAACGAATAGAAATTGAAAATATTAGTCAGCTTGTTTTTTCTTTTTTGTTTTGCCTGTTCACATGGATAAGTGTGACTGAAATAAAAGAGCCAACTACATGTAAATGTAGTAAAAAAAAATAGAAGTCACACAACCTGATCGTTTTGTAAATGTAATGCTCCCGGTTTCTGACTTTATACGTTGGGGGTTCGAATCCTTCCTCCACCCTGTGAGTTTCTTCCGTACTTCGGGGGTTTCCTCCGAGTTACTCCTGAGCCCAAAGATATGCGTTGTACACTGATTGGCATCTCTAAAATTGACTGCAGTGTGTGAATATATGTTGATGGGTTGGCACCACATCCAGTGTGTCTCCTGTCTTGTATCCTGAGTCCCCTGGGATAGGCTCCATGGGAAAACAGATGTATAGAAGTGCATCCATCCATCTTCTACCGCTTACTCCCTTTCAGGGTCACGGGGAACCTGGAGCCTATCCCAGGGAGCATCGGGCACAAGGCGGGGTACACCCTGGACAAGGTGCCAATAGATAAATAGAAGTTTCATTCAAAAGCTGAATCTGATAAATCAGGGGTTCTGAACATTTTACAGTTACAGACCCAAGGTATTTATTTAAATGTGTGATAATTTTCAACATAATTTCTGCATTGTACACCCATTTTAACTCATATAAAATAAAATTCCAGTTGACATTATTTATAGGCATAATAACTGATAATGCTGGGTTGTGATTTCCACTACTGCAATAAAATTAGAAAAATCAGGGACCCATTTGTAAAGTTTCATCGACTTCCTGAATCCAACTTTGAGAACTAAATACATTAAGCTTCCAGTAGACAGATTCCTATTGTTTTCGTGGTGTGTGAGAAAAAAAACTAGCTGGTAGCTAATGAGGAGTCTTGACACTGACATGGTCAGTTATTGTTGTGCGTTTGTAACTCCAGGGTGTCCTGGTGAGGTAGGCAACTTATGATGGATGGCCCCTGTAGCTCCACCCCCTCAAGGGCTTGTTAGTTGCTCCGGGGTCACAGGTTGCTTCTGTTGTTGTCTCCGGAATGTATAATGGTCGGCTCCTTGAGGTCAGTATCATGAATATAAGAGAGAGCATCAGCTTTGTAGTTCTGCAGGAAACTGCCCTGGCAGCCTGGAGCATAAGGAAATAGAAGTGACTTTCTAAAGTCAGAAGGTCACGGTTCTGTGGCCATCCACCCCGTAGCTTTTCCTATAATAAATAACACTGGGCAGGTAGTCAGATCAGCACCTCTTAAAAGTGCACTAGCTGATGTACACATGTTTCTGGAGTGGAGGACAAACATGTCCACTGGATTGGAAGATTGCTGGGAACACTGCTAAGCCGAAAAAATCATCAGCTAACCATTAAAACCATGACCATTATTGGTCCTTAAGTGTATCCACTAGGGTTAATGTGCTACCAATAGAAGGAGAACAATGTACCAGTAGAGACCCATTTTTCAATTACAATTCCCATTATAACCATTAAAACCATTACAAATTCTATGAGGGTTTCAAGTGGGTGTTTTTTTTACAGCACGGTATAGCACCATATCTTGATCTCTCAATGACTAAATTCACGCTGGACACTGGAATGACATCATAATGAGGCTGGACTTCTTCCAACTTTTGCGTTTGCTCACCTCCTCCCCTTTTTATAAAGCCATGTGGTAAATCCATTTTAAAACACTTTTTATTCCCTCAGGCTTTTGAGTCTTTTAAAGTCCCTTTTTTGTCCCTAATTGTTATTGTTTTATTAAAGTATTGATTTATTTCATTTTTGGAATTGTTTGATTTTATTGTTCAGCACTCTGCACAACACTTGTCTTTAAGTGTGCTGATGAAATAAAGGTGACTTGACTCTTTTATGTCCTAACTCTGAGCTTTGGTAGGTGTCCAAATTCTAGTGTTCAGTTCGATGGGTTTGATGAGGCAGC
>CM022766.1:24568259-24573259 GCA_012411365.1 Ameiurus melas | reverse complement strand
CTTTATAAAGTAGCAGAGCCACTGTCACACTACTGAAAAATGTAGTTAGGTTAGTAGCATCAGTACTTTTAGTTAGCTTCTCCCCAACACTGCCTAAAATGAGCATGTCTACAGATCTACTAAAAGACTTCAGAAAGAGGGTTTAAGCAGCGTGTTTTTCCCACTCAAAGCACATCTACCATTTTTAATTCATTTTATCGACTACGGAACCTGCAGGTTTTTGTTTCATTTACAGGAAATAAGAAGTTGTCCTGCAGGAGAGATGAAGTACTTGGGAACTTTATTTTATTTCTGTAGGAGGTGTGCAGTAGTCCTGCAGGATTTTTCCCTTGTGCAGCAAGTGTGTTGGACATTCCTGCATGTTTCTGTTGTACTGAAGGCTCCATTCTAGAACCTAGAGACATTTCCTGCACAGTTTGTCAATGTGTCCTGCAGGATTTCATCTTTCCTGCAGGAGAGCAGCAAACATCATGCAGAGAAATGAAAATCCTGCAGGATTCTTGTAGGGTTTTGTTTGTAAGGGTTCTCTGTCTTATTGAAAATCTGCACAATATTTACACAATTCAATTAAACACAGGTCCGAATTCAAGACTCACTGCTGGTCTTCACGGTGCTCTGGGAGAGTGGAGGTGATTCATAGAGGTTCCTGGTCCACAGTGTGTGATGCTGACTTTGACCAGCAGGATGCAGAGGTTGTGTGTCGAGAGCTGGGCTGTGGGATTCCTGTGGAGGTGCTGGGATCAGCTGCTTTTGGCCGAGGGGAGGGTCAGGTGTGGACAGAGGAGCTTCAGTGTAGAGGAACCGAATCTGAGATTTACTTCTGTCCAACATCATCTTCACTCAAACACTCACACTGCTCCCATTACAACGATGTGGGATTAATATGTTCTGGTGAAGTATCATGATTTAACTTCTGTTTAAATAGAACACATACCTGTCAATCAAACTTTAAGGTGTCTTTGTTAATTTTCCTCTTTCACTGAGCTCTCGGCTGTTTGTTCAGGTCACACAGGGCGGCGCGCTGGTGAACGGACCGGACTCCTGTTCTGGTCGAGTGGAACTCCAGTACCTCAGTGAGTGGGGCACAGTGTGCTGCTATGGCTGGGATATGAGAGCTGCAGATGTTCTCTGTGCACAGCTGGATTTTGGGAGTGCTGTGACTGTGGTGGAGGTGGACTGGTTTGGGGAGGGGGTGGCCACATCTGGGCTGATGTGTTTGATTGTCAGTGGAAGGAGACACACCTATCACAATGTAACATCTCATCATGGAGTCGAGCTGCATGCTCTCATAAACACGATGCTGGAGTCATCTGTAATGGTGAGATATTAACATCACCTACACCACGTTAGTGAATAAAGTTAGTGTTCATTAGAATATTTAAATGATGTTCTTCTGCTTCAGGATCATCCGTACGTTTCATGAGGCGGAAGTGCGGTTGTCTGGAGGGAGCGAGTGTCAGGGGGAGGTGGAGATTTATTTCAGGCAGGACTGGAGGAGAGTTCTCCTGGACTCGTGGAGTCTGTCTGAGGCGTCTGTGCTCTGCAGACAGCTGGGCTGTGGCTCCGTGCTGAACTACCGCTCCTCTCCATCCACCACTGAACACAAACACATGTGTGTAACGGGTTTCAGCTGCTCTGGGAGTGAAGCTCATCTGGGGAACTGCAGCAGTGCACAACCTGTCAACTGCAGCTCCGGGGAACATCTGTACATCACCTGCTCAGGTAAGGAGCACAACACCTACCAATGAGCAGCTATTAACAACAGTAATAAACATATATTTATAATTCTCAAGTATCCTACCACATACACAGAATAATTAAATATGTTATAACATTTTATTCGTTTTTGTCCCATTTCAAGTTCAGAGCAGGAAGCAATTGCAGATATTAAACGTTTTATTAAACAAACAAACATCAAAACAAAGACACTAAGACAACATAGTAATATGGCAACATACTGTGGCAAGAAACAAAACACGGGAACATGGAACACGGTAGTGAAAAACATACATAAGACAGAGAAGCAGGGCAAACAATGGCTATATATCGTTAACAGAAACGTGATTCAGGTGCAGGTAGTTGACATGTAGTACAGTACAGTGGCTGATGGGAACTGAAGTCCAGAGATACCTCCTTGATATATGACAGTTTTATATAACTTATAACATTTAATCTAGGCCCAAGGTCCATCAGGCTGGTTGGTTCTGGGGGAGACTGTGCAGGAAGGCTGGAGGTTTTCCACAGTGGCTCGTGGGGGACAGTGTGTGATGACTCGTGGAATATTGAGGATGCGCAGGTGGTGTGCAGACAGCTGCAGTGTGGAGTGGCCCTCAGTACCCACATACCAGCCTGGTTTGGTCCTGGAACTGGGTCCATATGGCTGAATGAGGTGGAGTGTAGAGGGGCAAGGGCGTCCTTGTGGAACTGCAGATTTCAGCTGTGTGAAGAGGGTGAATGTGGACACCAGGAGGACGTAGAGTCGTGTGCTCAGGTACAGTGTCATTTATGTACAGTAATGTTTATGGATTAATGGTGTCCGCTTTGTGATGCCTGGGATTGACTCGGTTCTGAGGTTCCCGTGAAAAGGTAAGTGGTAGAAATATGGATGATGGATGTTAATGGATTATTTTTACACATATTATAAATAATAACGGCCACAACAGAAGTAATGATTAGAAATTTATACTCAGTGTGAGTCGTTGTTCTTCCACCAGAGTTTAAAGAGATCCGACTCACGGAGGGCTGTGAGGGGAATCTGGAAGTGTTCTACAATGGAACCTGGGGTAATGTGTGTCACAATCAGATGGATGAGGAGACAGTAAACATGGTGTGTCGAGAGCTGAACTGTGGAAGACGTGGCAGTGTGTCAGAGACTGAAGCACGAGTAAAATCTGCTCCTAACTGGCTGGATTATCTGAAGTGTAGGAAACACGACTCTAATCTGTGGCAGTGTCCATCTTCACCCTGGGGACAGAACAGATGTGATAATCGTGATGAGGTGGCTCGTATTACCTGCACAGGTGGGTGGAGTCAGACTTTTCTGGTTCTGTACATGGCCATAAACTGCAGTGTTTCATTGTGAATAGTGCAGAACTAATGTTGCTGAAATATAAAGTGTTTTTTGACAAAAATTTATGTTAGAAGTGTGAAAAAGTCTGCTCTGAGAGATAAAGCTGCATGTGAGACTTTTCATTAATGCATGTATTTTATTACTGCAGATGATGGACAGTCTCTACGTACACAAGAAAAGTGCTCTTCATTTCCCTCTCAGAAACACTGCTCAAGTAAGGATATATAAGGAAAAGCTGTTAGTACTGTTCTTCATTTGCATTTGTTAGTGACAGAAGATATTTCCTCATCTGTTTATAAAACCATTTTCTGAGGACTTTAATGTATTTCCTCATATAACCATCCTGAGGGCATCAATCTTCCTCACATTTCATGAAACTTAAACCAGCAGAGATAAACTCAGTAAACAGAACCCAAAGCTGATCTTACTGCTTCACATTATTTTATTCTGCAGAAAATGTATTTATTTATAACATTTAAATAAGCAGCTGAATTTCAGGATGTTTTAATTAGTTTAAGATTCTTTTCAGAACAAAACTAAAATAATTTTTGGTGAACTAGACCATGTTGAGTATAATATAAGGTTATATTATCATTGTGTTGTAGTGAGCTGTGTGACTGGAGCTGTTATTCAGCGTTGGTGTTTTCCTCATGTGTGATGTGTGTGATGTAGAGTACTGGTCTCTCAGGCTGAGGTGGAGAAGGGAAGCTGCTCTGGGAGGTTGGAGGTGTATCATAACGCTAACGTGGGGCTCCGTTTGTGATGATCAGTGGAACATCAGGAACGCTCAGGTGGTGTGCAGACAGCTGGGCTGTGGGTCGGCGCTGAGTGCTGATAGGAATGTTAGTTCTGGTCCTGGTGAAGGGACTATCTGGCTGAACAGAGTGAAGTGTCGAGGATGAGATTCACCTGTGGGACTGTCATCATTCCCTGAAGAAACACACTGACTGCTCTCATGCTGGAGTCACCTGTGCAGGTCAGAGGGGTGTGCTAACTTTTCAGCTTCCTGTCTCCACTCATTACACTTTTCTCCCAGTGTTAAGACTTGATAACTTTTATTTATAATCTTAGATATTAGTTTGAAAGCTCAGACCCTAAACTGTAATACACTGATCAGCAGCTCATAACCCTTATTTAGTGAGAGTATATTTTATTATATGATAGAAAGTTTTTTATATTCTGTAAATACAGACGTGTCCATTACTACCCACCACCACCACCACCACCACCACCACCACCACCACCACATCAGGTATGTATATTTGTTAATAATACAATATTTGTTACTGTTCATCATTTTTCTAAATATTTATGATTACAGCGTCGTATCAAGATCCTCTTCTGTGTTTTTAACTTCAGTAAGGCGATCCAAATTCTCCATCACCTGAACCTCCATCACCCCTCCACTGGTTCTCTTTGTGTTGGGAACGCTGCTCTTCCTGGCCTTAGTGCTTCTGCTGGTACTGTTTAACCAGAACAGAGTGCTCAGGAGAGGTACGAGACATACCTATAAATACTAATGACATTTTATCCTGCTGTTAAAATTGTCCTGTAAGAATTTCATTAAAAGCTTCTTCTCTTCTCTCTCTTCCTTCTTCTTCTTCTTCTTCTTCTTATTATTATTATTATTATTATTATTATTATTATTATTATTATTATTAGTATTATTATTATTATTATTATCCACTCCCAGTTGTCTCTAAGAGGAGGCGTAAGACTCAGCCTGAGGGCAGTCTATGAGGAGATCAACCACAGATACATCACTAGAAGAAGGACGAGCTCCACTCAAAGAGGTGAGTGATATGTGGACTGTTCTACATCACACTTATTGTATTCCATTTAAACTTGTAGCTGAAATTCACTGCATGCACATCATCAAATCACTCGATACAAATACACACCTCAATGTAAACTCAGTGATTAATCAATA
>CM022766.1:24550759-24563259 GCA_012411365.1 Ameiurus melas | reverse complement strand
GATGGCCAGTTACATCTTAATAAACAATATACAAGCAACTGTGACTTTTATCTTTCCACAATGAGAACAAGTCAATATTTTACATTCTACACAGTTTTGTTTCTTCTTTTTCATATTGTGTAACAATCATCTATTTTATACATTCAATGAAATAAAAGTGCTTTGATGATGTTTAGTATAATGTGAGTGATCTGTGTTTGAGTTGAGTGAGTGGCTCTTGTAGTGATGAATCTGTGCTCAATGTCCTTATAGAACATCTCAGGCAGTAAAAACTACATTTACATTTATTTATTTAGCAGATGCTTTTATCCAAACCAAAACCCACACACCAAATCCACTTACAAATACTTTTACCCACACAAATAACTCTATTACATAATTATCACTGGTTTTATTATTATTTGTGGATTTATATATTAAGGGTTATATATAATTTTATTGGTTTAAAAAACATTTTATCCATTCTATAATTACTCCTATTTGTTCCACTGCAATGTTAGCAGCTTAACATAATAATAATAAATAATAATAATAATCCTCACAGCGCCCTCAGCAGGTCCGTTAAGAGAAAAACACATTTCACTAATCAGAAATCTCAGAGTTGAAGTTCATTACTGACATCTTGTGGATGGCAAATGTAAATGTTTTTACTAAAAGTAAATATTTTTTTATTTTAAATTATTAATGTTTATAATCCTAAAACCCAGACTAAATGTGTGTTCTTAGAATAATATCTAATTGGAAGTGAAATGGTAAGAATTATTCTATTATTAATTTTTTTTAAATTATTACTGACTAGAACTATTGTAGTGGGGGGTGTTGTGATTAAAACGTCACCCTTATTAACTACGTGGCCAATGGGCTCTCTCCCTTCCACAGTATATAAATGGTCGTTAAGGCCTCTCAGAATGTGTCATGGTCGAAAACCCGCCTCTTCCTTTTCGGTGCTGTGGACTACAGAATGTGACGTTGGGTTACTGAGAGACTGTGGGTGTGATGTGCTGCTCATAATCAGTGCGCTGTCCCGTCAAGGCTCCCAAATGTGTAGCATGGTGATTTAACTTGGCTCCGGTCGAGCCGCCAGCTGTTGTCATAACAACTATAAAAGACGTTGTCATGACTTTGTATGTACCATCGTGGGTATCATGTTATCGGATCACGGGGTCCTTGATGGCGTTAAAGCGGGCTGAGTGAGATGTGGTCATTTCGGTGTTGTGACTGTTTTTATCAGTTAGACTGATGTTGATATGTGGTAGAAGTGATTTTGGTCAGCTTTGGTAGACTTGCTACTGGTAATCAGTTTGAGAGTGAGTTATCAGTGATTTTGCGACAGTACATGTTTCTGTTTTGTGTTCTTTTGTCTGCTTTGAGCAGATTGTAATTGATTGTGTTTTTGTTATTTTCTTCTTGTAGGAGCTGAGTGCTTCCTGAGGCTGGGGGAGGTCCTTTTTCTGCACCTTTGGGGCTGTATTTAATTAAGGGTCGTTATTATTGCTGTTTTGTGGGTATGATTCTGATTAGTAAGGGTGATTTTCCCTTTTGTAAAAGCTGGTGATTCTGTTCTAGCCTGCCCTTCATACAGGAAGTCTCAGTCCTCCTAGGATCATTTTGTTAAATACTTTTTGTGACTGTTTTATTTAACCGATGCTTGATTGTGTTGGCTGCTCCTTTTGTTTTTTTAAAAATAGTTCTTGCGCCAGTCTTTTAACATTAAAATAAAATATATCTTTGTATGGAAACCCATGCCTCTTGCCTGTTCCAAATTGGAACGTACTTCCGTGTCCTTATTTTTCGTTATTTTCCGCGTTTACTCGGGGTGGCATAGTTGCTCTTAACCGAGCTAAACGGGCCACATTGTTACACTATATTAGAACACAACAAAGAAACATGAATATTTAAGAAATGCACTTATTTAATATAAAGATGTATATTGGTGATTACTGATTTTAAGTTTTTCACTCTTTCTTTTTTTTTATAAACTATACACAACGTGTTAAATGATGGGGTTAGTGTATGAATATTCCTCATGGTGAAAACTGACCCTAAGTACATGTTCTTTTAATATTGCATTCTTACATGGTTTTAATGTACCCGTGACCACTCATCAGCCTTCATTCAAACTGGGTTTTATTTATTTATTTTTTATTTTTCTGCAGTAATTTTACTAAACCTGATCTCTAGTGTTGGAAAGGGAACAAATTCAGACAAGTATCCAAACTTAAGAATCCAACTCCCAAATCTCTCAACACTCTTCCCAAATCAGTGTTCTCTCTCTCTCTCTCTCTCCCCTGTTCCCTCACCTGCTCTCTGCATCACAGAACATTCATTAACTGATTTCTCCACAGGTGGGCGTTCCTCATCCTCACCTTCTCCGACTCCCCCCTCCATTCAACGGCGCCCTGGACCACGCCCCCGCCTCCACGTAGATAATCACCGGTTAACGCTGATATCTGCCGGTAAACACCGATCACGGTGACAAACACCGACCATCACTAGTAAATGGCCATATATGAGGAACATACATTTTTCATTTGAACATAACAGGGACTCTTTTTGACCCAATCTGTCTTTCAAGTAAGTTGAAAAGAAGGAAGATTAATTGACTAAAATAATGATGGACATCTGATTAACAGTAATAGTTCATAAAGGGGGGTACAGGTATGGGTCCGGGCTTCCGTCATCTGCTTTTGTTTTGCCACAGAGACTTCTGGGACAGGTCTGTATCCGATGTGTCCTCGATATCAGACAAATCCTAGTCATTTCATACGTCCCGGTACTTGTGTTCTTGAGTATTGGAACTGAACTTCGTCGGCAGTGGATAATGACATAGAACCAGTTCACAAGGACGAAAGATCTCAGAAGAATGCATATTGAGAAACAGCCGTTGTCAACACATCAAATAACGTCGTGTGTTTAAAGGTGTGGCGGATAAATACAACAAAGGATGTAACGGAGAGAATCCGGTAATTTTTCAGATCCAGATAATAAATAAAAAGGAAATAATGTAAGTTATTTATTCTTTCTGTCTGGCCCGGTACCAAATGACCCACAGTGTACCGATCCGGGGGTTGGGGACCGCTGCTCTACAGCACTGATATTATTGTGAAGCTGTGAATAGACAGTGTCAGTGTATTGGGGACCCATCCGCTTCAGATTGGTCCAATCAAGAAGTTGCGAGGCTTCATTAAACCCCGCCCTTCTCCATACTGACAAACAATCAGAAAGCAGATCTGACACTATGTTGTTTTTAGTTGGCTTTATATTTATAATTTGGTGCGAGACTGGCTATATTTGGGCAGCGTGAGAGCGTGAGACAGGGCCTGAAAGCATGTGTCTCACGCCAAATGCCTGAGACTTAGCAACCCTGTGTCCACCCTGATTAGACTCTTCTCAGGTCCACATTGCTGTGTTATAAATTCTTTATTCCAATAGTTTTCACATTCTGGATTTTTCCAGTATTTCATTTCCATGAGCTGTAAACTGTAATCCAAGATTAAAACAAAAAACAGGCTTGAAATATTTTACTTCATGTGTAATGAAACTAGAATAAATAAAAGTTGCATTTTTTAAATTAAATTACAGAAAAAATAAATTTTCCTCGATATTCAACATTTCTGAGATACACCTGTACAGTGATGTTTTAAATTACAACAGTCATTGTTTATGTAAATAGTGTGTAATATACAAATGAAAACACACTTTATTACATTTACATTTATTCATTTAGGAGATGCTTTTATCCAAAGCGACTTACAAAAATACAAGCAAACTGATAGAACAATACAAGATCTATTAACTGAGTTCTAGAAGAAGCAAAGTGTCAGAGTAAGATTATAGTTTTTTTAGGGGTTGTTTGTGTTCAGGGAAGAGGTGGGTCTTTAGCTGTTTTTTTTGAAGATGTGACAGATTCTGAGGTCCTGATTAAGGTTGAAGTCCAGTCCACCACTGAGGGGCAGATAAAGTGAAGGTTCTGGTGAGGGACCTTGAGCCACGCTGAGCAGTACTGTGTCGGTCACTGATAGATTTTATAAATAAATAAATAAATAAAAAAATAATAATAATGCACAAGCTTATATGGCTCTATATTTTATTTCTAATTTTATGGGTTATTTATTTCTTTATTTTACTCTGTGAACTGCAAACCAAATTTAACTGTACTTGTACAATGACAATAAAGATTCAATTCTATTCACAAGAACACATAAAAAGATAAATACACATCAATTGACATAATGAAAACATTTACCTCATTTTATAAATAATACCTCATATTCAGAGTTAGGGAGGCCGGGGATGGTTGTAACATTTTTGACATTTCTGTCTGTATCTTGAGATTTTTTACACCACTGCGTTCAAAATGCGATTCAAACTAGTTACAAGTGTCTGCTTTAAATGCTGTAGCTGTTATCTTTGCAGCACAAACAGAAAAAGGCATGGTTTAGATTCAAACGCCACAAAGTGAAATGGTTGGTGTGTGTGTGTGTGTGTGTGTGTGTGTGTAACAAAACTGAATAAGAAGCAAATGTGCACCACCGCGCCGCTTGAACAATTGAATTGAAATTCTTGTTTCAAACTGAAAAACAATTGTGTTGAAATATTACCTGAAGAATAATGAAGATGGAATTTTAACAACTGAATATTTTGGAACTGTATTTTAGGAAGGTGAATGTGTGTGCATTGAAATTTGAATGGCTGGAATTTTATTTTCAATCAAAATATACAAACCCAATGAATTGCAGAGGAAAATAATTCAAGCACTAAAATTGCTGTGTTTTATTTCAATTGTGAAGTGTGAAATAAATGCTGGACAGAACAATTCAAGTATTTTACTGCGATATGTTTTTATTCAATTTGTGTAATTCAACATGCACATTTTCCTTGAGGACATTTGGAACAGTCCAGTCACAGCCCAGATCAACTCCTATTAAAAACCTGTGGAATGACCTTCATTAACAGTTAGTTCAATTCAGGGTTTGTTTTATTTTCTCACAAAAACCGTCCATTTTAACAGGGTGCACAAACTTTGTTCCCCTTTCAAAGGAACTTCGACGTGCATTTAGCATAACAATATGGGGAGCGTCCCTAACGTGCGTAACCCGTATCGAAGCTTGTGTAAATCACAAAAATGTACATCACAAAAACCTTCCATTTTAACAGGGTACAAACTTTGTTTTATATCCACTGTATCTACAGATCAACTGATGAATACAAATATTCCACATTTTAACAAAGACAGTAATAAAATATTCAAAGCAATATAATATATTTATTCCATTTTCTTGTACTGAGAGTAAAGCTGTGTGATACAGTGATATAATATCAATATTGTGATGTCATGAGATGTGACATTGTGATGTCATTCTCCTGAGATATCGCAGGTATCACGATGAAGAGTAGAGTGTAATATTTTAACCTTTTCATCTGTTTCAGTTGAAAGGTTTTAGGTCCTGTTTTCCCTGCAGTTTTGTTACTAAACTCATATATCGTGGTACGTCAAGTACCTGTAACACTTCTTTAAGTATCCTGATTTGATAAGTATGTCATGTCGCTTACCTCCAGCGAATGAATGATCCCTCATTAAACCCATGATCTGGTTCTAAACTAAAACACAACACCACTTGCTAGGTTTACACTGGTATGTGTAGAATAAGGCAAGAAACTAGGGAAGAATGTGGAGTAAGAACACTGGAATGTAGGGAGCAAGAAAACTAAGAAGGAAACTAGAGGCAAATCACTAAGCCACCGAAATCACATGCTCTCCCTGTGCTTCCGGGGTTTAATCCCCCAAGTCCAAAGACAGGTGCTGTAGGCAGACTGGCATCTCTAAATTGTACTGAGTGTGTGAGTGTGTGTGAATGTGCCCTGCGATGGGTTGGAACCCTGTCCAGGGTGTCCCTGCCTCATGCCCCGAGTTCCCTGGGATAGGCTCCAGGCTCTCCGTGACCCTGTGTAGGATAACCGCTACAGAAAAAGGATGGAGGGATGGAAACTAGAGGCCAAAGGACCTGGACACTAAAACCAGAAGATTAAGGAAACTAAGTGGTAGTGTGAACATGTCTCTAATGGACAAGAGAACTGGTGAACAAGTAAGAAAAGGGGATAGTGTAGACTTCAAACAGTGGACAAAAAACAGTAGAAGTAAACTTGGGACTAGTGAAGACTAGAAAATAGTGACAGTGTGAAACCTGGGGACAAGGGCACTATAGGAAATATACAGAGACACTGAAAACAGGAGAAAAAGTGATCTGAGGAGCAAGTAAGAAACCTATGAACACTTAAATGTAAGGAAACAGGAAAACTAAGGGGCTAGGGTAACTAGAGACAAAGAAAATACTGGGCCGAGTGTCAACTTGAAAACCAGAAGAATAAGGAAACTAGAGGACACAGAATCTAGATGAGAAGGGAATTAAGGGAACGTGGGGAGAAGAAACAAGGACACTAGGGTAACTACAGCACCCTCCTACCACAACTCTCTCCTGAAGGCTTCCATCACAGGGAGTAGGAAGTATTTGATCGGGAATAGGAATAGATGATCAGGAGTAAAAGATAGGTGATAGGTCACAGAGAACAGGGAATAGGGGATAGGGGATATGGGATAGGGATATGGTATAAGAGATAGGAGATGGGAAATAGGGAGTAGGAAATAGGCGTAGGGAATAGGAGTAGGTGATAGGAGATAGAGAATAGGTGATCTGGAATAGGAGTAGGGAATGAGGGCGTAGGGAATAGGGAGTAGGTGATAGCATTTCCGAAAAGAAAGGACCAATTACAGTGCAGCGTATGATGCGCTTTTCACAACGCAATCCACATTGCTTATAGCCAAGTTAGAAAATTAATGAGTGTATACTGCATATTAATGAGTGGATGACGCATGTTTATGTGTACACTGTGTACAGTGAATACCAATGAGTGTGTGTACTGAATATTAATGAGCTCATACTGTATATTAATGTACACTATATTAATAGGAGTGTATTAGTGTACATTGTACATTATCATACATTACTGAGCACGTACGGTATATTAGTGTGCATACTGTATATTAATGAGTGCATACTGTATATTAATGAGTATAATTAAGTGCATATTAATGAGCTCATGCTATATATTAATGACTATACTGTATATTTATGAGTATATTAGAGTACATTGTACATTAGTGTACATTAATGAGTGTACACAGAATATTAATGAGTGTATTAATGTACACTGAATATGAAACGTGTTACGCCATCAAATTTAAAAATGACCTTTTATGGTAAATTTCATCAGTTTAAACATTTGATATGTTTTCTATGTTCTATTGTGAATAAGATACGGGTTTATGAAGTTGTAAATCATTGCATTCTGTGTTTAATTTACATTTTACACAGCGTCCCAACTTTTTTGCAATTGAGGTTGTATTAATGAGTGTATATTGAATATTAATGAGTGTATACTCAATATTAATGAGTGTTTACAGTGTTTATAGATTAGCGCATACAGTAAATATACTGGTGTAAATTTGTCTGTACTGAATATTAATCAGCATTTACTGAACATTAAGGAAAGTTTATAGATTCCTGAAATATCTGGCCAATCACAACACAGCGTAGTGACCCACTTTACAGACTAGACCCAAACACTTTACACTGAACATGAGCAGACCTCAGCCAGGTTAGTCAGGTTCCCCGAGTGGAACAACTGAAGAACCCTTAAGCTTGCCGAATATTTCAAGACTGCATGTGTAAAAAACACAAATACAGCATCAAACAGAGAAATCTGCAGTTTCTAAATGTGTAACTACAACAGTGCATTTAAACAAACATACGATTCAAGATGTTCTAGTTTAGACGTGAATGTTCTTAGATGAAAACTGGGGCAGTAAACAGGCAGGCCAAACTGTACGGAGTGTAACAGAGGAGTCCGACCAGATAAAGAGTCTGAGACAGACGAGAGGAGGAGAACTTCACGATCCAGCAGGGAGGATCTGCTCACATCAGTGACACGTTCATGTGGAAATCTCATCAACTCACGTCCTCCCTCATGCACAGATCCATGGAGACTGACAGTCTCATTTCTCGCTCCATCCAAACATCATTCATCTTCATTAGAACCAAACACGTTGCTAAGGAGGATGTTCTTCTTTAAGATGGAGCAGAAGATCACCGATAATATGCAGTCCAGTCAATCTGATGTCTATAAACTCATGAGAACATGAGGAAATGCAGGTTATGAAAGCAGATGTACTTCACACCTCTGAGGTTGCCAGATCATTGTTGAGTAAAAGCATCGAGACCACTTGCGTTTACTGTAAAGCCAAAAATATCAGAGAAAGAAAATGTGGACAGAACAGGAAATGTTCATTTCTTCACTGTCAGATATATACGATTCAGAAGACAATTTAAAAGTAAAATAAAAGACTAATATGATGATGTATGAATGAGAAGATGGCGAGAACTGTAACGATCCCATTAATCACTGGGGTTTAATTGAGCAAAATGGCTCCACACTCATTACTCAGCAGCACATACAGTAGAATAGCACTTGATCCAGAAACACACTGTTACTTTGTTTTATTTTGTTTTAAATAACTCGGACAGATGAACATGTGCACAACTTACTGAACGCACAAGACACCTGATCGAGGTCATTAAATCATAACGCGTGTATGCGGGAAACGTGTAAAGGAAACGTGCTTAACTCTTACAGCTCACTTAAACTGCACATTACAATTGAAAGTGTATTTAGAGTCAAAAGATACATTTCTGCCGACATACTGCAGTTATATTAAACGGCCAGACAGTGGCGCCGTACTGAACACTATCTCCTCACCAAAGGCCGATATCACGCAAGCTAAAGAATCCTGCATAACTGAGACACCTCTATTTTACTGAAAATCACGCCCTTAACGTCTGAATAGATCTTACGTCTGTAGCTACATCTAACATCTTTACATGATTATCAAATCCGCACTACTCTACACTCTTAACTCTACTCTGAATACGACTCATTAAAGATTCTGTGTAGAACTTTACAACTCAGGGGTTCCTTTTCAGAAGGAAGATAACCAAAAGGAACCTTCTTTCTAAGATTTTTCCCCCTAGAAAAATTGCAAAATCTGAATATCGCGTAGTTTCCTTCATATTGCGTTCATTTCTCCACCGCAAAATCCTGGAGCAGCTGAATTATTGTGCTCTTTATCAGTGCTGGGATTTGAGAACCTTGAGAACCCCAATAAATGTGTGTAACATTCAGTGAATCCTCGGGTCAGAGTCTCTCCATTCAGCACTGCTGATGGAGTGGGCGAGTGTAATTGGAATCTGATCAACCCTGCAGCATCTGAATTCCAGTGTTTTGTTGTTGTTGTTTTTACTCGAACCTGATTAAACTCATTATCTGGATGATGTCTGTTCAAAAGAAGTCCTTTATATAGTGCCCGAGGGAACAAATCAATGACAGAGAGGGGAAAATGAGGGGGGTATTATTACATCTAGCACTATGCACACAATGAAGCGTGTCCCATTCATTCCCACTGCAAATATTCTCCCTCTGACACACAGTCCTTCAGTTCTGGTTTAAATTCATACACACAAATCATTCTCAGGATCTCATCTGTGGGTGTCGGATCATTCAACCTGTGCAACATCAACCATCGGATATACAAACAATTAAATAATAATAATAATAATAATAATAATAATAATAATAATAATAATAATAAGGGGAAAGGGACAGCACCCATAAAAAGCCGCTGGTCTGCAGTCTAATGCACTTTTCATTGTAAATGTAACGTCATTAGTGTTATTGGATTTATTGATCAGATCACAGATCATCTGCAACTCATCTAAAAGCACATCACATCAGCATACACACCTTTCCGAGTGTTACTAAAAGCTATAAACAATTCACACACACACACACAC
Organism: Ameiurus melas; assembly: GCA_012411365.1. Classification (NCBI taxonomy): domain Eukaryota; kingdom Metazoa; phylum Chordata; class Actinopteri; order Siluriformes; family Ictaluridae; genus Ameiurus; species Ameiurus melas. Next base: position 24,553,354 of record CM022766.1, on the reverse strand, counting down.
ACACACACACACACAGGCACGCGGCTTAAATTAAAGCTCAATTGACTTCCGTTTTTGGATCTCAAAATGCACACAGGTGTCCACCTGCGGCGTGAAACGTGTCATTTCGCTGCCCTGAATTTGCTGGATCCGGCATCAGAAACGCTTCTGTAAGAGATGAACAAAAAACCTTTCTCTCACCTGAGACACACAGACGCCCGTTGGAGTGAAAGCTGCAGTCCGGCTGATGGAAATAGTGACGGACCAGATTTCTCCAGATGATGATTCTCCAGATGTTTCTCAGATATTGTTCCAGATATTTCTCCAGATTAAGGCTGCTGCGCAGTATTTTGGGCAGATAAAGGAGTGTGTGCAGGGGATCCGGGAGCGGTTTTTATTTCTCCTACTGCGCTGCTCCCTCTCGCTCGCCTGCACTTCCGGCACCGATCGCTTGAGCCCGCTATCCTACCGAATGCTAATTTACTTATTTATTTATTTATTTATTCATTCAACGAATAGGAATTGAAAATATTAGTCAGTTTGTTTTGTCTTTTTTGTTTGTTTTGCCTGTTCACATGGATATGTGTGACCGAAATATACGCCATAACTAATAATGTAAATGTTAATAAAATATTACTAAGTAGTATACATAAGTGTTAGTAAAAAATAATAACGATCAACCTGATCCTTTGTAAATGTAATGCTCCAAAATTCTGACTTTATCGCTGGTGATTCCGCCCTGTGAGTTTCTTCGGTCCATCGGGGGTTTACTCCGAGTGCTCCAGTTTCTTCGAGTTCAAAGATATGCGTTGTACGCTGATTGGCATCTCTAAAATTGTCAGTAGTGTGTGAATATATGTTTGATTGAGCCCTGTGATGAGTTGTGGACACGTCCAGGGTGTCTCCTGTCTTGTACCTCGAGTCCTCTGGGATAGGCTCCAGGCGCTGCCCGCCACCCTGTGTAGGATAAACACTACAGAAAACAGATGTATAGAAGTCCATCCATCCATCTTCTACCGCTATCCTCTCTCAGGGTCACGGGGAACCTGGAGCCCTATCCCAGGGAGCATCGGTCAAATAAAGAGGGGTACACCCTGGACAGGGTGCATCAATAAATAAATAAGTTTCATTCAAAAGCAGAATCTCAGGCGAAATCAGGGGTTCTGAACATTTTACAGTTACAGACCCAAGGTATTTATTTAAATGTGTGATAATTTTCAACATAATTTCTGCATTGTACACCCATTTTACTCAAATAAAATAAAATTCCAGTTGACATTATTTATAGGCATAATAACTGATAAGTGCTGAGTTCAGGGAGGTGGGAAACTTATGATGGATGGCCCCTGTAGCTCCACCCCTTCAGCACCTCTTAAAAGTGCACTAGCTGTTGTACACATGCTTCTGAGTGGAGGACAAACATGTCCCCTGGATTGGAAGATCATGGGTATACCATGCTGAAAAAATAAAACAACAAGAAAATTCTAATGGTTTCCACTACAAATACCATTACAAATCATCAGCTAACCATTAAAACCAAGACCATTATTGGTCCATAATTTTATCCACTAGGCATAATGTGCCACCAATAGAAGGCAACAATGTACCAGTAGAGACCCACAGGGACCATTACAGCTTCCATTAAAACCAATACAATTCCCATTATAACCATTAAAACCATTACAAATTCTATGAGGGTTTCTAGTGGGGTTTTTTTCTGCACGTTATAGCACCAGATCTTAATCTGTCAATGACTAAATTCACTCTGGACACTGGAATGACATCATAATGAGGCTGGACTTCTCCAACTTTTGCGTTTGCTCACCTCCTCCCCTTTTTATAAAGTCATGTGGTAAATCCATTTTAAAAACACTTTTTATTCCCCAGGATTTTGAGTCTTTTAAAGTCCCTTGTATAGATTGTTTTGTCCCTAATTGTTATTGTTTTATTAAAGTATTGATTTATTTCATTTTTGGAATTGTTTGATTTTATTGTTCAGCACCATGCACAACACTTGTCTTTAAGTGTGCTGATGAAATAAAGGTGACTTGACTCTTTTATGTCCTAACTCTGAGCTTTGGTAGGTGTCCAAATTCTAGTGTTCAGTTCGATGGGTTTGATGAGGCAGCCTTGAAAATGTCTTGCTGTACTGATCCCCCAGTTCCCTCAGCTCCTGACAATAAATATATATAACTTTCAGATAACTTGATCCAAAATATAAAGCAAATTTAAATCAAACGAAAAGAAAGAAATATCAGGAAACCTGGAGTAGACTCTTTAAGTAGATCTGTGCATGAGTCGGATTCTAATTGATTTATTGCTTGTTGCTGAAATACTGTTTTATTTTAATTACATTATTATGAAACATTTATAATCATAATTTTATGTTATAAAAAATCTGAAAGTATTTGAGATTGTCACTCCTGAATGGAATCCTGACGCTCTACACCTCTACACCTCCGCAGGTCAGTGAAGTGACCGAAGCCGCTTCCAGATAAGTGAACTCTGAGTTTAGAAGTACTTTGCTGCCACCTTGTGGAGTTTTATTATGACAAACTTTTATAAAATAACTCCAGTCATCCATTCATCCAGCCATTTTCAGTCTGAATCTCATCT
>CM022766.1:24544303-24550259 GCA_012411365.1 Ameiurus melas | reverse complement strand
GACTGTAGCTTTCTCTGCCCTTTCTCCCTCTCTCTGCTTTCGGCCCGCTCATAGGTACACGTGGAGAAGAGGCTCTGCATGAGTCCTCCCATTACCTTCCTGCAGCACTTTATCCAGGTCATACTTTGCCCTGGTTCTCCGATTCCTCAAAAACTGCTCAAAAACAGTCAAATATCCTCCAGCACCCCGGGTCTCTCAGCCACTATCTGTAGTGCCCATGTGCGCACCTAAACCCAAAAAAGTTAGACATGATGAACAGGCTAAATTGTGTTACTGGTGGTTTCTTCGGTCACACAGGCTGGCGAAATAATCCGGGTAACCCAGGCCATCATACCGCGCAGGCATGTGCTCGAAAGTCCTCTGTGCGAAGCTCATGGAATCCAAGGCGGGAATTGGCGGGCGGTGGTCTGGCGCTACCCTGGCCGCTCTCGTATACCCATGATTACGGGCGTTAATTCTGTCACAAGTCATGACGGTGCAGATGAAGGAAGGAGGTAAGCGCACTTAAGAACGAGTGTAGTTTATTTACAAGAGGCAGGCAGCAAACCCAAAACGTAATCCAAAGACGAGTCAGAAAACAAGCGCAAGGTCAGCGAACGGCAAACAGGCATAAACTTGGGGCAAGGCAGATATCAACAACGTGGCACGGAAAACAGGGTCGAGAAACAAAACATAAGCATAAACATGAACGTGAGCTAAGACAATGATCTGGAGCCGGATAACCCAGCGTGAACTATAACTAACAAGGAACGTGAGACTATGTTTAATTAACCGGTATTAATTAATTATAGTATATAAACCGGCATGAATTAACGTAAACAGATTTCAGCTGGGAGTAATACAGACACACGTGGGGGATACAACCTATGACAGACACGGGCGGGGTCAAGGACGAACATAAACAAAACACACACGCGTCCCCCCAGGCAATGACAGAAACAAAAACAAAGAGCACATGTTCAAATGTCACAACACGCATGCGCAACAGCGCGAGAGCATGCTGCTTCAAGGGGGAACCGTGACAATGTGGTAATGTTGTTCAATTGTTCAAGCTGGTGCACATTTGCTTTTTATTCAGTTTTATTACACATTATTTATTTTTAAATGAGGTAAATGTTTTTATTATGTCAATTTATGTGTATTATGTGTATTATGTGTATTATGTGTGTGTTCCTGGAGAATAAAATATAATTTAATCCTTATTGTCATTGTAGTACAGTTAAATTTGGTTTGCAATTCCCAGTAAAAATAAATAAATAAATAATACAAAATAACTCACTAAAACCCACAAAATTCGAAATAAAAATATGGTGTAGGTATATACCGATAATATTTTGTTTCTTTAAAAAATATATATAATCCATGTTTATATTTGTATATTACACACTATTTACATAAATAATAGCTGTTGTAATTAAACTGACCCACACCTGTACCCCTCTTTTTATGAACTATTACTGTTAATCAGATGTCCATCATTATTTTAGTCAATTAAGCTTCATTATTCTCACCTACTTGAAAGACCAGATTGGGTCAAAAAGCGTCCCTGTTATGTTCAAATGAAAAGATTCATGCTGTTTTAATCAGAAACTCTACAATTATTGTTTAGAATGTTCTGTCGGTGGAATGAGACAACACCGCAGACCTCGGCTCCTCTGAAGGTAAAAAATGTTTATTACAGAAAGATGGTAAATACAGGAGAGAATAAAGCAGGATAGAATAATGAGCGCCTCTGAAGCGCTTAGTGCTGAACCACTACTATAGATATGAAACGCAGAGCATGACACTCTGTGTACCGATAAGAAGCAGTTACAGGCAGTTCAAACAGGCTTTGTTTAGGATCTTAGAAGAAGTGCAGACAAACCTTGAACAGAAGAACATGTTTGTGTCTCTGTAAGAACAAAACTATTACAATGTAAAAATGAGTAATTTCTCACAGAGCTCTGAAAAGAGAGACACACAGGAGGTTTGTGCATGCTTGGAGAACCACCAGGCAGAATTGGACAGATCTCCAATTAGATTCATCCACAGGGTATGTCTGTAGAGTCATTTACAACAGCTTCAACACGGCTCAACCAATCAGAATCAAGGACCGAACTAACTAGTTTTATTTATTTTTTAAACAACTTAAACTGTGATCCTTTTGCTCATAGGGTTTTGTAATTAGGAGCACGAGAGCTCCATCCATCCATCCTCTACCACTATTCACCCCGTGACCCTTCTTCAGGGTCCCAGGAATAGGCTACAGGGTACACCCCTGACAGGGTGCCAGTCCATCGCAGGGCACAACCACACACACACACACACACACACACTACGGACAATTTATACACACCAATCAGCCTACCATGCATGTTTTTTGGACTTCGGGACCCCGCAGCACGGGGAAGAATCATGCAAACACCGCACACACATGGCCCCGGCCTAAGAAGGTCTGTATATAGAATTCTAAAATAGTCATGTTTCTTTGTTGCGCTCTAATATAAGTAATTGTTTGTAATTTAAAAAAATAAAGAATTACGAATTCTTACCATTTCACTTCCAATTAGATATTGTGTTTAAGAACACACATTTAGTCTGGGTTTCAGGATTATAAACATTAATAATTTAAATTATTTACTTTTAGTAAAAACATTTACATTTTCCCTCCACAAGATGGCAGTAAGGAACTTCAACTCTGAGATTTCTGATTAGTGAAAGTGTTTTTCTCTTAACGGACCTGCTGAGGGCGTGTTTTTATTATGAATTATTATTATTATTATTATTATTATTATTATTATTATTATGTAAAGCTGCTAACATTGCAGTGGAACAAATAGGAGTAATTATAGAATGGATAAAATGTTTTTTTAAACCAAAAAAATTTTTTTTTATATATAACCCATAATATATGAATCCACAAATAATAATAGAAACCCAGTGTTAATAGTGATAATAGAGTTTAGCTGAGTGTGTAGAAGTCATTTGTAAGTGGATTTGGATAAAAGCATCTGCTAAATAAATAAATGTAAATGTGGTTTTTACTGCCTGAGATGTTCTATAAGGACATTGAGCACAGATTCATCACTACAAGAGCCACTCACTCAACTCAAACACAGATCATCACATTATACTAAACATCATCAAAGCACTTTTATTTCATTGAATGTATAAAAATAGATGATTGTTACACAATATGAAAAAGAAGAAACAAAACTGTGTAGAATGTAAAATATTGACTTGTTCTCATTGTGGAAAGATAAAAAGTCACAGTTGCTTGTATATTGTTTATTAAGATGTAACTGGCCATCATTCATTTAAAAAGTGAGAATATTGAATTAAACCTGAGATTCTAAAGAAAATCCTGAGAATAAGGAAACAAACCTGAGAATTTAACATCACATCAAAATATATATTTATGATACTTACATATACTATATCTGGCTTTCTCAACACAGCCAGCTACCTCATAAACATTACAACAAAACATGCAATATAGCAAGCTCTCTAATGATCATGTCATAGTATGAATATTTCATAAAGGAATTCTCAAATCCATTTCAATTCTATGTTTTAGAGTTAAAAGCACAGCATTGAACATAAAGAGAAATGTGTTTAAAATGAATAAACAAGTATTGATTTAAGGAATCAAAATCTTTTTGTTCTTTTGGCGAGTGGCTTATAGTTACTAACACATTTGTAAAAACACTGAAGAATAGGTTGATAAATGTAAAAGATTAAGATGAATATTATAGCAGTTTAGATGAAAGAATAGGTGAGATAAATGAGGTGTGGTGTGTCAGTGAGATTTAAGCTGACTTATAGCATTAAAAGTGTTGTAAAAGAAAAGCTGAGACACTGCATTAAGTCATATGAAAGGTGATTTAACTCTCCTACTCTATTTGCTAATAACTAGGGGAAATGAACACAGTTCAGAAAACAGGACATTTTTGAAAGTAGAATCAAATCATTTTTGTGTTTATAAAAGTTGAAATGTAATTTCCTCAGAAAAAGGCCTTTGGTGGCGTGTCTCAGTCACATGGTCCCTGTCTTTCTGAGATTTCTCCTCCACGTCGTCATATTCTGTCAAATAAATACATTTACCTCTTTAATATATCCTTTGTATTGTATTCATTGTTATGTAAAAGCTTCAAAACACAGTAAATGATGCACTCTGTAGGAATGTCTTTAATATTCTAGCATAAAAAAGTGAAAAAGGACATTGATCAATTCAGTCTTTATATTAACACAGGCCATGTGTATAAGATGTGGAAGTAAATGAGACATAAATATGGGTCTTATCTAAACTGTTGAATAAATATGGCTGCACTTGTTAAATGACAGAACGGAGATTACAAAACAGAAAGCTGATATTTATATTATATCTCATAGAATATAGTCGCCTTTAACTTTTGCTGCCTTTTGCACTCACGTACATTACCAGAAGAAACATCTCACTCACTTTCTGTCTCTCCTCCATCCTGTTCCTCAGTGATGACATCATCATAATCTTCTGGACTGTCTACTGAAGAAATAAATGAATCAGTAATAAAGACTAGTGTGTGTTGCTGTTATAGTAAAATACTGAGTTACAGGGTGGTGTGATGAAGCTGAGTTACTGCTACCACCCTAACGTTGATCATTTAACTATAACAGCATGTCCCCAAGTGTTCTATTCCTCTTTACACCATGGGAATCTCACAACTATTGCAGTGTTTCATTTAGTAAAGGATTAGATGTTGTAGTTTTTATCCATTTATAGTTACAGATAATGTTGTAGAGCTTTGGAAAAACAAGTTCCTTTTCTCACTTATGTCATAGCAGCTATAAACAGTGGTTCCCTCAGCAGCTTTTCTTTTGTGTCTATTTCCAGAAAGAAACTGACCTGTGATGATGTTTGTGTTCGTTTCAGTGGGAACTGCATCATCATAGTTCTCGGACACGTCCTCTGTCAGAATGTAGAGATAAAAGCTAATAAATCCACATGAATGTCATTAATGATCATTTGGATGCTTGTGGATGCAATACTGTCACATTATTATCATACCTGTCAGTAGAACTGACTTCTGATCAGCTGTAATGGCGTCATCATAATTCTCAGCTTCATCCTCTACACCAAAACACAGATATTTAAAGATATTTAAAGTGTACTGAAGAGGCAGTTTGTACACGGTGTATTTGATGACACGATGCAAAATGACATGGTGTACATGTAAAAATGTCACTACACACAAACCAATAAACAAACTTATTTGCAGTGTGTGTGTTTCATTTCTACTGCTTTCTAAAACTAATCCCAAAACAGAAGCACACCATCCACGTTATCAGGGATCGGTCCAGCAGTGACGGCATCATCGTAGTCCTCTGGTGGGTCAACTCTTCCTGTATCACCTAAATGAAATAAAAAGCAGAGGCTCTGTACAAACAGCTCCATCACATTCTGACCTCATGGTTTAATGTAAAGTCAGTACATTGATGTCATCAGTTAACAACTGCACCCACTTATGAAGTCACTGGTGGCGAGACATCATCATAATACTCAGCCTTTTCTCCAATCCCAGACTTTACTGTAAAAAGAACAATTTGTTTGTTTGGGGTTTTTAAACACATTTATACTCAATAAAATCCTCATCCAAAGAAGCTTTTGATCAATTTGATAAGAGGGATTTTGCAGAAGCTTAAAGTAAGATAAGGTTGATTGTGAGAGGTCATGTGTCAGCATTAAAACACTGGAGTTCCTGTAATTCTTCTGTACAATACATCATAATCACGTCTCAGAAAGGACACATTTAGTCATTTCTGACTTTTAATTGCAATTCTAATATCTTTCAGTTAATGGAGTTAGACAAACTCACACCCTGGCCTTTTTACCTGAGAGAAGCTCATCATCCACATGCTCATACCCAGAATGCTGTTCTTCAGAGAGGAGACTTCCTGTTAGAGGAGAGCAGCACAGTCATGAGACGTGTTCAGAAAA
>CM022766.1:24509303-24541803 GCA_012411365.1 Ameiurus melas | reverse complement strand
GGCAGCTTTTTACTGGCAACAAAAAGACAAGTAAGTTGAGGAGAAGTTCAGAAAGTACAGACTACATTTTGAAGGCCTTCAAGGCACTATTCATCACATAAAGCTGAACAGCACTGTATGAATTATAGCGTTTAAAGTGTTGTGTTCATGTGCTGTTTTAAGGATACAGCACAGTGGTTCACTGAAGCACACATCTGCATTACACCAACTAGTTAATCTGGCAACCTGAAAAAAGCTGACCCCCGAGAGTCAGTGTATAATTCAGATATATATTTATATTTATACACACACCGGGAGAGAGAGGGGGGATGCACCTGTACAGGAAAGCACACACACACACACACACACACACACACACACACACACTTCTAAATCAGAGGGCAAGTTTGAGGGGGGATGCACCTGTGCAGGAAAGCGTATACATACACACACACCAACAATTTATTTATATCACTTATAAGTCATATTACACACACACACACACACACACACACACACCTCACACACACACACACACACACACACACACATCGAGTGATTTGATGATGTGCATGCAGTGAATTTCAGCTACAAGTTTAAATGGAATACAATAAGTGTGATGTAGAACAGTCCACATATCACTCACCTCTTTGAGTGGAGCTCGTCCTTTCTCTAGTGATGTATCTGTGGTTGATCTCCTCATAGACTGCTTCAGGCTGAGTCTTTACGCCTCCTCTTAGAGACAACTGGGAGTGGATAATAATAATAATAATAATAATAATAATAATAATAATAATAATAATAATAATAATAATAATAATAATAACTTTTAATGAAATTCTTACAGGACAATTTTAACAGCAGGATAAAATGTCATTAGTATTTACAGGTATGTCTCGCATTCTCTCCTGAGCACTCTGTTCTGGTAAAACAGTACCAGCAGAAGCACTAAGGCCAGGAAGAGCAGCGTTCCCAACACAAAGAGAACCAGTGGAGGGGTGGATGGAGGTTCAGGTGATGGAGGATTTTGAGCTCTTACTGAAGTTAAAAACACAGAAGAGGATCTTGATACGACGCTGTAATCATAAATATTTAGGAAAAATGATGAACAGTAACAAATATTGTATTGTAACAAATATACATACCTGATGTGGTGGTGGTGGTGGTGGTGGTGGTGGGTGTAGTAATGGACTCGTCTGTATTTACAGAAAAAAAAAAAACTTTCTATCATATAATAAAATATACTCTCACTAAATAAGGGTTATGAGCTGCTGATCAGTGTATTACAGTTTAGGGTCTGAGCTTTCAAACTAATATCTAAGATTATAAATAAAAGTTATCAAGTCTTAACACTGGGAGAAAAGTGTAATGAGCGGAGACAGGAAGCGGAAAAGTTAGCACACCCCTCTGACCTGCACAGGTGACTCCAGCATGAGAGCAGTCAGTGTGTTTCTTCAGGGAATGATGACAGTCCCACAGGTGAATCTCATCCCCTCGACACTTCACTCTGTTTGGCCAGATAGTCCTTTCACCAGGACCAGAACTAACATTCCTATCAGCACTCGGAGCGCCGACCCACAGCCCAGCTGTCTGCACACCACCTGAGCGTTCCTGATGTTCCACTGATCATCACAAACGGAGCCCCACGTAGCGTTATGATACACCTCCAAGCTCCCAGAGCAGCTTCCTTTCCTCCACTCAGCCTGAGAGACCAGTGCTCTACATCACACACATCACACATGAGGAAACACACCAACGCTGAATAACAGCTCCAGTCACACAGCTCACTACAACACAATGATACATCAACAATAACTGACCATCATCTATTAAAACCATCCTACACCTTGGCACTGTTGAATTCTGGTATTTCTGGTAAACACACATGTTCCACACTAGAGGAAACACACCAACGCTCAATGTGTGCTGATGTTTTCTCTAATGAGATGTTTATGTCACATTTACGGAAGGAGTCTCCAGTGTTAGCGCTTTGTAACAGTCAGAGCTAATGCTGCAACTTTAAGTTTTCTGACATCTTCAGAACAGAGTTTACGCTATCACGGTTGTGGTTTCTCTGTAACCCGAATGTAAATTTGAAAATGTCAATGAGAATAAAAGAGAATCTTGTGGTAGGACGACTGTTTATATCTACTATAATGTTATTAATAATTTATTTTATTTCTTTTTTCAACCACATACATTAAAGAAACTATAAATGTATAAAATACATTTCATAATATACTTTAATTAAAAAATGTAATTGTTGGTTTATTGCTGTGTTATTAGAGGAATAAATCACTTTAGGACCTGCTGTTTCAGGAAAATAATCAACTACTGGGTAGAAACAGAAACTCTTTCCTTATCAAGCTGCAGATTTAAGTGTCCTTACTTGAGCAATATTTCTGAAGAGGAGATGAAGAGCATGTTCCATGAGGACGTAGAGACGTTCCATCTTCTGCAGTAATAAAATGCATGAATCAGACTTTTCTCTCTTTCTTATTTTATAGCTGGAATATTTATGCAAATTCTAATAATGGATATAAAAAACTAGTAGAGAGAGAGAATCCTCCTACCTGTGCAGGTAATATGAACCACCTCATCACGATGATCACATCTGTTCTGTCCCCAGGGTGAAGATGGACACTTCAACAGATTAGAGTCGTGTTTCCTACATTTCACATGATCCAGCCAGTTAGGAGCAGATTCGACTCTCGCTCCGGCAAAGTCCAAACGCTCGCGTCTTCCACAGTTCAGCTCTCGACACACCATATCTTCTGTTTCTAACTCCATCTGATTGTGACACACATTACCCCAGGTTCCATTGTAGAACACTTCCAGATTCCCCTCACAGCCCTCCGTGAGTCTGATATCTTTAAACTCTGGTGAGAGGATGACATACATTAAAAATCCTGTTTTATTGACTAAGATAAATATGTGTAATATTATCTTTATGTAAAAAGGTATTCAACATGGATTACATTTATAAACAGGTCTTTACTATCAAGCTGAATTTCAAGAACTTTGTACCTCAGTTTTGAAAAACAGTCATATACATATTTACAGGTTTAATCTCAGTCATTACACTGTACCTGAGCACACGACTCCTACGTCCTCCTGGTGTCCACATTCACCCTCTTCACACAGCTGAAATCTGCAGTTCCACAGGGACGTCTCGTTCCCCTCACAGTCCACCTCATTCAGCCATATGGACCCAGTTCCAGGACCAAACCAGGCTGGTATGTGGGCACTGAGGGCCACTCCACACTGCAGCTGTCTGCACACCACCTGCGCATCCTCAATATTCCACGAGTCATCACACACTGTCCCCCACGAGCCGCTGTGGAAAACCTCCAGCCTTCCTGCACAGTCTCCCCCAGAACAAACCAGCCTGATGGACCTGGGGTCTGGAGTAAAGATTATTTTTTATTTACTTTATAAGTTATATAAAACTAATAAAATCTTATATCATATTTAATTACACTGTATATTTAGTAAGATACTTGAGAATTATAAATATATGTTTATTACTGTTATTAATATCTGCTCATTGGTAGATGTTGTGCTGCTTACCTGAGCAGGTGATGTACAGATGTTCCCCGGAGCTGCAATTGACAGGTTGTGCACTGCTGCAGTTCCCCAGATGAGCTTCACTCCCAGAGCAGCTGAAACCTGTTACACACATTTGTTTTGTGTTCAGTGGTGGATGGAGGAGCGGTAGTTCAGCACGAGGCCACAGCCCAGCTGTCTGCAGAGCACAGACGCCTCAGACAGACTCCACGAGTCAGGAGAACTCTCCTCCAGTCCTGCCTGAAATAAATCTCCACCTCCCCTGACACTCTCTCCCCTCCAGACAACACGCTCGCCCCTCATGAAACGCCACGGATGATCCTGAAGCAGAAGAACATCATTTAAATATTCTAATGAACACTGACTTTATTCACTAACGTGGTGTAGGTGATGTTAATATCTCACCATTACAGATGACTCCAGCATCATGTTTATGAGAGCATGCAGCTCGACTCCATGATGAGATGTTACATTGTGATAGGTGTGTCTCTCTTCCCCTGACAATCAAACACATCAGCCCAGATGTGGCCACTCCCCTCACCAAACCAGTCCACCTCCACCACAGCCACAGCACTCCCACAATCCAGCTGTGCACAGAGAACATCTGCAGCTCTCATGTCCCAGCCTACAGCACAGACTGTGCCCCACTCACTGAGGTACTGGAGCTCCACTCGACCAGAACAGGAGTCCGGTCCGTTCACCAGCCGCGCCCCTGTGTGACCTGAACAAACAGCCGAGAGCTCAGTGAAAGAGGAAAATGAACAAAGGCACCTTAAAGTTTGATTGAAAGGTATGTGTTCTCTATTTAAACAGAAGTTAAATCATGATACTTCACCAGAACATATTAATCCCACATCGTTGTAATGGGAGCAGTGTGAGTGTTTGAGTGAAGATGATGTTGGACAGAAGTAAATCTGAGATTCATTTCCTCTACACTGAAGCTCCTCTGTCCACACCTGACCCTCCCCTCGGCCAAAAGCAGCTGATCCCAGCACCTTCACAGGAATCCCACAGTCCAGCTCTCGACACACAACCTCTGCATCCTGCTGGTCAAAGTCAGCATCACACACTGTGGACCAGGAACCTCTATGAAGCACCTCCGCTCTCCCAGAGCACCGGTGAGGACCAGCAGTGAGTCTCGACATTCTGTGACCTGTGTTTAATTTAATTGTGTAAATATTGTGCAGATTTTCAATAAGACAGAGAACCCTTACAAACAAAACCCTACAAGAATCCTGCAGGATTTTCATTTCTCTGCATGATGTTTGCTGCTCTCCTGCAGGAAAGATGAAATCCTGCAGGACACATTGACAAACTGTGCAGGAAATGTCTCTAGGTTCTAGAATGGAGCCTTCAGTACAACAGAAACATGCAGGAATGTCCAACACACTTGCTGCACAAGGGGAAAAATCCTGCAGGACTACTGCACACCTCCTACAGAAATAAAATAAAGTTCCCAAGTACTTTATCTCTCCTGCAGGACAACTTCTTATTTCCTGTAAATGAAACAAAAACCTGCAGGTTCCGTAGTCGATAAAATGAATTAAAAATGGTAGATGTGCTTTGAGTGGGAAAAACACGCTGCTTAAACCCTCTTTCTGAAGTCTTTTTAGTAGATCTGTAGGCATGCTCATTTTAGGCAGTGTTGGGGAGAAGCTAACTAAAAGTACTGATGCTACTAACCTAACTACATTTTTCAGTAGTGTGACAGTGGCTCTGCTATTTTATAAAGAGTTTATCTTTTCCTGTAACCAGTTACTTTTTCAAACCAGTAGCGATGTAGCGTCAATCACGCTACGTATTTTGTCCAGTTATAACGGTCCTCTTCATTGCATACCTCGCGGGGCCCGCTTGCTTCACAGGAATTAAGAGCCTCATTAACTCACACGGACAGGAAGTGAGCGTCTGATGGACACGTAAAGCGACCAACCACAGTTAGTTACGTGATGTAGAAATAATAATATAATAATAAATAAAACTTTTTTTTTTCTTAAAAAAAATTCTTTTTTTTAAAAAAAAAAAATTTCTAAAAAAAAAAAAAAAATAAAATTTTTATTTCGTGTTGGGTTTTTTTTTTTTTTTAATAAAAATTTATTTTTTTATTTTTTTTTTTTTTTTTTTTTGATAGGGTTGAAATATTATTTACATTTTGAAACCTTTTTCTCTTCTGTTTTTGATGTGAACTGAACTCCGTCTTGGAAACTTTACAGAATGTCATCAGTCATTATGTGACATCATTTCAGTAAATGAAATCATTTCTTTGTGAAAATGCTTTTGTTGTGAAGTTATTTCCCCAGTATGTTTCCTGCAGGATACAAACACTCGCCATGTCCTGCAGAATTTCAGATTGATCCTGCACAATAGTCCTGCAGGAAGTGTGTGTTTTAAACAGACCTGCAGGACATCATTCCTGAAGGATAGAATATTAGATGCATATTCCTGCATATTTTTCCTTCATAGAATTCCTGCAGGTATTTCTACAGGAAAATGAGCTGAAAATGTGGGATATCTGCAGAATATTCCTGCAGGATTCTTCTAGGGGTTTGTGTAAGGGGTCTCAAGAAATCATTCCAATGTCATTCCAAAATGATTTACATTGAAATAAAATCTGAATTTTATTAAAGATAATTTACAGGTATAATTCAAATCCAGTCAATTCAATCATAATCATTATTTCATTCATTTTAATATATTTTTCTAAATACAGCAGTTTACCTAAACAGGTGACTCCAGCATCAAGACCATGATTACAGTTATGTTTCCCCACCCACATTTGATCCACAGCTCTTCAGTGTCGACTCTGATCCTCTACAGCGTACATTATCCATCCAGATTGGTCCTGATCCTGGTCCAAAGTGACCGTATTGTGGTGCATTTACCGCCTCCCCACAGCGCAGCTCTCTACACACCACTGCAGCATCGTTCATATCCCATTCATCACCACACACTGTTTCCCACTGTCCTTCCTGAAGAACCTCCACTCTCCCAGCACAGCGACTTCCACCATTCACCAACCTCACACTGTGTGAGAAAGAGAGAAAGAAAGAGGTTGTTTTTTTCCTTTCTTTTCACACACACACACACACACACAATTTCTCTCTCCATCACCACACACACACACACACACACACACACACAATTTCTCTCTCCATCACCACACACACACACACACACACACACACACACACAATTTCTCTCTCCATCACCACACACACACACACACACACACACACACACACACACACAAAATTACTCTCTCCATCACCACACACACACACACACACACACACACACAATTTCTCTTTCTATCACACACACACACACACACACACACACACATACACACAATAAATCATATGTAAACTGTGAACATTAATCTGGACCTGATTTTATAAGTGAGTCCTCAGAAAAACCCCTGAGGATGATGTGTGTACGCTCATGTACAGCTTTTTGTTAAATTCTATAAAAATGAAAGACTTTCACTGTTTATAAAGTTACGATCACTCCAGGAAAATTTTCTCCCATTTCAGGATTAAAAATGGTGGCTACTGTTAAAGTGAGAAGTGTGTGATGTTTTTAGTGTGAATAATCAGTGTGTACTTACCAGCTGCTGTGAGTGTGATTGTGGATGAGAGAAGAATTAAAAGTCAGACAGATTTCCATCTCCTCCTCGCTGTACACGATGTGTTCACCTCCACTCGCCCAGAGAGACTGAGAGAAGTGTGTCCCCTCACTCCAGCCCCCTACAGAGAGAGAGACAGAGACAGAGCAGAGAGAGAGACAGCCACCAATCACACACACTGTTACCTTATTAGAAAGACGAGAGGAAATCATCACACAGCCTCAATAACAAATCAGACGAGGCATCTCTCACTTTCTCCATATATATCAAAATAACGTCAGCGCTGATGAACAGAGCTCCGCCTCCCGTCTCTGAGGTGTGTGACTGAGGAACAGAGCTCCGCCTCCCGTCTCTGAGGTGTGTGACTGAGGAACAGAGCTCCGCCTCCCGTCTCTGAGGTGTGTGACTGACGAGAGTCGACCACATCACACACTGATTTCAGAGAGAGGAAGCACTCGGCTGTCGTACAGCATTAATGCCTGACAGCTGCACAGAGCAGATACACACACTGATAAACCACTGCAGCACACTGCATCTACATCAGCTATACACACACACACACACACAATATTTACCATTACATTATTAGAAGATTATATCAGAATTTAAATCATTTAGATTAAAAACACGAGTACTTAAAAGTAAATGATTATTTAATATATATTTTTTTACTAACATTAAAAGTTAGCATCCACAAGATGTCAGTAAAGTACTTCCACACTGAGATTTCTGTTCGGTGAAATGTGTTTTTCTGTTAATTGACCTGTAGAGGGCACTGTGCCTGGGTAGGGTGCCAGTGCTGTGAGGATTATTATTATTATTATTATTATTATTATTATTCAGGCAGAAGCACTGAAAGTGTACAGAATCCTATTGTTATCGTAAGGCCTTCTTCTTCGTCATCCTCTTCCCCTTCATTTTCTTCTCCTTCTTCTTCTTCCTCTTCTTTTTCTTCTTCAATTTCTTATTATTATTCTATATGCACATTACTTAACCAAATGTGCTCTCCTTTCACAACACTTTTAGTGCTATAAATTATAGTGAGCTTAAATATCACTCACACAGCTCACCTGAAATTATCTCATCAATTATTCTCTATAACAAACTGTCACAATTTGAAGGTAATATAATATAATATCTAAAACAATGACAAAAGATCAACACAGTGATCTTTTTTAACCAATAAAAAGTGATCTGTTTTTCAAAAACAGTGAAAACCATTTCCCCGCTGAATGGATGATCCTGAGAGAACACACACACACACACACACAACACACACACACACACACACACACTCACTAACACACGCCACACACTCACTAACACACACACACAGCTTACTGTTAAATAACCGCTGTGAGTAAAAAAATCAGTGATCTGTTTTCAGATCTAGTTTTTTTTACACTGTTTTTAAAAATGTGATCACTGTTTTAATAGTTTAGTATTTAAAAAAATCTAACAGTTTTTGATCATATAAAATGTTTTGATTACAGTCTCTCACACCTCCAGAGTTGGGGGTTCGGTTCCCCATCTCCGCCCTATGTGCATGTTCTCCCGAGCATCGAGGGTTTCCTTTGGTACTCCTTTTTTCCTCCCTCATCCATAGACATGCGTTGTAGGCTGATTGGCATTTCTAAATTGTCCATAGTGTGTGAGAGTGTCTGTGATTGTGCCCTGAGATGGGTTGGCACCCCGTCCAGGGTGTCCCCCGCCTTGTGTCCTGAGTCTCCTGGGATAGGCTCCAGGCTCCCTGTGACCCTGTGAAGGATAAACGGTACAGAAAATGGCTGGATGAATGTATGACTGGAGTTATTTTATAAAAGTTTGTTCATAATAAAACTCCACAAGGTGGCAGCAAAGTACTTCTAAACTCAGAGTTCACTTATCTGAAGCGGCTTCGGTCACTTCACTGACCTGCTGAGGTGTAGAGGTGTAGAGCGTCAGGATTCCAATCAGGAGTGACAATCTCAAATGCTTTCAGATTTTTTTATAACAATAAAATTATGATTATAAAATGTTTCATTATAATGTAATTAAAATGTTGTGTGTGCAGAGTGCTGAACAATAAAATCAAGAAATTCCAAAAATGAAATAAATCAATACTTTAATAAAACAATAACATTTAGGGACAAAACAATCGATACAAGCAACTTTAAAAGACTCAAAATCCTGGGGGAATAAAAAGTGTTTTAAAATGGATTTACCACATGACTTTATAAAAAGGGGAGGAGGTGAGCAAACGCAAAAGTTGAAGAAGTCCAGCCTCATTATGATGTCATTCCAGTGTCCAGAGTGAATTTAGTCATTGTGAGATCAAGATATGGTGCTATACCGTGTTGAAAAAACACCCACTAGAAACCCTCATGAAATTTGTAATGGTTTTAATGGTTATAATGGGAATTGTATTGCTTTTAATGGAAACTGTAATGGTCCCTTTGGGTCTCTACTGGTACATTGTTGCCTTCTATTGGTAGCACATTAAGCCTAGTGGATACACTTAAGGGCCAATAATGGTCATGGTTTTAAAGGTTAGTTGATGATTTGTAATGGTATTTGTAGTGGAAACCATTAGAATTTTCTTGTTGTTTTATTTTTTCAGCAGGGTATACCCATGATCTTCCAATCCAGTGGACATGTTTGTCCTCCACTCAGAAGCATGTGTACATCAGCTAGTGCACTTTTAAGAGGTGCTGAGCTGACTACCTGCCCAGTGTTATTTATTATAGGAAAAGCTACGGGGTGGATGGCCACAGAACCGTGACCTTCTGACTTTAGAAAGTCACTTCTATTTCCTTATGCTCCAGGCTGCCAGGGCAGTTTCCTGCAGAACTACAAAGCTGATGCTCTCTCTTATATTCATGATACTGACCTCAAGGAGCCGACCATTATACATTCTGGAGACAACAACGGGAGCAACCTGTGACCCCAGAGCAACTAACAAGCCCCTGAGGGGGTGGAGCTACAAAGGCCATCCATCATAAGTTGCCTACCTCACCTGGACACCTTGGAGTTACATACACACAACAATAACTGACCATGTCAGTGTCAAGACTCCTCATTAGCTACCAGACAGGTTTTTGTTCTCACACACCACAAAAACAATAGGAATCTATCAACTGGCAGCTTACTGTATTTAGTTCTCAAAGTTGGGTTCAGGAAGTCCGTGAAACTTTACAAAGGGGTCCATGATTTTTCTAATTTTATTGCAGTAGTGGAAATCACAACCCAGCATTATCAGTTATTATGCCTATAAATAATGTCAACTGGAATTTTATTTTATTTGAATAAAAATGGGTGTACAATGTAGAAATTATGCTGAAAAGTATCACACATTTAAATAAATACCTTGGGTCTGTAACTGTAAAATGTTCAGAACCCCTTATTTATCAGATTCAACTTTTGAATCAAACTTCTATTTATCTATTGGCACCCTGTCCAGGATGTACCCCGCCTTGTGCCCGATGCTCCCTGGGATAAGCTCCAGGTTCCCCGTGACCCTGAAAAGGAGTAAGCGGTAGAAGATGAATGAATGGACTTCTATCCATCTGTTTTCTGTAGTGTTTATCCTACACAGGGTGGCGGGCAGCCTGGAGCCTATCCCAGAGGACTCGAGGTACAAGACAGGAGACACCCTGGACGTATTGCCAACCCATCACAGGGCTCAATCAAACATATATTCACACACTACTGACAATTTTAGAGATGCCAATCAGCGTACAACGCATATCTTTGAACTCCGAAGAAACAGGAGCACTCGGAGTAAACCCCCGATGGACCGAAGAAACTCACAGGGCGGAATCACCAGCGTATAAAGTCAGAATTCGGGAGCATTACATTTACAAAAGGATCAGGTTGATCGTTATTATTTTTTACTAACACTATGTACTACTTAGTAATATGTACTAACATTTACATATAGTTGGCTCTTTTATTTCAGTCACACTTATCCATGTGAACAGGCAAAACAAACAAAAAAGACAAAACAAACTGACTAATATTTTCAATTCCTATTCGTTGAATAAATAAATAAATAAATAAATAAACAAGTAAATTAGCATTTGGCGCGATAGCGGCCCCAAGCGATCGGTGCCGGAAGTGCAGGCGGAGCGAGGAGGGAAAAAAAAAAAAACAAACCCCCCCCCCCCCCCCCCCTTACACCCCAAAACACAAAAAAAAAAAAAAAAAAAAAAAAAAAAAAAAAAAAAAAAAAAAAACCAAACTTCCCCCCCCCCCCCACCCCCCCACCCAACCCAAACCAACCTCCCGCCCAGGTAAGCCACAAAACTACTCCCTCAAACCCCTCCTATCCCTCCCACAAAACAGCAACAAAAAAAAAAAAGTTTCACGGCTGCAGGTGGACACCTGTGTGCATTTTAGATCCAAAACGGAAGTCAATTGAGCTTTAATTTAAGCCGCGTACCTGTGTGTGTGTGTGTGTGTGTGTGTGTGTGTGTGTGTGTGTGTGTGTGTGTGTGTGTGTGTGTCTGTGAATTGTTTATAGCTTTCTAGTAACACTCGTAAAGGTGTAATGCTGATGTGATGTGCTTTTAGATGAGTTGCAGATGATCTGTGATCTGATCAATAAATCCAATAACACTAATGACGCGTTACATTTACAGAAAAGTGCATTAGACTGCAGACCAGCGCGCGCGTCTTTATGGGTGATGTCCCTATCCCCATTATTATTATTATTTATTATTATTATTATTTAATTGTCTGCATATCTGATGGTTAATGCTGCACAGGTTGAATGATCTGACACCCACAAAAGACCTGAAAAAAATTGTGTGTATTAAAAAAAAACCCACTGAAGGACTGTGTGTCAGAGTGAGAATATTTGCAGTGGGAATGAATGGGACACGCTTCATTGTGTGCATTGTGCTAGATGTAATAATAACGCCCTCATTTTCCCTCCTCTGTCATTGATTTGTTCCCTCGGGCACCGAATAAAAGGACTTCTTTTGGACAGACATCATCCAGATAATGAGTTTAATCAGGTTCGAGTAAAAACAACAACAACAAAACACTGGAATTCAGATGCTGCAGGTTGATCAGATTCCAATCTACACTCGCCCACTCCATCAGCAGTGCTGAATGAGACTCTGACCCGAGGATTCACTGAATGTTACACACATTTATTGGGGTTCTCAAGGTTCTCAAATCCCAGCACTGATAAAGAGCACAATAATTCAGCTGCTCCAGGATTTTGCGGTGGAGAAATGAACGCAACATGAAGGAAACTACGCGATATTCAGATTTTGCAATTTTTCTAGGGAAAAAAATCTTAGAAAGAAGGTTCCTTTGGTTATCTTCCTTCTGAAAAGGAACCCCTGAGTTGTAAAGTTCTACACAGAATCTTTAATGAGTCGTATTCAGAGTAGAGTTAAGAGTGTAGAGTAGTGCGGATTTGATAATCATGTAAAGATGTTAGATGTAGCTACAGACGTAAGATCTATTCAGACGTTAAGGGGCGGAGTTTCAGTAAAATAGAGGCGTGTTATGCAGGATTCTTGAGCTTGCGTGATATCGGCTCGAGTGAGGAGCAGTGTTCAGTACGGCGCCACTGTCTGGCTGTTTAATATAACTGCAGTATGTCACGCAGAAATGTATCTTTTGACTCTAAATACACTTTCAATTTAATGTGCAGTTTAAGTGAGCTGTAAGAGTTAAGCACGTTTCCTTTACACGTTTCCCGCACACACGTTATGATTTAATGACCTCGATCAGGTGTCTTGTGTCACTCTAATTGGCTATTTGTATCCGTGGTTTACTTTATTTAACTGGTTAGTGGTAATATGGATCTCAGCACAGCTGGGACAAGCACACCTCTAAGATTTATTAGTTGGAACATCAGAGGTATGGGTAATCCTGTCAAGAGATCTAAGCTTTTTACACATTTGAAACATTTAAACTCTGATATAGTATTTTTACAGGAGACTCACCTACGTATTAAAGATCATCATAGGTTACACTGCCCTTGGGTGAGTTAAGTTTTCCACTCGAACTTTAAATCGAAGTCAAGGGGTCGCTATGTAACACAGTGACATTCAGGGTTCAAATAACTTGTATTAAAATAGCGTAATGTCCCTTTAAGAAAATCAGCGATCAGGAGCGAAGCCCCGCCCCCAGCTGAACATGATTAACAGGTCACGACGCCATTTTGTGATCCTGTGGAGAGCGCGGCGCGGTGTGTAGAAAAATAGGAGACGCACCGATTTTGGCGAACGGGAGGAAAATTATAGAATTAAAGTTAACAAAGTGATAAAAGTGAGCGAATTAAAGCTAAAGAACCACTACAGAAGACAGGATAAGGAGGAGCAACTGGGATGTTTGGTGAAATCCCCGTTTGTATCTGTATTGTCTCTGTAAGCTAGTAAACTGCATGATGCTAATGCTGCTACCTGTGTGTATTGAGTTAAGGGATGTTCACGGCGAGCGCTGTGGAAATCAATTACTGACCGTGATACAGGGGTTTAATTTCAAATAACACTGAAATAGTAAACTGATATTTAAGTTACCTGAGCACAGCGCCCCTTTGCTCATTGCTTTTTCTTTTAGGGGATATCTAAGTGAACTTTATATAGCATTCCTATTGGAGGGAAAATTAAAAATATATAATATATACTATATGGTTTCCTATGATGATTTTACCTTAATGTTGGGTGTAGAATTGTGAAACCTTTATGTTTAAATTCTGCTGTGAGTAAACATTTTGTTATGTTAAGGGTACTACTCTAATTTGAGTATTAGCATAATGTATTGTAACTTAACTGAAGTAGAGTCTATACTGCCTACATTCCCTAATACAGGAGAAGAGTAGCCTGATACAATTCTGGTTGATTTATCATTAGCTATTATTGAAAATAATATAAGATAATACATATTATATGCTGATTACTGTAGATATATCTAGATATTGAATTGAGATTTGAAGTTTGAACTGAAGTGTGATAAATAGGCCTAAACATGTGATTATTGAGTATTATGAAGTATGTGATGCTTAATGTTACATGATTGATATGCTTTAGTATGATTGTTGTACAACATATAGATACATGGAATATCATTCGAAAAAGATGAAAACCTGTTTGCAAAAATAAAAACGGATCATGTCCCAAGAACTATCCTCAAGTCTTATAGACAGAGAGAGAACTACTTGAGTCTGGTGGAGAGAGAGAGAAACATGGAAGATCCCTTTCTATTGTTGGCGAGCCTCCCAGTGTGATCTTGAAGACACGTCGACCAACTCCGTGAGTATACCTCCCTGGTGGTAGGACAGTATCGGCTGCCTGAGCTGGTACACATTTTTCAACCAAAAGTGCCAACCTTCCTCTTAAACAGGGAAACTGTCTCAGAACAAGTGCACATGTTGACAGTAGATTGATTAATCCAGAACGTGATCACAAATTTAGACTTTACTGACCCCAAAAAGGGGTGGAGATCAAAAGACTCAATTACTTTAAAGGGCCCATTTTTTATTTTCCTTTTTTTCTGCAACAATTGTGTTTCAAATGTTGTTTTAAAAGAACTAAGTTTATATTGTTACAACTTATCTGGCATCATCCTTCCTTGTATGGGTTCAGTTTAAACCACATGGCTCCTTACGAATCTAGCATAGTGTTAGCTCATATTTACAGGCTAGCACGGTTACAGCTACTTTAATTGGCAAAGGTCAAATTTTTCATCCACTAACGTTACTGCTGATGTGAACGGTAGGTATTATAGTTGCTGGTACTCTAATGCAAAGACAGGTATTGTTGGTTAATGTATATGCTCCAAACTTTGTGTGGAATTTGCTAATTAATGATTGAGCAACGTCCCGTTTTTAAATCCTCACCTGTTGATTTTCGGTGGAGATTTAAACTGTGTTTTTGACCCAAACTTGGATCGGT
Source organism: Ameiurus melas (assembly GCA_012411365.1). Lineage (NCBI taxonomy): Eukaryota > Metazoa > Chordata > Actinopteri > Siluriformes > Ictaluridae > Ameiurus > Ameiurus melas. The sequence continues at coordinate 24,526,743 of CM022766.1, read as the reverse complement.
CTACTTCCCATACTCTGAATCAATCTGCTATGTCTAAAACATTTTCCGATTTTATTTCCCTCGTTGATCCATGGAGATCCTGTAACCCCTCTCTTAAAAAGTTCTTTCTTCTCCCAAGTGCACCAGTCCTATTTGAGGATTGAATTTTTTTTTTTTTTTATAGACAGTACTCTTGATTCTTGTGTAAATGGAGATTTAACTCTTCATTTGGCAAACAGTGAATTCTGTGAGTTCGTTTCAACTTCTATTTTCTTCATTCAGAACCACTCCACCATTTATCCATTGTTATGGGAGACACTTAAATCCTATATCAGAGAGCAGATTATTTCTTACTACGCTCGCTCTAATAAAAGGTGCACTGCTAGGCTTAATGAACTCACATCTGTGATCATTAACCTCGATCAAAGATATGCATTGAACCCTTCTCCAGAACTTCTTAAACAGCGTGTTACAAAAAAGGACTTGGAGACAGGAAGTAAGCGCAGGAGTCTAATCTTTATTTGCCACTTAAACAAATGAGGAGGTGGGGAAACCAAGTCTAAACATAAAACTCAACCTCAAGCAAAGAGCACGAAACTCAACAGGATGTGGAAACTCACACTTAACTGATTTAAACAGTTCTGCTTTAACTAGAAACAAGGCAGGAAACACTCTAATTATGGCAAACACACTTCTAACTGTGGCCTGAACACTTCATTTAACTAGAGTAGAACCCATCATTTAACTATGACCGGGCCAAAGCATTCTTATCTATTACATGGCAACACTCTTAACTAGGACAGGGCATACACATTCTCACCTCTGGCATGGCATAAACCCTCTAAACAACGTGTAAGCTAAGGAACAGAAAAAACAGACAGAGCATGGCAACATCACAACCTGGCACCATTATTCATTCCTGGCTCTGCAGCAGCAGCATGACTGGTTTTAATAACCAGTCTCTTGGTAGCTCACAGGTGGCAACACTTGACACCGCTTAGCCGTCCATGCGCACTTCAACCACGTGCACGCCCAGCCGCTCGCGTACACGTCGGTCGCACAGCCCCATCTGCCGCGGTACTGTAACAGCCGTCTTGACCGTACATGCAGAATTGAATCTTATTTCGACTAAAAGAGGCAGAACGCTTATTATGTACTCGTGATTCACACTATGAACATGGCGACAAGCCAAGACATTTACTCACACATCATCTACAGCGACAGGCCATTTCCCATCTCATACCCAGTATTAAAAACACTTACAGGGTCACTACAGGTCCCATGGAAATGAATGCTAATGTAAATCATTTTACTCCTCACTTTATAAATCCTAATTTCCTGCAGACAATACTAAAGTGAGTGCATTTCTTCAAAACGTTTGTAACCCTGTTATTGACTAATACTGCTAAGCAACTGGATTCCCCACTCTCTCTTGAAGAAATTTTAAATTTAGTTTGTAGCAATGTGGCTCATTATCATATATACTACACCACCCCGAGAAATCATGGGGAAATAATCCAAATACGTTTCACTTAGAACAGGCAAGAGGCATGAGTTTCCATACAAAAATACATTTTATTTTGAAGTAAAAATAAATAAATAAAAACACACACACTCAGCAACCCTCACAGTCAGGCATTGGTCAATAAAACAGTCACAAGAAGAAACTATCAGGTGCTGCCAAGAACTCCCCCAGCCTCAGGAAGCATCCAGCTCCCACTAGGAAAAAACAAAAACACAAGAAAACTAAATAAATTACAATATGCTCAAAGCAGGCAATCAAAAATATACCAAAAAAAAAAAAAATAGACAAAACAAACAAAAAAAAATGTCAAAAAACAGACAACCCCACACTCAAATTGATTACAGGTAGCAAGTTTACCAAAGCTGACCAAATCCACCACTACCACCCAGCAGTATCAGCATAACTGATAGACTGTTGCAACACAGTTGAATTAAAGAAAACTGAACTTACTGACGGTACGAACACAAAGCAAAATAAATAAAAATAGCACAGCCCAAAGCAACAAAGCAGTCCAAACCAAACAGCAATTAGGGGAGGAGCTATACCAAAACAACCACACCCCTCACCTAGCCTGCCTTAACACATGAAAAATCAAGGACCCTAAGAACAAACAGCAGTTACAACCTCAATTTGGAAAGGATGCAAGATCATTTAGCTCAAGTAATAGAACTAAATGGTTTACCCGCCGTGATCCGATGACATAATACTCACGATGGAACGATACAAAAATCATATGATAGCTTCTTTAGTAGTTGTGACAGTAACAGCTGGCGCTCCAACCCGGGCTATATTAAACTGCCAGTACTACTCAGTACTACACTATAATATACTACTCAGTATGAGAGATGTTTTTATGATTTTGTTCTTGTTTTGTTGTATGTGTTTACTGTTTTATTCTGATTATGTTTGTACTGTACAGCACTTTGGTAAACACTTGTTTTTAAAAGTGCTCAATAAATAAACTTTGACTTGACCTTCACAGACCATCTCAACAACTGCATGATCCTGTAGGTTCATCCTGTACAAAGAAAATCTGACCCTCACCTAAAAGGCTACACAGATACAAGTCCAGGCTCTTGTTAACTCAAAACTGGATTACTGTAACTCACTACTCTCCGGCCTCCTGGCAGCTCCATCAAACCCCTTTCGATGATCAGACGTGCGCCTATGAGTAGCGCGGCCGCCTCTGTTTTCAACCAGCCCATGTCACACCCCTCTTCATCTCCCTCCACTGACTTCCTGTAGCCACCCACATCAAATTCAAGGCCTTTATGCTCACCTACAAGACCTTATTTGGAACAGCGCCCCCCCCTTAACTCTTTCCTGAAGAATTACATTCCCTCACCTCAATCTGCAATCAACCAACGATCAATGTTTAGTAGTTCCCACTCAGTGTGGCGCAAGGTCCCTTTCAAGAACCTTCACACTAACTTCTTTGGGGGATCCAACCAACAAAACAAAAATTTTTCACCCTTTTAAAAACATCTTGCACCTCTACTCTGTGCACTTTGCCTTTTCTGGAACTCAATTAATAGATCTTGTACAGTAGCACTTCTTGTATTGTTCTTTGCTTGATGGATCACTTTGCTTTGGTTGTGTTTTTTCATTTGTAAGTCGCTTTGGATAAAAGCATCTGCTAAATGAATAAATGTAAATGTAAATTTAAGTATTGTTTTACTTGTCTGAATTTTCCCTTTCCAACACTAGAGATCTGATTTACTAAAATTACTGCAGAGTAAAATAAAATAAAATCCAATTTGAATGAAGGCTGACGTAAGAATGCAATATTAAAAGAACATGTACATAGGGGTCAGTTTACCATGAGGAATATCCATTACACTAACCCCATCATTTAACATGTTTCCTGACGCATCTTCTCTCAGTATGTGGTAAAAAACAGTAATAACTAAAATGCACCATTTATAATAAACAATAAATGTATTTTCTAAAAGTCATGTTTCTTTGTTGTGCTCTAATATAAGTAATTGTCATTTAAAAAATAATGAATTAAATATCCAATTAAATATTGTTTTTAAGAACACACGTTTTGTCTGGGTTTCAGGATTATAAACATTAATAATTTAAATAAATCTGGCTCACAAAACAAGGAGAATATTTCAGCCAGCCTTAACCTTATGCACCAGCCCAGCCACGTACATCCTAATCCACATTGCCAGCACTCCAGTGAGTGCATTGATGTATCAGGCCTGACGGTAATAGTACAGCAAGATCCAGCACCTCTACCATTCTTCAGGTGTAATTTTTTCCATGTCAGGACCAGGTGGTGAAAAAGAGTGTCTAAGAAATTGGGGATGGTTTACTATACGTTTTACGTTTATGCAGGCAAGCTGATGGCTGAGCTTCTTGAACTGGCTGGCATCAACAAGTCTAGAACCACTCCTTACCACCCGATGGGGAATGGTGGTACCAGATGTACAAATAGGACACTAGGAAACATGTCGAGGTCCCTTCCACCTAGGACTAAGCAGAAGTGGCAGCAGGTGGTACAGACCACACCAGGGGCCCGAAATGGGCAGCTGAAAGACCTTCCAGGACCATAAAAGCTCCCAGGAAGGTATGCGTGGCCTGCAGATGGGCCTCAGCCGTTTTACACCACGCATGAACCTCAAAGTTAGAGGATGTTGCCCCATAGAGGCTCCATCAATAGGGGCAAGGCTGCGCGAAATGGTGGCCAAGTACCCTGATTGTAGAAGGAGCCCAGCCCGGCTGAGAAACGTTCTTGTAAGAGCTCCAGGACTGTAGTTATTGCTAATTCGCCTGGGTCTAGCTGACGTTCCTCACACCAAAAAGAAAAAACTGCCACTTGAGTGCATACAATGTCCGTGTGGATGGGATCCAACTGTAGGGGCCTGGGAAGCAGCTGACAAACCTTCCAGGACCACAGAAGGTCCCAGGAAGGTATTTGCGGCCTGCAGATGGGCCTCAGCCATCTGACACACATGAACCTCCCCACAGAGGCTCCCTCAACAGGGCGTGGCTGGCTGAAATGGCGGCCACATAACCCTGATTGTAAAAGGAGCTAACCCCACTGAGAAATGTTATTGTAGGAGCTCCATGACTGTAGCTATTGCTGGCAATATTCCGATGCGGAAACACGCACCTTTTAGATCTATCGCCACAAACCAGTTCTCGAACTGGATCTGTATAGCACGATAAGTTTAACATCAGCCTCTGAACCTGTATGTCCGAAGAGTACAGTTCAGATGATGCAGATCTAAAATTGGCCGACATACTCCCACTTTTTGCGGAACAGGAAATACAGGCTGTAAACCTCCCCCCCCTGAGGGAACGGGTACATGTTTCAGGACCGCATTTTCCAAAAGGGGGCTTACTTCCGCGCTAACATCGGGCTCTGGTCTGTGCTGACTTCTGTGGTGAGCACACGTGTGAACGGGGGGGCCGAGCTATAACTGGACACATTAACCCTTTCTATGGTAGACAGAACCCATGGAGACACATTTGACCGTAGCTTGCACGCTGCCCGATGGTCTTTTAGTGACGTTAGCTATTCCACATTCTATTGAGGGAAGCATCAGATTTTCGCGTTGCCTGTGACAGCTTGCTGACCAGGGAACACGAAAACTTTGGGACCGCCTCTTGAGGAGGCCCTACAGTAGCACTGGGGGCTACCTGCCCCAACAACCTCATGTCCCCAGATACATCCCTCCACAGCCCCTCAGGACCACTCATCTTTGCCTGCTTGGCCTTTTAGACCATTCTCGGATCAGGCCTAACAGCAGACAGCAACTGTGGCTGCCCGGTTCCCCTGGCTGTCTGCGGGATTGGCAGGCTGCCATACTCGCCTTCTGGGTTTCCCTCACACTAGTGCTGGCCCAGGCTCCACTCGTGGACACCCGGATGAGCTTGAGACAACTTTATTTTGCAATATGTCGAGCTCACTCAGCAGGTCTGCTTGGTAGGCCTGCAACCCTGTCATTGTCTGCAGTGACCCACAAGCAAAACTAGTACTGCATAGGCTTGCTCACCAACGCCACCTTGGTTGCAAGCCGGCCCCCTGTAATTACCCGCGTTGGTGGAGAGAGTAGGTAGCAGCGCGCTCCTCCACCTTGGGCATAGCTAAATAGCCATGCCATTCATTCCAACAATAACGAATAATCCAACATCGTGGGGTTATGACTATGGCTTAGCAATGGTTTTCCCCCAGAAGTTTGAGATTTTGTCATAACTTCTGGAAGACAGGGGAGTTTCTGCAGTGTGAAGTATATACTTTCACTGGTAATCACTCCAAGCAGCTCTTTATACGCTGCTCTCAGTTTTTACACATACTTCTAACTTTTCGGAGTCAGAGAGGAATTATTACCCCTTTGGCTTTCCATAGCGGGAGGAGGAGTGCCGCGGCAATTTCCAAAATCCAGTGGAGCGCTGAACCCGGAAGACAGAGCAATATTTTCCGGGTTCCGGATTTAAGAGATCCCCAAAACCTGAGACGGTTGGCTACCCGGCAGCGGCCAGCCCAGATCCGCGAGGGTCTGAAACCCGACTCGCTCGTTCGAGCTGCTTAATGTAGCGTTACCACGCGCGAGACTCTCGAGGTTGCCATCGCATACTACACCAATAACACTTCACCCAGAAAGTGTGCACTTTTCCCCGTGATGAAACGGGAGCACGTTACACACTTCTTGAACTCTTTCTCGCTCATTACTTACCTCTCCTTTTCTTAAAAAGGGATAGAAAAGTTGAGATTTTGAGAAAATATCAAGTAGAAATGAAGCGTTTTTGTCACACAAACAACAGACATGCAGTCTCGCTGAAGATAATAGAGGCTGGGGGCGTGGTTCACAGGTGCCATATGTATATCATCCGACGAGCTTAATTGCCACGTCACCTGATCATGGCAGGCCTATAAGTAGAGGCATGATTTTACACAAGCTTCAGATACCAGTCACACGCATGATGCGCTCATACTGCTAAATGCAACATCGAAGTTCCCTTTGAAAGGAAACATATAGTTATGTTAAATCTGGATCACAGATATTCCTGACACAAACGTTACCATACCTGGTACAGCCATATGTATTCCAGACAACCACACACGGTGCACACATGTTCTTTCTAACACCTGACGTAGGTCTAGGTCATAAAAATATATATAGTTATGTTAAATCGGGTTCCCATCCATCCCTGACACAAATGTTACTATACATGGAATGACCATGTAGGTTCCCATCCATTATGGATAAACATATATATATACATATATATACATATATATATATATATATATATATATATATATATATATATATATATATATATATATATATATATATAATGTGTAAAATAATGGTTAAGAAGTTGTAGTTAAACACAGAAGAAACTCTGCAACTATCTGTGACTGTGTTTACATGGACAACAATAATCCACTCTTAATCGAATTAAGTACTCCTGTTTTAATTGTATTATGCGGCGCGTAAACATTACAGACAAGTAAACACCTTAATCACATTATGAACATCGTGTAGAGTTTTCACCGCATTTTGCGATATGACACGATAACACATGGTAGTTTTACGTTTTATGGCAAACGAGTTCGGGCTGTGTCCCAAACTGCATACTTGCCTCTATAGTCCTGTAGTGGGGAAAAAAACACTTGTATCTCGGCTACTATACAGTAGGTAAGTATACGATTTGGAGACACACCCCATGGCTTCAAGCAGTCGTCTATTAGCACGTACATCATGACAAATAATTAACTGCACTCAAAGCATTCGTAAAAAAATTAAACAAAACTGTATACGGTCCGCAAACCACTAAAACTGTATGTTGATACGGGAAATTTTGGAGTGACAAACGGCGTGGGCGCAGTGGACGAATGATGCAGGCTCTTAATCTAATTATGATCTATAACATGTAAAACGGAAACATGACAAGGAGTATTCGTAAAAGTGACTCATGTAAAAACCTTAATCACATTATTACTTTACTTAGATTAAGGTCAATAATTAGATTATTGCTGTCCATGTAAACGTAGTCTGTTACAATGTCTGCTCTGAGAAATCCTAATACCCTTAGAAGATTGTTGTGTATTCACAAACAAGTGGACTTTGAAATGAAAGAGGACCTGAATTTTGCTCCAAATAAAAAAGCAAACAAAAAAAAAAAGGGTTTAGTTTGACAATTTATTAATGAAGGTAATGAAGGCGATGTTGTTTAGCCCTGAGCAGGGCGTCAACAACTATAAAGATCGTGCCTTAAGTCCGAGGGGTTTAGTTAGGAGTAGTAAAAAAACATTTAAAGCTGATGTTTTAAAAGAAACGAGTGTTTCATCCATAATGGTAAAAATAAAAAATGGTTGTACTCCAATGTAAAATAAATCAGTGGAGACACACTGAGTACATTTCTGTTCCACAGTCTATAAGGATCCCCAAACTTCATGTTGTGTGAAAAATATATACAACCCTCTGTGACTACGCTACTTAAGGTTTAAACATTTTTATTTTGTGATGGCAGTAAGACAAAACGTTGTGCATTTGGTATCTGGTGATTTTAGAATTAGGCCCCCAACTGTCAAATATGTTTTGTGTATGGCTTCGTCAGGCAAAGATCACGTTGGTATGGAAAGAGTATACAGGAGTATTGGGGTGATCTAATGCTTAGGACTTGTACAGTACTTCAACTCGGAACGTCCCACCATGGTGTTCAGAGACGCATTATCTAAACATGTATACAATATAGATCAGATCACCAGTCTGTCTTTATCCACCCTGATCTGCAGTCAAAATTATTACTGTTTATTTCCTTGTAGGGGTGAGCAGTCACATACACTACAAGTCAAAGTTATAGAAGCAGTCAAGTTATTTAAACGGTTCGGGGAAAAATTAACAGTTTAGGCATATTTCCAACAGAACAGAATATTAGACATTTAGTGTAAACTAGTGTAAAAAATCTCTGAAATATTTCAGTGAAAATATTGGTCCATATTTAATGCATTATATTAGAAATGATAGTACAGTCTTTGTTGATCAGTTACCAACTCATACTTTATAATAATTTGTTTAGGATCATCTGAATCTGGCAAAAAACTTTTGCATTTAGGCATACAATAAAAGTTCATAACAAATTAGGAAAAAGGGATGCGGTACACTACTGCTGCGGATATTAAGTCAAACCATTTTGTTCAAACTCCAGCATGTTCCATAGAGTAGCAGAAACTTATGGCACCTTATGAATACCGCATGAAGGATTAAGTTGACTCGTCACTTACAGTTACAAAGACATGTCCTTGTGCAGGATCACCTTCACACCAGCATTGATCCCCTTTTCTCCCATTTCAATGTATGAGAAAAGGCAAAAAGTAATATAAGATATATGTAACCCCTTCCAGGCGCCGGAAGTGAAATATTAGATAAGGTTACTACTGTAAATTGTTTTAATTAACATGATCCTGAGTATTTAGCAGTTGATGGTGAATTGGCTAACTTCTATTTACCAGTCGATGATGTTATCACAGGCAGAAATGTATAGTGCCATGAGAGTATTCGGCCCCTTGAACTTTTCAACCTTTTTCCATATTTCAGGCTTCAAACATAAAGATATAACATTTTTATTTTTGTGAAGAATCACCAACAAGTGGGACACAATTGTGAAGTGGAAACCGAAATCTATTGGATTTTTGAAACTTTTTAACTAATAAAGAAATGAAAAGTGAGGCGTGCAAAATTATTCGGACCCTTTACTTTCAGTGCAGCAAACCCACTCCAGAAGTTCAGTGAGGATCTCTGAATGATCCAATGTTGTCCTAAATGACTGATGGTGATAAATAGAATCCACCTGTGTGTAATCAAGTCTCTGTATAAATGCACCTGCTCTGTGATAGTCTCAGGGTTCTGTTGAAAGCGCAGAGAGCATCGGAAGACCAAGGAACACACCAGGCAGGTCCATAATACTGTTGTGGAGAAGTTTAAAGCCGGATTTGGATACAAAAAGATTTCCCAAGCTTTAAACATCCCAAGGAGCACTGTGCAAGCGATCATTTTGAAATGGAAGCAGTATCAAACCACTGCAAATCTACCAAGAACTGGCCGTTCCTCTAGACTTTCTAAACTCAGACAAAGAGAAGACTGATCAGAGATGCAGCCAAGAGGCCCATGATCACTCTGGATGAACTGCAGAGAACTACAGCTGAGGTGGGAGAGTCTGTCCATAGGACAACAATCAGTCGTACACTGCACAAATCTGGCCTTTATGGAAGAGTGGCAAGAAGAAAGCCATTTCTCAAAGATATCAATAAAAAGTCTCATCTAAAGTTTGCCACAAGCGCCACCTGGGAGACACACCAAACATGTGGAAGAAGGTGCTCTGGTCAGATGAAACCAAAATCGAACTTTTTGCCCACAATGCAAAACGATATGTTTGGCGTAAAAGCAACACAGCTCATCACCCTCAACGATGGTTAAAATTGAGGGGAAGATGGATCCAGTCAAATACAGGACCATTCTGGATGAAAACCTGTTGGAGTCTGGCAAAGACCTGAAACTGGGACAGAGTTTATCTTCCAACAAGACAATGATCCCAAACATACAGCAAAATCTACAAAGGAATGGTCTGACAAATAAACGTATCCAGGTGTTAGAATGGCCAAGTCAAAGTACAGACCTGAATCCAATCGAGAATCTGTGGAAAGAGCTGAAAACTGCTGTTCACAAACGTTTCCATCCAACCTCACTGAGCTCGAGCTGTTTTACAAAGAAGAATAGGCAAGAATTTCAGTCTCTCGATGTGCAAAACTGACATACCCTGCGACTTGCAGCTGTGATAGCAGCAAAAGGTGGCTCTACAAAGTATTAACGCGGGGGCAGCGAATTATTTTGCATGCCCCACTTTTCATTTTTTTATTAGTTAAAAAGTTTCAAAAATCCAATAGATTTCGTTCCACTTCACAATTGTGTCCCACTTGTTGGTGATTCTTCACAAAAAATAAAAAATTTTATATCTTTATGTTTGAAGCCTCGAAATGTGGCAAAAGTGTTGAAAAGTTCAAGGGGCCGAATACTTTCGCAAGGCACTGTAAGTAGAGCGGAATAATGCAGTCGAGGAGGTTGTACATTTCCTCATGTTTGGTACTTTTCCCCTGTGAGTAAGTTCCAAATTTGTCCATGAGCCCCCGACTTCAGCTGAAGGTCAGTCTGTAGTTTCAAAATCTCATCCTCCACTTCAGACGAGTTCAGGTGAAACAGTGTTGCAAATTTCGATGCAAATGAATCAACCTCAACATCGTCCCTAAAGGGGTAGCACATGAATGTAGTGTTGAAACCGTCTGTGAAACTCTGAGTGACAGACAGCGGTCTATCTGCTCCGTGTAGCATGCAATGTTCAACTGCACAAGCCTTCGCGCGTCTCCAGATCCTGATACAAGGTTTGGAAGTTCTCAAAATCATGGCGCTGCAACTTTGAGGAAGGAAGTTGCATTTTCCGTTAAAGTCATTAACTGAGCTGATCATATTGACCACGGTTTTGTCTTTTCCTTGCAGCTCCAAATGAAGCTCATTTAACATGTTGGTCAGATCGGTTCAAAATAGCAAGTCCAGCAGCCACTGATCATCACTGAGTCGGTGTGTGTCTGCGCATGTTTAACAGCAAAAGAAACTCTTCTCTCTCCCTAAATCCTCGGCCATGACGTCAAGCGCGTTTAACTACTTCTTGATAGCTGGAGAGCTTTGATTGAAGATAATATTTCGGTTTTGCTTTTAAAGTCCTTAAACAATGAGTCAGCTGCGGTAGGCAATGCCTCTTTGATCATCTCTCCGTCTCGGACTGACTTCTTGTGTTTAATAATGGAGTGACTCACCCGGAATACTTTCGGTGGCTGCCTTAGTATTTGAAGGCAGTCAGCGTGATAAAATGACTGCTGTCCGGACAACTGTGATTTTAGTTCCTTCACCTTCCTCTTCCTCAGCTCGCTTCTTGGAGGGAAGTCAGTGTATTAGTGTTTATGAACAGTCCTAAAATGCCGCTCCACATTTCCCCTTATTTGGAATAGCAATGGTGGCTTGGCAGATCAGACAAACGCACTTCGAATATAACATTGTGAAAAAAACATTCTCCCATTCCGCATGGAAGTGACAAGTCTTGCTTGATCCGTTGCACTCACTCATTTTGTCCCCTTTCTTCAGTAGGAATAACCTGGGAAGTTTACTCAGTGATTTCGCTTGCTAGCCTTTAGTGCTGCCGATTTGATCACACGCGTGGAGGAGAGAAAAGACGCGATCTCACACTGGCTGTCCTGTACATCAACGCTAATATCTATTTTTATTTTATTTTTTTGAATGGCCATCTACCGGTCAATCGCGATCGACGTATTGTTCACCCCTGATCTAATCCATAGAACAATGTTTGATTGGGTTGTGTTCTAAGTGTGGTTTGAGTTGGAGGAATTCTGTGTCAGTCTGTACCCTCTGCACAGCAAGCATGATCTAAAACTATAAAACACTTCCAACAGGCGGTATTCTAATGGGTCAATTACATGCGTTTGTGTGTTTGTCTACAGCAAATTCACTCTATGGTAATAAACTAAGAACTTGTTTGTCTAAACGCAGCGTCACTTTGAGGCAATAAACTAGGCACATTCCAGAACTGGGTTTCTAAACAAAGCCCCTAAGCTTGCAGGTCAGTGACAAATAAGTGATAAAAGTTCAAGAAAAGTACCAGGATGAGGCTATAGGGGTAAACACGACATCATAAAAAAGCCAAGTCTGGTAAAACCTTTAAAGAACATACAACAGATAAGGTATCCCATTGATGTGAAGAATTAGTTAAGGCAATGGAGATCTGGAGGTCTGTTCTAGAAAGAAAAGTAGAAGGCCACACCTAGGGATAATTTTACTGAGTCAGGGAGGTATATAAAGACATGCTTGTGTGTGTACAATTCAGACTCTCTGCAGACAGTCACACTTTGTTTATATTCAATAAAGTTTATTTACTTTTTGACATCTACTAAACTCACTGTCTCTGAAGTTTGATTTTATCCAACAAAGATTGATTTTATCCAACATTCTCTGCTTGATATATCGCTTTGCTTGTATTTTCTCATTTGTAAGTTGCTTTGGATAAAAGTGTCTGATAAATGAATAAATGTAAATGAATTTTTTAAAATATTCATGTTTCTTTACTTTTTTCTTGTCTGATATAAGTAATTGTTTGTAATTTAAACAAAAAAAATAAACAGTTCTTTCCGTTTCACTTCCAATTAGATATTGTTTTTAAGAACACACATTTAGTCTGGGTTTTGTGATTATAAACATTATAGAAAATATATCAAAAATATGTCTAAGAAAATAGCTATGACGTGTAATCAATATGTATAAGTCACTTCTGGATATGTTAATGAAGTGTATTCAATATGTAACCTACATTTAGAAGTATTACTTAAAGCATAATCAAATAACTATAATCCATAGTTGGAAGCATAATCTAAACTCATTGAACGATGGTTGGTCAAGTTATATTCTGAGTGTGGGTTGAGTAGAAGAATTCTGTGCCTTACTAAACAGTGGGCCTAATTGCTTTCTGAGGCAAATCTAAAGCTATAAGGACACTTCCAATATGTGTGTTCTCCTAGGTGGGTAAAGTAAGAGCCTTTGTTTGTCTAAACTCAGCTTCACGTCTAGGTATGTAAATTAGGTGCTATGGGGATGTCTAAAGCAGATTCACTCTGTAGAAGTAAATTAAGAACTTGTGTTTGTCTAAATGCAACTTCACTTTGTGGCAGTAAATTAGACACATTCCAGAGTTGGTTTCTGAAATGGCCCCCCTTGTGCTTGCAAATCAGTAACATGAAAAGAGATAAGAGTTCAAGGGAAGGGTACCAAGATGAGGCTGTGGGATGAATTATGTGACATGATGGTAAACCCAGTTCTGGTAAGAACTTTGAAGAACATACAACTGGCTGCGCATGCACCACAATGGTGGGGTATCATATAGATATGAATAATTAGTTAAGGCATGGGAGATTGGTCGGTTCTAAAAAGAAACGGTGAATGCCACACCTAGGAATTATGTTTACTGTTTTTGGGAAGTATATAAAGACATGTTCATGTATGTACAAATTGGACTCTCTGCAGACAGTCACACTTTGTTGGTTTCCAATAAAGTTGAATACTTGTGACATCTACTAAACTCTCAAGAAGTTTTTTGACTTAGGCTAGAAAGGTTGATTTTATCCACAACAACATTAACAACCTAAAGAAATTATCCTGTGATGGACTGGCACCCTGTCCAGGGTGGCGTACCCCTTGCGCCCTGGCCCGATGCTCCCTGGGAGACTCCAGGTCCCCGTGACCCTGAAAAGGAGTAAGCGGTAGAAGATGGATGGATAAATTATTATTTACTTTTATCACAAACAGTTACATTTTCCCTCCACAAGATGGGAGTAAAGCACTTCCAAAATGAGATTTCTTTTCAGTAAAATGTGTTTTTCTTTCTTAACTGACCTGCTGAGGGCAGGTTATTATGTAAAACTGATAACATTACAGTGGCACAAATATGAGTAATTATAGAGGAGATTAATTTCAGAACAATTATATGTAACCCTTGATATATAAAGCACCAAATAATAATAAAGTGTTAATAGTGATAATAGTGTTTAGCTGAGTGGTATAAAATAAAAGATAAATATAACACAAAATAAATAAATAGTACTGTGAAATCAGTACATGTGTGTATTTATAATGTTTATAGCTTTGGGGGGTATTCTTGAGTCTATTAGTCCTTGTTCTGATGCTGATGTTCTGATGATGGTTTTTCCTCTGCTGAGGCAATGGGAGGTGTAAATATCTGTAACCGCAGCGATCCTCTAAATATGAGCTAACACTGTGCTAGGTTCGTAAGGAGCCATGTGGTTTAAACTGAACCCATACAAGGAAGGATGATGGATGATGAAGGCTACTCTTCTCCTGTATTAGGGAATGTAGGCAGTATAGGCTCTACTTGAGTTAAGTTAAACACATACTGTAGTTAAGGTAAAAGCTAATACTCTAATTAGAGTACCCTTAACTTAACAAAATGTTTACTCACAGCAGAATTTAAATATTAAGGTTTCACAATTCTACACCCAACATTAAGGTAAAATCATCATAGGAAACCATATAGTATATATTTTATTATTATTTTTTACTTTCCTCTCCAATAGGAATGCTATATAATTCACTTAGATATCCCCAAAACACAGAAATGAGCAAGGGCCTGCTGTGCTCACTTAAATATCAGCTTACTATTTCAGTTGTTATTTGAAATTAAACCCTTGTATCACGGTCAGTAATTGATTTACACAGCACTAGCCGTGAACATCCCTTAACTCAATACACACAGGTAGCAGTGTTAGCATCATGCAGTTTACTAGCTTACAGAAACAATAGAGGTGCAAACGGGATTTCCAAACATCCCAGTTGCTCCTCCTTATCCTGTCTTCTGTAGTGGTTCTTAAATTGCTAATTCGCTCACTTTTATCACGTAGTTCACTTTAATTCTATAATTTTCCTCCAGTCGCCAAAATCATGTGTGTCGTCCTATTTTCCTATTTTTTCACACACCGCGCTCTCCACAGGATCACAAAATGGCGTCGTGACCTGTTAATCATGTTCAGATGGGGGGGGGCCATCGCTCCTGATTACTGATTTTCTTAAAGGGACATTACGCTTATTTTAATACAAGTTATTTGAACCCTGTATCGACTACTTACATTCTCCATCAGGGAGGGAGAGGGCAGCCAATGATCTTCTGTGCTGCTCTTATTACTCTCTGAAGCCCCTCCCTGTCTGCGCGCAGCTGGCGCATACCGGGAAGACATAGCAGTCAGCAGGTTTCCTGGCGGAGCGCGTAGAAGGTCAGCAGCAGATTGGGGTTCAGATTGTACTTCATGAGAACTCTCCGCAAGTGTAGCCGCTTTTGAGACTTCTTAATAACCGCTGTGACGTTGTCTGTCCAGGATAGATCGGAGATAAGGACACCAAAAACCGGAAGGTGTGAACCTTCTCCACACAATCACCGTTGATGAAAAGGGGCTAGCTCAGTGTTGTGCTTCCTGAAGTGTACAATGATCTCCTTGGTCTTCTTAGTGTTTAGAGCCAGATTGTTCTCTGAACACCAGGCTACCAAGTTCAGGAGCTCCTCTCTGTGGGCTACCTCATCTCCCTTTGAGATGAGTCCGACCACAGTGGTGTCGTCAGCAAACGTGACGATAAGGTTGTTGGGGGGGGCGTGGTCCAGCGCCGGTTTGTGAATGGAGGGCGGAGTCGGAGATGGTAAGTATGAGGAACGCCCACCTGTGGGGAATTCAATTAATGAATATGTTTGTAAATGACACTGCGAAAACAGGAGAAAAGTGAGTAAAAATAACCTAGGACACTGATTTGGGAATAGAGTTGAGAGATTTTGGAGTTGTATTCTTAAGTTTGGATACTTGTCTGAATTTGTTCACTTTCCAACACTAGAGATCTGATTTAGTAAAATTACTGCAGAATAAAATAAAACCCAGTTTAAATGAAGGCTGATGAGTGGTCAGGGTGGCATATTAAAACCATGTAAGAATGCAATATTAAAAGAAGATGTACACAGGGGTCAGTTTACCATGAGGAATATTCATTACACTAACCCCATCATTTAACACGTTTCCTGACGCGACGTTCTCCGTAGTACGTGGTTTTTTTATTTTATTTTTTAGTTAAAAAAACAAAGCAAGAAAAAACATGTGAATAAAATCAAAGTAAAAATCAGTAAAAACTAAAACACATCTTTATATTTATAATAAAGAATAAATGTATTTTCTAAAATATTCATGTTTCTTTGTTGTGCTCTAATATAGTAATTGTCTGTAATTAAAAAAGAAAAGAAATCAGAATTCTTACCATTTCACTTCCAATTAGATATTGTTTCTAAGAACAAACATTTAGTCTGGGTTTCAGGATTATAAACATTAATAATTTAAATAAAAATTATTTACTTTTAATAAAAACATTTACATTTTCTATCCACAAGATGGCAGTAAAGCATCTCCAATGTGTGATTTCTGTCTAGTGAACTGTGTTTTTCTTTTAACTGACCTGCTGAGGGCGCTGTGGGGATTATTATTTTATTATTATTATTATTATTATTATTATTATTATTATTATTATTATTATTATGTATTATTATGATATGAGAATTATTATTATTACTATTATTATTATTATTATTATTATTATTATTATATATTCTGTAAAGCTGCTAAGATTGCAGTGGAACAAATAGGAGTAATTATAGAATGAATAAAATATTTTTTTAAACCAAAAAATTATATATAACCCATAATATATAAATCCACAAATAATAATAGAAACCCAGTGGTAATAGTGATAATAGAGTTTATCCGAGTGTGTAGAAGTCATTTGTAAGCGGATTTGGATAAAAGCATCTGCTAAATAAATAAATGTAAATGTAGTTTTTACTGCCTGAGATGTTCTATAAGGACATTGAGCACAGATTCATCACTACAAGAGCCACTCACTCAACTCAAACACAGATCATCACATTATACTAAACATCATCAAAGCACTTTTATTTCATTGAATGTATAAAATAGATGATTGTTACACAATATGAAAAAGAAGAAACAAAACTGTGTAGAATGTAAAATATTGACTTGTTCTCATTGTGGAAAGATAAAAAGTCACAGTTGCTTGTATATTGTTTATTAAGATGTAACTGGCCATCATTCATTTAAAAAGTGAGAATATTGAATTAAACCTGAGATTCTAAACAAAATCCTGAGAATAAGGAAACAAACCTGAGAATTTAACATCAAAATATATATTTATGATACTTACATATACTATATCTGGCTTTCAACACAGCCAGCTACCTCATAAACATTACAACAAAACATGCAATATAGCAAGCTCTCTAATGATCATGTCATAGTAT
>CM022766.1:24494303-24504303 GCA_012411365.1 Ameiurus melas | reverse complement strand
TAATAGCTGTATTTTTTTCCACATTACCTCTAACACACTTTCAGCTTACTTTGACTTATTTACTTATATATATATATATAAATATAATCACTTTAAGTCTTGAGTGTGAATGAAGAAAGATGATAAAATATTGTTAATTAAAATAACATACGACTCTGAAATTGAACAAATAATTTACCACCACAAAAATGTACATTAGACCAAATACATTACTCACAGCGTGTGTTTAACTGGAAGTTACGTCCTTTACTATAGTAACAGTAATCTCTGTGTGTGTGTGTGTGAGAGAGTGTGTGTTCTCTCATGATCGTCCATTCAGAGGAGAAATGTTCTTCTTTTCTAAATAGTTCGATACCAAAACCATCCCATTGTGTAAGACACAACCCTTTAGTCACGACTCACGAATGTCTGTTTTATCCGTGTAGTTTAGGTTGGTAATAAATACAGACTTCATGCAGTGATCTTTTCACATAGAAATAACAGAGGCCTTTTTTTCACTCAGATTTCATTTAACACTGGTGATGTCATGAGGAAGAGAAAGGGAACAGACATAAGGCAGCTTTTTACTGGCAACAAAAGACAAGTAAGTTGAGGAGAAGTTCAGAAAGTACAGACTACATTTTGAAGGCCTTCATGGCACTATTCATCACATAAAGCTGAACAGCACTGTATGAATTATAGCGTTTAAAGTGTTGTGTTCATGTGCTGTTTTAAGGATACAGCACAGTGGTTCACTGAAGCACACATCTGCATTACACCAACTAGTTAATCTGGCAACCTGAAAAAAGCTGACCCCCGAGAGTCAGTGTATCATTCAGATATATATTTATATTTATACACACACCGGGGGAGAGAGGGGGATGCACCTGTACAGGAAAGCACACACACACACACACACACACACACACACACACACACACTTCTAAATCAGAGGGCAAGTTTGAGGGGGAGCACCCGTGCAGGAAAGCGTACACACACACACACACCAACAATTTATTTATATCACTTATAAGTCATATTACACACACACACACACACACACACATCGAGTGATTTGATGATTGCATGCAGTGAATTTCAGCTACAAGTTTAAATGGAATACAATAAGTGTGATGTAGAACAGTTCACATATCACTCACCTCTTTGAGTGGAGCTCGTCCTTCTTCTAGTGATGTATCTGTGGTTGATCTCCTCATAGACTGCCTCAGGCTGAGTCTTACGCTTCTCTTAGAGACAACTGGGAGTGGATAATAATAATAATAATAATAATAATAATAACTTTTAATGAAATTCTTCAGGACAATTTTAACAGCAGGATAAAATGTCATTAGTATTTACAGGTATGTCTCGTACTCTCCTGAGCACTCTGTTCTGGTAAAACAGTACCAGCAAAAGCACTAAGGCCAGGAAGAGCAGCGTTCCCAACACAAAGAGAACCAGTGGAGGGGGTGGATGGAGGTTTAGGTGATGGAGGATTTGGATCTTTTACTGAAGTTAAAAACACAGAAGAGGATCTTGATACGACGCTGTAATCATAAATATTTAGAAAATGATGAACAGTAACAAATATTGTATTGTAACAAATATACATACCTGATGTGGTGGTGGTGGTGGGGGTGGTGGCTTGTGGTGGGTGTAGTAGTGGACACGTCTGTATTTACAGAATATAAAAAAACTTTCTATCATATAATAAAATATACTCACCAAATAAGGGTTATGAGCTGCTGATCAGTGTATTACAGTTTAGGGTCTGAGCGTCAAACTAATATCTAAGATTATAAATAAAAGTTATCAAGTCTTAACACTGGGAGAAAAGTGTAATGAGTGGAGACAGGAAGCTGAAAAGTTAGCACCCCTCTGACCTGCACAGGTGACTCCAGCATGAGAGCAGTCAGTGTGTTTCTTCAGGGAATGATGACAGTCCCACAGGTGAATCTCATCCCCTCGACACTTCACTCTGTTCAGCCAGATAGTCCCTTCACCAGGACCAGAACTAACATTCCTATCAGCACTCAGCGCCAACCCACAGCCCAGCTGTCTGCACACCACCTGAGCGTTCCTGATGTTCCACTGATCATCACAAACGGAGCCCCACGTAGCGTTATGATACACCTCCAACCTCCCAGAGCAGCTTCCCTTCCTCCACTCAGCCTGAGAGACCAGTGCTCTACATCACACACATCACATGAGGAAACACACCAACGCTGAATAACAGCTCCAGTCACACAGCTCACTACAACACAATGATAATATAACCTTATATTATACTCAACATGGTCTAGTTCAACAAAAAATTATTTTAGTTTTGTCTGGAAAAGAATCTTAAACTAATTACAAACATCCTGAAATTCAGCTGCTTATTTAAATGTTATAAATAAATACATTTTCTGCAGAATAAAATAATGTGAAGCAGTAAGATCAGCTTTGGGTTCTGTTTACTGATTTTATCTCTGCTGGTTTAAGTTTCATGAAATGTGAGGAAGATTGATGCCCTCAGGATGGTTATATGAGGAAATACATTAAAGTCCTCAGAAAATGGTTTTATAAACAGATGAGGAAATATCTTCTGTCACTAACAAATGCAAATGAAGAACAGTACTAACAGCTTTTCCTTATATATCCTTACTTGAGCAGTGTTTGAGAGGGAAATGAAGAGCACTTTTCTTGTATAGAGACTGTCCATCATCTGCAGTAATAAAATACATGCATTAATGAAAAGTCTCACATGCAGCTTTATCTCTCAGAGCAGACTTTTCTCACACTTCTAACATCAATTTTTTCCAAATACACTTTATATTTCAGCAACATTAGTTCTACACTATTCACAATGAAACACTGCAGTTTATGGCCATGTACAGAACCAGAAAAGTCTGACTCCACCCACCTGTGCAGGTAATACGAGCCACCTCATCACGATTATCACAACTGTTCTGTCCCCAGGGTGAAGATGGACACCGCCACAGATTAGAGTCATGTTTCCTACACTTCAGATAATCCAGCCAGTTAGGAGCAGATTTTACTCGTGCTTCAGTCTCTGACACACTGCCACGTCTTCCACAGTTCAGCTCTCGACACACCATGTTTACTGTCTCCTCATCCATCTGATTGTGACACACATTACCCCAGGTTCCATTGTAGAACACTTCCAGATTCCCAAAACAGTCCTCAGTGAGTCGGATCTCTTTAAACTCTGGTGGAAGAACAACGACTCACACTGAGTATAAATTTGTAATCATTACTTCTGTTGTGGTCGTTATTATTTAAAATATGGATAAAATATTCCATTAACATCATAAAACTTCATAAATATTACTGTACATAAATGACACTGTACCTGAGCACACGACTCCTACGTCCTCCTGGTGTCCACATTCACCCTCTTCACACAGCTGAAATCTGCAGTTCCACAGCACGTCTCGTTCCCCTCACACTCCATCTCATTCAGCCATATGGACCCAGTTCCAGGACCAAACCAGGCTGGTATGTGGGTACTGAGGGCCACCCACACTGCAGCTGTCTGACACCACCTGCGCATCCTCAATATCCCACGAGTCATCACACACTGTCCCCCACGAGCCGCTGTGGAAAACCTCCAGCCTTCCTGCACAGTGTCCCCCAGAACCAACCAGCCTGATGGAGCTGAGGGCGGGGTTAAAGATACCTGCGGAATGGTTCAAAATATGAAAAGTCCAACAGATATATCTTTATTATATTTATTTTAGAAGACTAATCTAATTTGGTAAATGTTTAATTACCCTGTATGTTTACTTGAACATTTCATAATAGAAAATAGCTGCTCATTGGTAGGTGTTGTGCTGCTTACCTGAGCAGGTGATGTACAGATGTTCCCCGGAGCTGCAGTTGACAGGTTGTGCACTGCTGCAGTTCCCCAGATGAGCTTCACTCCCAGAGCAGCTGAAACCCGTTACACACATGTGTTTGTGTTCAGTGGTGGATGGAGAGGAGCGGTAGTTCAGCACGGAGCCACAGCCCAGCTGTCTGCAGAGCACAGACGCCTCAGACAGACTCCACGAGTCCAGGAGAACTCTCCTCCAGTCCTGCCTGAAATAAATCTCCACCTCCCCTGACACTCGCCCCCTCCAGACAACCGCACTCGGCCTCGAAACGCCACGGATGATCCTGAAGCAGAAGAACATCATTTAAATATTCTAATGAACACTGACTTTATTCTCTAACGTGGTGTAGGTGGACGTTAATATCTCACCATTACAGATGACTCCAGCATCGTGTTTTGAGAGCATGCAGCCTCGACTCCATGATGAGATGTTACATTGTGATAGGTGTGTCTCCTTCCCCTGACAATCAAACACATCAGCCCAGATGTGGCCACCCCTTCCCAAACCAGTCCACCTCCACCGCAGTCACAGCACTCCCACAATCCAGCTGTGCACAGAGAACATCTGCAGCTCTCATATCCCAGCCAGCAAACAAACTGTGCCCCAGTCACTGAGGTACTGGAGCTCCACTCGACCAGAACAGGAGTCCGGTCCGTTCACCAGCCGCGCCCCTGTGTGACCTGAACAAACAGCCGAGAGCTCAGTGAAAGAGGAAAATGAACAAAGACACCTTAAAGTTTGATTGACAGGTATGTGTTCTCTATTTAAACAGAAGTTAAATCATGATACTTCACCAGAACATATTAATCCCACATCGTTGTAATGGGAGCAGTGTGAGTGTTTGAGTGAAGATGATGTTGGACAGAAGGTAATGTCAGATTCATTTCCTCTACACTGAAGCTCCTCTGTCCACACCTGACCCTCCCCTCGGCCAAAAGCAGCTGATCCCAGCACCTCCACAGGAATCCCACAGTCCAGCTCTCGACACACAACCTCTGCATCCTGCTGGTCAAAGTCAGCATCACACACTGTTGACCAGGAACCTCCATGAAACACCTCCACTCTCCCAGAGCACCGGTGAGGACCAGCAGTGAGTCTCGACATTCTGTGACCTGTGTTTAATTTAATTGTGTAAATATTGTGCAGATTTTCAATAAGACAGAGAACCCTTACAAACAAAACCCTACAAGAATCCTGCAGGATTTTCATTTCTCTGCATGATGTTTGCTGCTCTCCTGCAGGAAAGATGAAATCCTGCAGGACACATTGACAAACTGTGCAGGAAATGTCTCTAGGTTCTAGAATGGAGCCTTCAGTACAACAGAAACATGCAGGAATGTCCAACACACTTGCTGCACAAGGGAAAAAATCCTGCAGGACTACTGCACACCTCCTACAGAAATAAAATAAAGTTCCCAAGTACTTCATCTCTCCTGCAGGACAACTTCTTATTTCCTGTAAATGAAACAAAACCTGCAGGTTACGTGAGTTTATAAATGAATTAAAAATGGTAGATGTGCTTTGAGTGGGAAAAACACGCTGTTTAAACCCTCTTTCTGAAGTCTTTAGTAGATCTGTAGGCATGCTCATTTTAGGCAGTGTTGGGGAGAAGCTAACTAAAAGTACTGATGCTACTAACCTAACTACATTTTCCAGTAGTGTGACAGTGGCTCTGCTACTTTATAAAGAGTTTATCTTTTCCTGTAACCAGTTACTTTTTCAAACCAGTAGCAATGTGAGCGTCACCAATCGCTACGTATTTTGTCCAGTTATAACGGTCCTCTTCATTGCATACCTACGGGCCCGCTTGCTTCACAGGAATTAAGAGCCTCATTAACTCACACGGACAGGAAGTGACCGTCTGATGGACACGTAGCGACCAACCACAGTTAGTTACGTGATGGATGAAAAAAGAAAAAAAAAAAAAAAAAAAAAAATAAAATTTTATTTTTTTTTTTAGAAAAAAAAAAAATTATTTTTTTTTTAAAAAAAAAAAAAAAAAAATTTTAAAAAAAAAAAAAAAAAAAAAAAAAAAAAATTATATTTTGAAGGAATTTATTTTTTTAAAAAAAAATTTTTTTTAAAAAAAAAAAAAAAAAATTTGAAATATTATTTACATTTTGAAACCTTTTCTCTCTGTTTTTGATGTGAACTGAACTCCGTTTTGGAAACCTTTACAGAATGTCATCAGTCATTATGTGACATCATTTCAGTAAATGAAATCATTTCTTTGTGAAAATGCTTTTATTGTGAAGTTATTTCCCAGTATGTTTCCTGCAGGATACAAACACTCGCCATGTCCTGCAGAATTTCAGATTGATCCTGCACAATAGTCCTGCAGGAAGTGTGTGTTTTAAACAGACCTGCAGGACATCATCCTCAAGGATAGAATATTAGATGCATATTCCTGCATATTTTCCTTCATAGAATTCCTGCAGGTATTTCTACAGGGAAAATGAGCTGAAAATGTGGGATATCTGCAGAATATTCCTGCAGGATTCTTCTAGGGGTTTGTGTAAGGGTCTCAAGAAATCATTCCAATGTCATTCCAAAATGATTTACATTGAAATAAAAATCTGAATTTTATTAAAGATAATTTACAGGTATAATTCAAATCCAGTCAATTCAATCATAATCATTATTTCATTCATTGTAATATATTTTCTAAATACAGCAGTTTACCTGAGCAGGTGACTCCCGCATCACCACCATGACCACAGTAATCCCCCTCCCATCTGATCCACAGCTCTTCAGTGTCGACCCGATCCTCTACACTCCACAAAACCATCCAGATTGGTCCTGATCCTGGTCCAAAGTGACCGAATTGTGGTGCATCTACAGCCTCCCACAGCGCAGCTCTCACACACCACTGCAGCATCGTTCATATCCCAGCCATTACCACACACTGTTCCCCACTGTCCTTCCTGAAGAACCCCACCTCCCAGCACAGCGACTTCCACCATTCACCAACCTCACACTGTCTCGAGAGAGAGAGAGAGAGAGAGAGAGAGTCTCATAATTGTTCTTTTTCTTTTCTTTTTATTTCTTACACACCATCACCACACACACACACACACACAACACACATATAATTTCTCCATCACCACACACACACACGCACAATTTTTCTCTCCATCACCACACACACACACACACACACACACACACACACACCTCTCTCCATCACCACACACACACACACACACTCTCCATCAACACACACACACACACACACAATTTCTCTCTTTATCACCACATAACACACACACACACACACACACACACACACACACACACACACACACACACACACACACACTATAAATCCTGTGTAAACTGTAAACATTAATCTGGACCTGATTTTATAAACTGAATCCTCAGAAAATCCCCTGAGGATGATGTGTACGCCGCATGTACAGCTTTTTAAATTCTATAAAAATGAAAGACTTTCACTGTTTATAAAGTTACGATCACTCCAGGAAAATTTTCCCATTTCAGGATTAAAAATGGTGGCTACTGTTAAAGTGAGAAGCGTGTGATGTTTTAGTGTGAATAATCAGTGTGTACTTACCAGCTGCTGTGGAGTGTGGAGTGTGATGAGAGAAGAATAAAAGTCAGACAGATTTCCATCTCCCTCCTCGCTGTACACCGATGTGTACCTCCACTCGCCCAGAGAGACTGAGAGAAGTGTGTCCCTCACCCCCCTCAGAGAGAGAGACAGAGAGACGAGAGAGAGAGACAGCCACCAATCACACATACTGTTACCTTATTAGAAAGACGAGAGAAATCATCACACAGCCTCAATAACAAATCAGTGCGGCATCTCACTTTCTCCATATATATAAAAATAATGCGGCGCGCTGATGAACAGAGCTCCGCCCGTCACTGAGGTGTGTGACCGAGGAACAGAGCTCCGTCCTCGTCTCTGAGGTGTGTTACAGTCGAACGACCACATCACACACTGATTTCAGAGAGAGGAAGCACTCGGTCATTACAGCATTAATGCTTGACAGCTGCACAGAGCAGATACACACACTGATAAACCACTGCTGCACACTGCAACTACATCAGTTACACACACACACACACACACACACACACACACACACACACACACACACACACACACACACACACTGATAAACTACTGCAGCACACTGCAAACTACATCAAACACACACACACACAAACACACACACACACACACACACACACACACTGATAATCTACTGAAGCACACTGCAGCTACATCAGCACACACACACACACACACACACACACACACACACACACACACACACACATTTAAGATGTATCCTTACTTTATTACTACATTATAACATGATTTAAATCATTTCTAGACATTTTTTTTTACTGAAGTTTAACATTTGTTTAGTAATAATTTTAAAGAATATTAGAAAATTTATAAAGACTCAATAATTCTTACAATTTCACTTCCTATTAAATTCTATTTTTTTAAATCCACAAGCATTTAGTCTGGGTTTTATGATTAAAAACATTAATTATTTTATAATTATTATTTTTATTCCAAACATCAACATTTAGCATCCACCAGATGGCAGTCAAGCATTCACCAAACTGAGATTTCGGTTTACTGAAATGTGTTTTGCTCTTAACTGACCTGCAGAGGGCACTGTGAGGATCCATCCATCCTTCTTCTAACCTTCAGGGTCACCTGGATACCTGGAGCTTATCCCAGGGAGCATGGGGTACAAGGTGGGGTACACCCTGGACAGGGTGCCAGTCCATCGCAGGGCAAAATCTCATACACACCACACACCCATTCATACACTACAGACACTTTAGACATGCCAATCAACCTACCATACATGTGTTTGGACTGTGGGAGGAAACCCCCGCAGCATGGGGAGAACATGTAAACTCCGCACACACACGGCCCCGGCGGGAATCGAACCCCGGACCCTGGAGGTGTGAGGCGCGCGTGCTAACCACTAAGCCAGTGTGTATTATTATTATTATTATTATTATTATTATTATTATTATTATTATTGTTTTCTAAAGGATTATTAGGATTCCTCTGTACCAGGAAGCTGGCTTAGGTAGCTACATTTAGCTAATAGTGCAATGTAAAAATGGCGTTTTTCAAAAAGCTCTGTTGATGCTGGTTGACGGAAAGGATGCATTTTATAATTTATTCAGATTAATGTGGATATAGCTTACATGTAAAAAATCAATTTATTGTAAAACCAGTACATACATCCCAGTGACAGGGAACGCTGGTGTGTTTTGCTACTGCTCCTGTTGCCGTTTTATTTGTTTTTGTTTGTTTAATTGTCATATTGTTTTAAATAACTGCAAGTTTTTTAAGTTATATTGTTTTTAGTGCCGTTATGATTGTGATGTGGTGGTGCCATTTTATATACTTTGGACTGTTGTTTTTATTCCATCTGGAATAACCTGCAGCGTGCAACACTGAATCAACGCCTCGGTCCGGCTGCGTGTGAGGATTATACGGCTTTGTGCTCGTAGTACGCTTCGGAGTTTCAATCGCTCTGGCCTTGTGAGTGTACTCTCAAGGTACACTACATGCCAGCTTTTGAATTTAAAACAGAGCTCTTATTGTCTAGCCAAAGACTCTTACAGGATCTATTGAGACGCTAGATTGCTACGTCCTAAACCATATATCCAGCGGGGTTTGAGGCGCAGTTTTGCTGTCTCATCCTCTCCTGATATCTTTGTCCCTACCTGTCGATGAAAGATCAACAAACTTTTCCATACTGGTGTTGATCACAGTCATTTAATATCGGTTCCCCACGTGTGGATTAAACCACCTTCGTCTCCGCTTCAGAGCCTGGCTTATGCTGCATTATTCAATGTGCCGTCTGTGAATAACACGGAGCTGCTTTTATCAGAATTTCTTACAGATAAAAAGCTGGATTTGTTGATTTTAACCGGAACCTGCCCTGAAGAAAATGATGGGCTCCTGTTTAACCAGATCATTCCAGCGGGCTTTGGAGTATTTGACCTCCCGATGTTATCTGGCCGAGGGCGGAGACATTACTGTGGTTTATAACTTGAAGTTCAAAATAAGCTCTGTGTCCGTTCCCCAGTTTTCAGCATTGAATGCCTGGTCTTGAGTATTTCCGCTCCTTGATCTAAAC
>CM022766.1:24483210-24488210 GCA_012411365.1 Ameiurus melas | reverse complement strand
GCACACCACCTGAGCGTTCCTGATGTTCCACTGATCATCACAAACGGAGCCCCACGTAGCGTTATGATACACCTCCAACCTCCCAGAGCAGCTTCCCTTTCCTCCACTCAGCCTGAGAGACCAGTGCTCTACATCACACACATCACACATGAGGAAACACACCAACGCTGAATAACAGCTCCAGTCACACAGCTCACTACAACACAATGATAATATAACCTTATATTATACTCAACATGGTCTAGTTCACCAAAAATTATTTTAGTTTTGTTCTGAAAAAGAATCTTAAACTAATTACAAACATCCTGAAATTCAGCTGCTTATTTAAATGTTATAAATAAATACATTTTCTGCAGAATAAAATAATGTGAAGCAGTAAGATCAGCTTTGGGTTCTGTTTACTGATTTTATCTCTGCTGGTTTAAGTTTCATGAAATGTGAGGAAGATTGATGCCCTCAGGATGGTTATATGAGGAAATACATTAAAGTCCTCAGAAAATGGTTTTATAAACAGATGAGGAAATATCTTCTGTCACTAACAAATGCAAATGAAGAACAGTACTAACAGCTTTTCCTTATATATCCTTACTTGAGCAGTGTTTCTGAGAGGGAAATGAAGAGCACTTTTCTTGTGTACGTAGAGACTGTCCATCATCTGCAGTAATAAAATACATGCATTAATGAAAAGTCTCACATGCAGCTTTATCTCTCAGAGCAGACTTTTCTCACACTTCTAACATCAATTTTTGTCAAATACACTTTATATTTCAGCAACATTAGTTCTACACTATTCACAATGAAACACTGCAGTTTATGGCCATGTACAGAACCAGAAAAGTCTGACTCCACCCACCTGTGCAGGTAATACGAGCCACCTCATCACGATTATCACAACTGTTCTGTCCCCAGGGTGAAGATGGACACTGCCACAGATTAGAGTCGTGTTTCCTACACTTCAGATAATCCAGCCAGTTAGGAGCAGATTTTACTCGTGCTTCAGTCTCTGACACACTGCCACGTCTTCCACAGTTCAGCTCTCGACACACCATGTTTACTGTCTCCTCATCCATCTGATTGTGACACACATTACCCCAGGTTCCATTGTAGAACACTTCCAGATTCCCAACACAGCCCTCAGTTAGTCGGATCTCTTTAAACTCTGGTGGAAGAACAACGACTCACACTGAGTATAAATTTGTAATCATTACTTCTGTTGTGGCCGTTATTATTTATAATATGGATAAAAAATAATCCAGAAAACTTCATAAACATTACTGTACCTAAATGACACTGTACCTGAGCACACGACTCCTACGTCCTCCTGGTGTCCACATTCACCCTCTTCACACAGCTGAAATCTGCAGTTCCACAGGGACGTCTCGTTCCCCTCACACTCCACCTCATTCAGCCATATGGACCCAGTTCCAGGACCAAACCAGGCTGGTATGTGGGTACTGAGGGCCACTCCACACTGCAGCTGTCTGCACACCACCTGCGCATCCTCAATATCCCACGAGTCATCACACACTGTCCCCCACGAGCCGCTGTGGAGAACCTCCAGCCTTCCTGCACAGTCTCCCCCAGAACCAACCAGCCTGATGGACCTGGGGTCTGGAGTAAAGATTTTTTTTTATTTACTTTATAAGTTATATAAAACTAATAAAATCTTATCATATATCATATTTAATTACTCTGTATATTTAGTAAGATACTTTAAAATTTTAAAACATGTATTACTGTTGTTAATATCTGCTCATTGGTAGGTGTTGTGCTGCTTACCTGAGCAGGTGATGTACAGATGTTCCCCGGAGCTGCAGTTGACAGGTTGTGCACTGCTGCAGTTCCCCAGATGAGCTTCACTCCCAGAGCAGCTGAAACCCGTTACACACATGTGTTTGTGTTCAGTGGTGGATGGAGAGGAGCGGTAGTTCAGCACGGAGCCACAGCCCAGCTGTCTGCAGAGCACAGACGCCTCAGACAGACTCCACGAGTCCAGGAGAACTCTCCTCCAGTCCTGCCTGAAATAAATCTCCACCTCCCCCTGACACTCGCTCCCTCCAGACAACCGCACTCGCCCCTCATGAAACGCCACGGATGATCCTGAAGCAGAAGAACATCATTTAAATATTCTAATGAACACTGACTTTATTCACTAATGTGGTGTAGGTGATGTTAATATCTCACCATTACAGATGACTCCAGCATCGTTTTTATGAGAGCATGCAGCTCCACTCCATGATGAGTTACCACATAGTGATAGGTGTGTCTCGTTCCCCTGACAATCAAACACATCAGCCCGGATGTGGCCACTCCCCTCCCCAAACCAGTCCACCTCCACCACAGCCACAGCACTCCCACAATCCAGCTGTGCACAGAGAACATCTGCAGCTCTCATATCCCAGCCTACAGCACAGACTGTGCCCCAGTCACTGAGGTACTGGAGCTCCACTCGACCAGAACAGGAGTCCGGTCCGTTCACCAACCACGCCTCTATTTGATATGAACAAACAGCCGAGAGCTCAGTGAAAGAGGAAAATTAACAAAGACACCTTAAAGTTTGATTGACAGGTATGTGTTCTCTATTTAAACAGAAGTTAAATCATGATACTTCACCAGAACATATTAATCCCACATCGTTGTAATGGGAGCAGTGTGTTTGATTGAGTGAAGATGATGTTGGACAGAAGGTAATCTCAGATTCGGTTCCTCTACACTGAAGCTCCTCTGTCCACACCTGACCCTCCCCTCGGCCAAAAGCAGCTGATCGCAGCACCTCCACAGGAATCCCACAGCCCAGCTCTCGACACACAACCTCTGCATCCTGCTGGTCAAAGTCAGCATCACACACTGTGGACCAGGAACCTCCATGAAACACCTCCACTCTCCCAGAGCACCGGTGAGGACCAGCAGTGAGTCTCGACATTCTGTGACCTGTGTTTAATTTAATTGTGTAAATATTGTGCAGATTTTCATAAGACAGAGAACCCTTAACAAACAAAAAACCCAACAAGAATCCTGCAGGATTTTCATTTCTCTGCATGATGTTTGCTGCTCTCCTGCAGGAAAGATGAAATCCTGCAGGACACATTGACAAACTGTGCAGGAAATGTCTCTAGGTTCTAGAATGGAGCCTTCAGTACAACAGAAACATGCAGGAATGTCCAACACACTTGCTGCACAAGGGAAAAATCCTGCAGGACTACTGCACACCTCCTACAGAAATAAAATAAAGTTCCCAAGTACTTCATCTCTCCTGCAGGACAACTTCTTATTTCCTGTAAATGAAACAAAAACCTGCAGGTTCCGTAGTCGATAAAATGAATTAAAAATGGTAGATGTGCTTTGAGTGGGAAAAACACGCTGCTTAAACCCTCTTTCTGAAGTCTTTTAGTAGATCTGTAGGCATGCTCATTTTAGGCAGTGTTGGGGAGAAGCTAACTAAAAGTACTGATGCTACTAACCTAACTACATTTTTCAGTAGTGTGACAGTGGCTCTGCTACTTTATAAAGAGTTTATCTTTTCCTGTAACCAGTTACTTTTTCAAACCAGTAGCGATGTAGCGTCACCAATCGCTACGTATTTTGTCCAGTTATAACGGTCCTCTTCATTGCATACCTGCGGGGCCCGCTCGCTTCACAGGAATTAAGAGCCTCATTAACTCACGCGACAGGAAGTGAGCGTCTGATGGACACGTAAAGCGACCAACCACAGTTAGTTACGTGATGTATGGGGCGGGTAAATGATAATACCATAATAAATGAACCCTGGAGTTTATTCTCTGATACAGAGAATATTACTGCTGCTTTGTTGTTAAAAGTCAACACAACACAATGTTTACATTTACTTACAAATCAAATCAAATCAAATCATTCAATAAGTTTATCAGTGCGTGTCGAGGGATTTATTTTATGTTCTGAATACAACAGTCTGATTTTTATCATAATATAATTATTAGTGCTGTCAGAATTACAGAGGAAATGTTTCAGATTCATTTGAAATATTATTTACATTTTAAACCTTTTCTCTTCTGTTTTTGATGTGAACTGAACTCCGTCTTGGAAACTTTACAGAATGTCATCAGTCATTATGTGACATCATTTCAGTAAATGAAATCATTTCTTTGTGAAAATGCTTTTGTTGTGAAGTTATTTCCCCAGTATGTTTCCTGCAGGATACAAACACTCGCCATGTCCTGCAGAATTTCAGATTGATCCTGCACAATAGTCCTGCAGGAAGTGTGTGTTTTAAACAGACCTGCAGGACATCATTCCTGAAGGATAGAATATTAGATGCATATTCCTGCATATTTTCCTTGATAGAATTCCTGCAGGTATTTCTACAGGAAAATGAGCTGAAAATGTGGGATATCTGCAGAATATTCCTGCAGGATTCTTCTAGGGGTTTGTGTAAGGGTCTCAAGAAATCATTCCAATGTCATTCCAAAATGATTTACATTGAAATAAAATCTGAATTTTATTAAAGATAATTTACAGGTATAATTCAAATCCAGTCAATTCAATCATAATCATTATTTCATTCATTGTAATATATTTTCTAAATACAGCAGTTTACCTGAGCAGGTGACTCCAGCATCTTCATCATGATCACAGTCACTTTTCCCCCACCCAGCTGATCTACAGCTCTTCAGTGTCGACTCTGATCCACTACAGGCCACATCATCCATCCAGATTGGTCCTGATCCTGGTCCAAAGTGAGCGTTATCGTGCACATTTACAGCGTCCCCACAGCGCAGCTCTCTACACACCACTGCAGCATCGTCCTCATCCCAGTCATCATCACACACTGTTCCCCACTGTCCTTCCTGAAGAACCTCCACTCTCCCAGCACAGCGACTTCCACCATTCACCAACCTCACACTGTCTGAGAGAGAGAGAGAGAGGGAGAGAGAGAGAGAGAGAGAGGTTTTTATTTTTTTATTTTTTATTTTTCCATCACCACACACACACACACACACACACACACACACACACACACAAAC
>CM022766.1:24460710-24478210 GCA_012411365.1 Ameiurus melas | reverse complement strand
GCTGTAAAAAAAACACCCACTTGAAACCCTCATAGAATTTGTAATGGTTTTAATGGTTATAATGGGAATTGTAATTGAAAATGGGTCTCTACTGGTACATTGTTGCCTTCTATTGGTAGCACATTAACCCTAGTGGATACACTTAAGGACCAATAATGGTCATGGTTTTAATGGTTAGCTGATGGTATTTGTAGTGGAAACCATTAGAAATTTCTTGGGTTTTTTCAGCAGGGTATACCCATGATCTTCCAATCCAGTGGACATGTTTGTCCTCCACTCAGAAGCATGTGTACATCAGCTAGTGCACTTTTAAGAGGTGCTGATCTGACTACCTGCCCAGTGTTATTTATTATAGGAAAAGCTACGGGGTGGATGGCCACAGAACCGTGACCTTCTGACTTTAGAAAGTCACTTCTATTTCCTTATGCTCCAGGCTGCCAGGGCAGTTTCCTGCAGAACTACAAAGCTGATGCTCTCTCTTATATTCATGATACTGACCTCAAGGAGCCGACCATTATACATTCCGGAGACAACAACAGAAGCAACCTGTGACCCCGGAGCAACTAACAAGCCCTTGAGGGGGTGGAGCTACAGGGGCCATCCATCATAAGTTGCCCACCTCACCTGGACACCCTGGAGTTACATACACACAACAATCACTGACCATGTCAGTGTCAAGACTCCTCATTAGCTACCAGACAGGTTTTTTCTCACACACCACGAAAACAATAGGAATCTGTCTACTGGAAGCTTAATGTATTTAGTTCTCAAAGTTGGATTCAGGAAGTCTGTGAAACTTTACAAATGGGTCCCTGATTTTTCTAATTTTATTGCAGTAGTGGAAATCACAACCCAGCATTATCAGTTATTATGCCTATAAATAATGTCAACTGGAATTTTATTTTATTTGAGTAAAAATGGGTGTACAATGCAGAAATTATGTTGAAAATTATCACACATTTAAATAAATACCTTGGGTCTGTAACTGTAAAATGTTCAGAACCCCTGATTTAGCAGATTCAGCTTTTGAATGAAACTTCTATTTATTTATTGGCACCCTGTCCAGGGTGTACCCCGCCTTGTGCCCGATGCTCCCTGGGATAGGCTCCAGGTTCCCCGTGACCCTGAAAAGGAGTAAGCGGTAGAAGATGGATGGATGGACTTCTATACATCTGTTTTCCCATGGAGCCTATCCCAGGGGACTCAGGATACAAGACAGGAGACACACTGGATGTGGTGCCAACCCATCAACATATATTCACACACTGCAGTCAATTTTAGAGATGCCAATCAGTGTACAACGCATATCTTTGGGCTCAGAGGAAACAGGAGTACTCGGAGGAAACCCCCGAAGTACGGAAGAAACTCACAGGGTGGAGGAAGGATTCGAACCCCCAACGTATAAAGTCAGAAACCGGGAGCATTACATTTACAAAACGATCAGGTTGTGTGACTTCTATTTTTTTTACTACATTTACATGTAGTTGGCTCTTTTATTTCAGTCACACTTATCCATGTGAACAGGCAAAACAAAAAAGAAAAAACAAGCTGACTAATATTTTCAATTTCTATTCGTTGAAAAAAAGTAAGTAAATTAGCATTCGGCGCGATAGTGGCCCCCAGCGGTCGGTGCCGGAAGTGCAGGCGGAGCGAGAGGGAGCGGCAGCAGGGAGAAATAAAACCGCTCCCGGATCCCTGCACACACTCCTTTATCTGCCCAAAAATACTGCGCAGCAGCCTTAATCTGGAGAAATATCTGGAACAATATTTGGAGAAACATCTGGAGAATCATCATCTGGAGAAATCTGGTCCGTCACTCTTTCCATCAGCCGGACTGCAGCTTTCACTCCAACGCGTCTGTGTGTCTCAGGTGAGAGAAAGGCTTCGGCTGTCATCTCTTACAGAAGCGTTTCTGATGCCGGTTCCAGCAAATTCAGGGCAGCAAAATGACACGTTTCACGGCTGCAGGTGGACACCTGTGTGCATTTTAGATCCAAAACGGAAGTCAATTGAGCTTTAATTTAAGCCGCGTGCCTGTGTGTGTGTGTGTGTGTGTGTGTGTGTGTGTGTGTGTGTGTGTGTGTGTGTGTGTGTGTTGTGTGAATTGTTTATAGCTTTCTAGTAACACTCGGAAAGGTGTAATTCTGATGTGATGTGCTTTTAGATGAGTTGCAGATGATCTGTGATCTGATCAATAAATCCAATAACACTAATGACGCGTTACATTTACAATGAAAAGTGCATTAGACTGCAGACCAGCGCGCGCGTCTTTATGGGTGCTGTCCCTTTCCCCTTTATTATTATTTATTATTATTATTATTATTTTTATTATTATTATTATTTAATTGTCTGCATATCTGATGGTTAATGTTGCACAGGTTGAATGATCCGACACCCACAGATGAGATCCTGAGAATGATTGTGTGTATTGAATTTAAACCAGAACTGAAGGACTGTGTGTCAGAGTGAGAATATTTGCAGTGGGAATGAATGGGACACGCTTCATTGTGTGCATTGTGCTAGATGTAATAATAACGCCCTCATTTTCCCTCCTCTGTCATTGATTTGTTCCTCGGGCACGAATAAAGGACTTCTTTTGGAACGAACATCATCCAGATAATGAGTTTAATCAGGTTCGAGTAAAAACAACAACAACAAAACACTGGAATTCAGATGCTGCAGGTTGATCAGATTCCAATCTACACCCCCCCCACTCCATCAGCAGTGCTGAATGAGACTCTGACCCGAGGATTCACTGAATGTTACACACATTTATTGGGGTTCTCAAGGTTCTCAAATCCCAGCACTGATAAAGAGCACAATAATTCAGCTGCTCCAGGATTTTGCGGTGGAGAAATGAACACAACATGAAGGAAACTACGCGATATTCAGATTTTTCAATTTTTCTAGGGAAAAAAATCTTAGAAAGAAGGTTCCTTTGGTTATCTTCCTTCTGAAAAGGAACCCCTGAGTTGTAAAGTTCTACACAGAATCTTTAATGAGTCGTATTCAGAGTAGAGTTAAGAGTGTAGAGTAGTGCGGATTTGATAATCATGTAAAGATGTTAGATGTAGCTACAGACGTAAGATCTATTCAGACGTTAAGGGGCGGAGTTTCAGTAAAATAGAGGCGTGTTATGCAGGATTCTTGAGCTTGCGTGATATCGGCTCGAGTGAGGAGCAGTGTTCAGTACGGCGCCACTGTCTGGCTGTTTAATATAACTGCAGTATGTCACGCAGAAATGTATCTTTTGACTCTAAATACACTTTCAATTTAATGTGCAGTTTAAGTGAGCTGTAAGAGTTAAGCACGTTTCCTTTACACGTTTCCCGCACACACGTTATGATTTAATGACCTCGATCAGGTGTCTTGTGGCGTCAGTAAGTTGTGCACATGTTCATCTGTCTGAGTTATTTAAAAACAAAATAAAACAAAGTAACAGTGTGTGCTGGATCAAGTGCTATTCTACTGTATGTGCTGCTGAGTAATGAGTGTGGAGCCATTTTGCTCAATTAAACCAGTGATTAATGGGATCGTTACAGCTCTCGCCATCTTCTCATTCATACATCATCATATTAGTCTTTTTATTTTACTTTTAATGTTCTGTCTTCGGCATCGTATTATATCTGACAGCGAAAAAATGAACATTTCCTGTTCTGTCCACATTTTCTTTCTCTGATATTTTTGGCTTTACAGTAACAACAAAAGTGGTCTCGCCGCTTTTACTCAAGAAAGGCTGGCAACCTCGGAGGTGTGAAGTACATCTGCTTTCATAACCTGCATTTCCTCATGTTCTCATGAGTTTATAGACATCAGATTGACTGTACGTACACATCGGTGATCTTCTGCTCCATCTTAAAGAAGAACGTCCTCCTTAGCAACGTGTTTGGTTCTAATCAAGATGAATGATGTTTGGATGGAGCGAGTAAATGAGACTGTCAGTCTCCATGGATCTGTGCATGAGGAGGACGTAGAGTTGATGAGATTTCCACATGAACGTGTCACTGATGTGAGCAGATCCTCCCTGCTGGATCGTGAAGTTCTCCTCCTCTCTGTCTGTCTCAGACTCTTTATCTCATCGACTCCTCTGTTACACTCCGCTCTACAGTTTGGCCTGCCTGTTTACTGCCCCAGTTTTCCTCTAAGAACATTCACGTCTAAACTAGAACATCTTGAATCGTATGTTTGTTAAATGCACTGTTGTAGTTACACATTTAGAACCTGCAGATTTCTGTTTGATGCTGTATTTGTGTTTTTGTACATATGCAGTCTTGAAATATTCGGCAAGCTTCAGGGTTCTTCAGTTGTTTCACTCGGGGAACCTGACTAACCTGGCTGAGGTCAGCTCATGTGTCAGTGTAAAGTGTTTGGTTCAGTCTGTAAAGTGGGTCACTACGCTGCGTTGTGATTGGCCAGACATTTCAGGAATCTCTAAACTTTCCTTAATGTTCAGTAAATGCTGATTAATATTCAGTACAGACAAATCTACACCAGTATATTTACTGTATCTGCTAATCTATAAACACTGTAAACACTCATTAATATTGAGTATACACTCGTTAATATTCAATATACACTCATTAATACAACCTCAATTCCAAAAAAGTTGGGACGCTGTGTAAAATGTAAATTAAACACAGAATGCAATGATTTGCAAATCTCATAAACCCGTATCTTATTCACAATAGAACATAGAAACATATAAATTTTAAACTGATAAATTTACCATAAAAAGGTATTTTAAATTTGTGCACAACACGTTCATATTCAGTGTACATTAATACACTCATTAATATTCTGTGTACACTCATTAATATACACTAATGTACAATGCACTCTAATAAATTCATTAATATACACTAATGTACAATGCACTCTAATATACTCATAAATATACAGTATAGTCATTAATATATAGTATGCGCTCATTAATATACACTAATATACAATGCACTCAATTATACTCATTAATATACAGTATGCACACTAATATACCGTATGTGCTCAGTAATGTATGATAATGTACAATGTACACTAATACACTCATTAATATAGTGTATAAGCATTAATATACAGTATGAGCTCATTAATATTCAGTACACACTCATTGGTATTCACTGTACACAGTGTACACATAAACATGCGTCATCCACTCATTAATATGCAGTATACACTCATTAATTTTCTAACTTGGCTATAAGCAATGTGATTGGCTCGTTGTGAAAAGCGCATCATACGCTGCACTGTAATTGGTCCTTTCTTTTCAGGAAATGCTATCACCTACGCCCTATTCCCTACGCCCTATTTCCTACTCCCTATTTCCCATCTCCTATCTCTTATACCATATCCCCTATCCCATATCCCCTATCCCCTATTCCCTATTCTCTGTGACCTATCACCTATCTTTTACTCCTGATCATCTATTCCCTATTCCCGATCAAATACTCCCTACTCCCTGTGATGGAAGCCTTCAGGAGAGAGTTGTGGTAGGAGGGTGCTGTAGTTACCCTAGTGTCCTTGTTTCTTCTTCCCTACGTTCCCTAATTCCCTTCTCCTCTAGATTCTGTGTCCTCTAGTTTCCTTATTCTTCTGGTTTTCAAGTTGACACTGTCCCCTATTTTCTTTCGTCTCTAGTTACCCTAGCCCCCTAGTTTTCCTTTTCCTTACATTTAAGTGTTCATAGGTTTCTTACTTGTCCCCAGATCACTTTTTCTCCTGTTTTCAGTGTCTCTGTATATTTCCTATAGTGCCCTTGTCCCCTAGGTTTCAGACTGTCACTTATTTTCTAGTCTTCACTAGTCCCACAGTTTACTTCTGTTCGATGTCCACTGTTTGAAGTCTACACGATCCCCTTTCTTACTTGTTCACCAGTTCTCTTTTCCATTAGAGACATGTTCACACTGCCACTTAGTTTCCTTAATCTTCTGGTTTTAGTGTCCAGGTCCTTTGGCCTCTAGTTTCCATCCCTCCATCCCTTTTCTGTAGCGTTATCCTACACAGGG
Source organism: Ameiurus melas (assembly GCA_012411365.1). Lineage (NCBI taxonomy): Eukaryota > Metazoa > Chordata > Actinopteri > Siluriformes > Ictaluridae > Ameiurus > Ameiurus melas. Next base: position 24,472,208 of record CM022766.1, on the reverse strand, counting down.
TCACGGAGAGACTGGAGCCTATCCCAGGGAACTCGGGGCATGAGGCCGGGGACACCCTGGACAGGGTTCCAACCCATCGCAGGGCACATTCACACACACTCACACACTCTCAGTACAATTTAGAGATGCCAGTCTGCCTACAGCACCTGTCTGTGGACTTGGGGAGGAAACCCCCGAAGCACAGGGAGAGACATGCGATCTCGGTGGCTTAGTGATTTGCCTCTAGTTTCCTTCTAGTGTTCTAGCACCCTATATTCCAGTGTTCCTACTCTACATTCTTCCCTATTTTCCTTATTCTACACATACCAGTGTAAACCTAGCAAGTGGTGTTGTGTTCTAGTTTAGAACCAGATCATGGGTTTAATGAGGGAATCATTCAGCTGGAGGTAAGTGACATGACACACTTATCAAATCACGATACTTAAAGACATGTTACAGGTACTTGACGTATCACGATATACGAGTTTAGTAACAAAACTGCAGGACAAACAGAACCTAAAACTTTCAACTGAAACAGATGAAAAGGTTAAAATATTACACTCTACTTTTCATCGTGATACCTGCGATATCTCAGGAGAATGACATCACAATGTCACATCTCATGACATCACAATATTGATATTATATCACTGTATCACACAGCTTTACTCTCAATACCAGAAAATGTAATAATGATATTATATCGCTTTGTATATTTTATTATTGTCTTTGTTAAAAATGTGGAATATTTGTATTCATTAGTTGATCTGTAGATACAGTGGATATAAAACAAAGTTTGTGCACCCTGTTAAAATGGAAGGTTTTTGTGATGTACATTTTTGTGATTTACACAAGCTTCAGATACGGGTTATGCATGCAAGGGCGCTCCCATATTGTTATGCTAAATGCAACGTTGAAGTTACCTTTGAAAGGGAACAAAGTTTGTGCACCCCTGTTAAAATGGAAGGTTTTTGTGAGAAAAAAAAACCCTGAATTGAACTAACTGTTAATGAAGGTCATTCCACAGGTTTTTAATAGGAGTTAGATCTGGGCTGTGACTGGACCGTTCCAAATGTCCTGTTGAATTACATATTGTAGCGGGATCAGGGGAGGCGTAGCACAAACACACGGAGGCAGGTTGTAGTGAGAGAAGTGAAAAAGAACCAAGGATTTATTGTCCTTCAATCTGACGTGGTGTGTGTGTGGGTGTGTGCGTGTGTGTGTTTGGCTGGATGAGGGAAACCCGGCGGGGGCGGGGCTGGCGGAGCGGCGTGTCGGGATTCCCGAAAGAGCTGGGAAGAAGCGGTTCCCTATGCCGGTTTCTTAGCGTCACTACTGTCCTCGTTTGTCGTCTTCGTCGTCCTCGTTCAGGCCGGAGCCCTCTGTGAGCGGAGAGGAGAGAGAGAGAAGCGAGAGAAACGAACGAACGATTAGGTAAACCCGTGTTGCGTGGTTTAAGTGGCAAATACCTCATTTGTTAGTTGCCTACGTGCTGAGTCGGTCTCCAGTCTTCCTTGGGCGGAAGGGTGTCCTTTTATCCCCCCTTCTTTGGAGCTGTATTGGTGAGCCCCGCGCGGCCGGCGCGGCGGGGGGCGGGGTGGGCGCGGGGGGGGGGGGGGGGGGGGGTGGGGGGGGGCGGGGGGGGGGGGGGCGGGGGGGGGCCGGCGTGCGGTCCCTCTAGGCCGTGGTGCGCGGCGGGTGGGGTCGCGGGGGGCCTTGGTTGTGTTGGGGCGGGGGGTGGGGGTGGGGGGGGGGGGGGGGTGGGGGGGGGTGTTTGTTGTGGGGGTGGGGGGGGCGCGTCGCGGGGGGCTGGGGGGGGGGGGGGAGGCGTGTCCGGTGGCCCTCTGCTTCCGCGGGCGGGGCCCCGGGGCGGTGGTGGGGTGGAAGGGGGGGAGGGGGGGGGGGGGGGGGGGAGCCGGCGGGGGGGGGGGCGTGGGTGTCTTGGCTGTGTGCTCAGTTTTACATTGGTGGTGCCCTGGACATGGGTTAGTGTTGGGTTATGTGGAATAATCCTCAACTCCTCGATGGCCCACTTTATTGCTAAGGCTTCCCGCTCCACCGCGTGCACTTTTTCCCGCGGGGCCAGTTTCCGGCTGATGTAGAGGGCGGGGTGCTCCTCTCCGTTGAAGGTTTGGGAGAGGACCGGCGCCCAACCCTGTTTCAGATGCGTCGGTGTGTACCGTGAAGGGGGAGCGTAAAGTCCAAGTTCCGCAACACCGGGGCGCTGGTGAGGGCCCGTTTCAGGGCTTGGAAGGCCCTCTCCGCCTCGGGTGACCATATCACCCGGTCCGGCTGGCCCTTTTTGGTGAGATCTGAGAGAGGGGAAGCTATCGCAGAGAAGTTAGGCACAAATCTTCGATAGTACCCTGCCAACCCCAAGAAGGCACGTACCTGTTTTTTCGATGAGGGGCGAGGGTAGTCTCTTACGGCTTCGATCTTCCTCATCTGTGGCTTCAGCAACCCCCGCCCAATGCCGTACCCAGGTACTGTGCCTCTGTTAATCCCAGGTGACATTTCTTGGGGTTGGCTGTTAGTCCGGCTTTCCGGGCGCCCTCAGGACCTCCCCTAGATGGAACAAGTGGTCCGATCAGGTGGAGGAATGGACGACGACATCGTCCAGTAGGCGGCTCTGAGCTGCGGTGGGGTCGTAGGACGATGTCCATCAGCCGTTGGAAGGTGGCCGGTGCCCCATGTAGGCCAAAGGGGAGGACCCGGTACTGCCAGTGGCCTGTGGAGGTACTAAAGGCCGTCTTGGGCCTGGCGTCGGGCGCTAGGGCAACTTGCCAATACCCCTTGGTGAGGTCCAGGGTGGATATAAAGCAGGCCCTCCCCAGGTTGCTCCACCAGGTTGTCCACTCGGGGGAGGGGGTAACTATCGAAGTCCGATACCTGGTTCAGCCTCCGGAAGTCATTACAAAGTCGCATGCTTCCATCGGGTTTCGGTACAACGACTATGGGACTGGACCAGGGGCTGGATGACTCCTCGACGATCCCATCCCTTAGCATTCGCTCCACCTCCTCCTCGATGGCCTTCCGCCGGGCCTCAGGGACCCGGTAGGGTCTCTGTCTTACTACCACGCCGGGGGGTGTCTTGATCGCGTACACGGAAACCATCGGGGCTGGTTCCACCCACCTCTTCAACAGGTTGATATGGTATAACTTCCCGTCCGTACGCTTACCGGGTTGTTGCAGGCGGTAGTTGACGGCCCCCTGTCGCTCAAGGACCGTATACGGGCCCTGCCATCGGACCAGGAACTTGCAGGCGCTGCTAGGCACTAGGAGAAGGACCTGGTCCGGGCGGTTATACACCCGCTGCTGTTCCTCCTGCACGGCGTGCATATGTTCCTGCACTATTGGTGCCACCTGGTCAATCCCTGCACGTACTCAATGATCGAGCGGTACAGGGACGGCTGTTCCTCCCAGGCTTCACGGGCGACGTCCAGCAGTCCTCACGGCTGCCGCCCAAACAGGAGCTCGAACGGGGTGAAGCCTGTGGATGCCTGGGGGCACTCCCGGACGGCGAAGAGTACATAGGGAAGGAGGAAGTCCCAGTTCCTCCCCTCGTCATCTACCACCCACCGTAGCATCCGTTTGAGCGTCTGATTGAAGCACTCTACAAGTCCGTCGGTCTGTGGGTGGTAGACGGACGTCTTCAGATGCTTCACCTGCAACAACCGACACAGATCCGTCATTAATTTTGACACAAAGGGCGTACCTTGGTCGGTCAGGACGTCCTTGGGTATGCCCACCTGGCTGAAGAGGAGTACTAGCTCACTGGCGATGTTGGGGGAAGTGTCCTTGCGTAGCGGCATCGCCTCCGGGTACCGGGTGGCGTAGTCCACAACCACGAGGATATACTCATGGCCCCGTGCCAACTTGGGAAGGGGGCCCACCAGGTCCATACCAATCTGCTCGAATGGGACGCCTATGATGGGTAGTGGGATGAGTGGCGCCGGCGGGGGCTTCCTGGGGACGGTGCGCTGGCACTGAGGGCATTGCTGGAAGAACCCCGGACCTCGGTATCCATCCCGGGCCATACGAACCGGTCCCTCAGCTTCTCCAGAGTGATCTCTCGGGTCTCCCCATGGATGCAGGTGACGGGAGTACTCCCTCCGGTTGCAGTGCCTTGGGGGGAGACCGTTGGACGGGCGAGGCGTCACCGTACTCCCAGTGTCCAGTAGGGTGGTGACGGGTCTTCTTTCTTTTTTTTTTTTTTTTTTTCACTCGCATTTCTAACATTTATTTATTTATTTTTTTTGCATTTATTTATTCATTTTCATATGATTCATTTACATGTGATTCATTTATATATGATTCATTTTCATGTGATTCATATTCATGTGATACATTTTCATGATTCATTTTCATGTGATTCATATTCATGCATGTGATTTATTTACATGTAATTCATTTTCATGTGATTCATTTACATATGATACATTTTCATGTGAAAATTTTCATGTGACAGGTCTTCCTTCTACCCACACCATCTGGGTGGGGCCCTCGGGAGGCTGTTGGAGGTGGAGCGCGCACTCAGCTAGCCATGGTTTCTGGATCGGCCGACAGGGCTCTATCTCCGGTTCCGTGTGCATGGGCTCGTCGGTGGGGGTCATCCGGCTTGGTGACCTCCGGCGGGTCCTCCACGGCCCAGGGGGGCGTTGACGGTCAGGCCGGGGCCCTGAGGTCCCGAGGGGTAGGGCAGAGGGCCGAGGGTCCCCCTCGCTAAACCCGGGCATGATCATAGTACGCTCTAGCGCTGACAAGAGCGCCTGGGGTGATTCTGGCGCCTGTGCCCCTACGGCCTGTCGTTCTAGGCGGGGTAGCGCCCTCAGAAACTGGTCCATCGCCACCTTCTCTGCCACCTCTGTGGCCGTATACTGGTCCGGCCGGAGCCACTGCTTAGTGAGTCGGATCAGAGCATTTAGTTGTCTGCGTGGGGACAGCCCCGGCTGGTAGGCCCAGCTATGGAACTCTACTGCCGCCTGGTAAGTGGTGCGGCCACGCCACGCCAGGAACCCCTCTTTCATCATTGGGTAGTCTGCGGCGTCTTCCGGTTCAAGGCTGTAATAGGCGGTGCGTGCTTCCCCCGTGAGTAACCCGCCAATGGCCCGGGGCCAGTCATCCCGGTCCCACCCCTCCCGACGGGCAATATTTTCAAAGGTTTCGAAGTAAGCTATGAGGTCTTCGTCGGGGGAGAGGGGTGGTAATAGGCGGCGGAGCTCGCATCTTGGGTCCGGGAGGGGTGTGGCGGCTGTGGGGGTTAGGATCTTAAGGTCCACCAGCGTTTGTGTGGCGACCTGGAGGTTTTCGGCGAGTTGCTGAGTAACGGTCTGTTGCTGGATGCTGGCCTCCAGCAGGTGTTTCAAAGTCTGCTCCATGAGATGTGTGGGTTTTTTTTTTTTAGGAGCGGGTCTGTGCTACTGCCCGCATCCTCCACCAGTGTAGCGGGATCAGCCCAGGGGGAGGCGTAGCACAAACACACGGGAGAGTCAGGTTGTAGTGAGAGAAGTGAAAAAGAACCAAGGATTTATTGTCCTTCAATCTGACGTGGTGTGTGTGCGGGTGTGTGCGTGTGTGTGAGGCTGCATGAGGGAAACCCGGCGGGGGCGGGGCTGGCGGAGCGGCGTTCTTCGGCGCATGTCGGGATTCCCGGAAGAGCTGGGAAGAAGCGGTTCCCTATGCCGCTACGTCACCACTGTCCTCGTCTGTCGTCTTCATCGTCCTTGTCCGGGCCGGAGCCCTCTGTGAGCAGAGAGGAGAGAGAGCGAGAGAGAAGAAGAAAACGAAAACGATTAGGTAAACCCGGGTTGCGTGGTTTCAGTGGCAAATACCTCATTAGTTAGTTGCCTACGTAGCCGAGTCAGTCTCCAGTCTTCCTTGGGCGGAAGGGTGTCCTTTTATCCCCTCCTTCTGGAGCTGTATTGGTGAGCATCTCGCTCCAGGTTCGCCAATCAGCCGCCGGCGAGGCGTGGGTGGCTCCACCCCGCAGTGACGGCCCTTCCGGTTAGTGTTGGGGCGGCAGTCGGGGAAGGAGCGAACCTCCTAGTTTGCGCGTCGGGTGTCGGTCCGCCGCGACAATATATTTAATAAAAACATATCGCAGTAAAATTACTTGAATTGTTCTGTCCAGCAATTTGACACAAATTGAAATAAAAACACAGCAATTTCAGTGCTTGAATTATTTTCCTCTGCAATTCATTGGGTTTGTATATTTTGATTGAAAACAAAATTCCAGCATTCAAATTTCAATGCACACACATTCACCTTCCTAAAATACAGTTCCAAAATATTCAGTTGTTAAAATTCCATCTTCATTATTCTTCAGTAATATTTCAACACAAGTGTTTTTCAGTTTGAAACAAGAATTTCAATTCATTTGTTCAAGCTGGTGCACATTTCCTTTTTATTCAGTTTTGTTACACACACACACACACACACACACACACTCACACACTAACACACACACACACACACACCAACCATTTTCTTGCCATAATTCTTATTTCACAATGTCACATCTCCCCCCAGGGTATGTTACAACTAACTCAGACTATTGGGTGAATTGTAACATTTCACTTCTCGTGTTTGAATCTAAACCATGCCTTTTCTGTTTGTGCTGCAAAGATAACAGCTACATCATTTAAAAGCAGACACTTGTAACTAGTTTAATTCGCATTTTGAACGTAGTGGTGTAAAAAAACTTCAAGATACAAACAGAAATGTCAAAAATGTTACAACCATCCCCGGTCTCCCCTAACTCTGAATATGAGGTATTATTTATAAAATGAGGTAAATGTTTTCATTATGTCAATTGATGTGTATTTATCTTTTTATGTGTTCTTGTGAATAGAATAGAATCTTTATTGTCATTGTACAAGTACAGTTCAATTTAGTTTGCAGTTCACAGTAAAAATAAATAAATAAATAACCCATTAGAAATAAAAATATGGTACCATATAAGCTTGTGCATTATTATTAATATTATTATTATTATTATTAGTAGTAGTAGTAGTAGTAGTATTTATTTATTTATTTATTTTATTATTATTATTTTTTTTTAAATCAATCAATGACCGACACAGTACTGCTCAGCGTGGATCAAGGTCCCTCACCTGAACCTTCACTTTATCTGCACCTCAGTGTTGGACTGGACTTCAACCTCAATCACGACCTCAGAATGTCACATCGTCAAAAAAACAGCTAAAGACCCACCTCTTCCCTGAACACATAAACAACCCCCCCGCCCCCTCAAAAAAATAAAAAAATAAAAATAATAACAACTGAACTTTGCTTGTAAAAGCGCCCTTAAACAACGAGACTCTGTAAGGCTCTGTCACATGCCTCTGTAAACAACTTTGCATGAATTTTTGTAAGTCGCTTTGGATAAAAGCATCTGCTAAATGAATAAATGTAAATGTAATATAAAGTGTGTTTTCATTTGTATATTACACACTATTTACATAAACAATGACAATGTAAAACAAACACTGTACAGGTGTATCTCAGACATTTTGAATATCAAGGAAAAGTATTTTTTTTTTCTGTAATTTAATTTAAAAAACTTTTATTTATTCTAGTTTCATTACACATGAAGTAAAATAATTCAAGCCTGGTTTGTGTTTTAATCTTGGATTACAGTTTACAGCTCGTGGAAATGAAATACTGGAAAAATCCAGAATGTGAAAACTATTAGAATAAAGAATTTATAACACAGCAATGTGGACCTGAGAAGAGCTCTAATCAGGGTGGACACAGGGTTGCCAAGTCTCAGGCATTTGGCGTGAGACACATGCTTTCAGGCTCTGTCTCACGCTCTCACGCTGCCCAAATATATGCCAGTCTCGCGCCAAATTATAAATATAAAGCCAACGTAAAAACACAACATAGTCTCAGATCTGCTCTTCTGATTGTTTTCTTGACCGGATTCTCTCCGTTACATCCTTTGTTGTATTTATCCGCCACACCTTTAAACACACGGCGTTATTTGATGTGTTGACAACGGCTGTTTCTCAATATGCATTCTTCTGAGATCTTTCGTCCTTGTGAACTGGTTCTATGTCATTATCCACTGCTGAAGTTCAGTTCCAATACTCAAGAACACAAGTATCGGGACGTATGAAATGACTCGGATTTGTCTGATATCGAGGACGCATCGGATACAGACCTGTCCCAGAAGTCTCTGTGGCAAAACAAAAGCAGATGACGGAAGCCTGACCCATACCTGTACCCCTTTTTATGAACTATTACTGTTAATCAGATGTCCATCATTATTTTAGTCAATTAAGCTTCCTTCTTTTCACCTACTTGAAAGGACAGATTGGGTCAAAAAGAGTCCCTGTTATGTTCAAATGAAAAGATGCATGTTCCTCATATATGGCCATTTACTAGTGATGGTCGGTGTTTGGCACCGTGATCGGTGTTTACCGGCCAGATATCAGCGTTAACCGGTGATTATCTACGTGGAGGCGGGGGCGTGGTCCAGCGCCGGTTTGAGAATGGAGGGCGGAGTCGGAGATGGTGAGTATGAGGAACGCCCACCTGTGGGGAATTCAATTAATGAATGTTCTGTGATGCAGAGAGCAGGTGAGAGAAAAGGGGAGCGAGAGAGAGAGAGAGAGTAAATGACACTGCTGAAAAGAGGAGAAAGGTGAATAACAATAACCTAGGACACTGATTTGGGAAGAGAGTTGAGAGATTTGGGAGTTGGATTCTTATGTTTGGATACTTGTCTGAATTTGTTCCCTTTCCAACACTAGAGATCTGATTTAGTAAAATTACTGCAGAATAAAATAAAATAAAACCCAGTTTGAATGAAGGCTGATGAGTGGTCATGGGTACATTAAAAACCATGTAAGAATGCAATATTAAAAGAACATGTACATAGGGGTCAGTTTACCATGAGGAATATTCATTACACTAACCCCATCATTTAACACGTTTCCTGACGCAGCTTCTCGTCCAGTACGTGGATTATTTTGTGTTTAGTTAAAAAAAAGAAAATGTAAGAAAAAAAACTTGAATAAAAACTGAAATGAAAAAATAAAATCAGTAAAAACTAAAACACATCTTTATATTTATAATAAAGAATAAATTTATTTTCTAAAATATTCATGTTTCTTTGTTGTGCTCTAATATAGTAGTTGTCTGTAATTAAAAAAAAAAGAAATCAGAATTCTTACCATTTCACTTCCAATTAGATATTGTGTTTAGGAACACACATTTAGTCTGGGTTTCAGGATTATAAACATTAATAATGTAAATAAATAATTATTTACTTTTAGTAAAAACATTTATATTTTGCTTCCACAAGATGGCAGTAAAGCACTTCAACACTGAGATTTCTGATTAGTGCAATGCGCTTTTCTCTTAACTGACCTGCTGAGGGCGCTGTGAGGATTATTATAATAATAATAATAATAATAATAATAATAATAATAATAATAATAATAATATTATTATTATTATTATGTAAAGCTGCTAACATTGCAGTGGAACAAACAGGAGTAATTATAGAATGGATAAAATGTTTTTTTAAACCAATTTTTTTTATATATATAACCCATAATATATAAATCCACAAATAATAATAGAAACCCAGTGTTAATAGTGATAATAGAGTTTATCTGAGTGTGTAGAAGTCATTTGTAAGTGGATTTGGATAAAAGCATCTGCTAAATAAATAAATGTAAATGTAGTTTTTACTGCCTGAGATGTTCTATAAGGACATTGAGCACAGATTCATCACTACAAGAGCCACTCACTCAACTCAAACACAGATCATCACATTATACTAAACATCATCAAAGCACTTTTATTTCATTGAATGTATAAAATAGATGATTGTTACACAATATGAAAAAGAAGAAACAAAACTGTGTAGAATGTAAAATATTGACTTGTTCTCATTGTGGAAAGATAAAAGTCACAGTTGCTTGTATATTGTTTATTAAGATGTAACTGGCCATCATTCATTTAAAAGTGAGAATATTGAATTAAACCTGAGATTCTAAACAAAATCCTGAGAATAAGGAAACAAACCTGAGAATTTAACATCAAAATATATATTTATGATACTTACATATACTATATCTGGCTTTCAACACAGCCAGCTACCTCATAAACATTACAACAAAACATGCAATATAGCAAGCTCTCTAATGATCATGTCATAGTATGAATATTTCATAAAGGAATTCTCGAATCCATTTCAATTCTATGTTTTAGAGTTAAAAGCACAGCATTGAACATAAAGATAAATGTGTTTAAAAATGAATAAACAAGTATTGATTTAAGGAATCAAAATCTTTTTTGTTCTTTTGGCGAAGTGGCTTATAGTTACTAACACATTTGTAAAAACACTGAAGAATAGGTTGATAAATGTAAAAGATTAAGATGAATATTATAGCAGTTTAGATGAAAGAATAGGTGAGATAAATGAGGTGTGGTGTGTCAGTGAGATTTAAGCTGACTTATAGCATTAAAAGTGTTGTAAAAGAAAAGCTGGAGACACTGCATTAAGTCATATGAAAGGTGATTTAACTCTCCTACTCTATTTGCTAATAACTAGGGGGAAATGAACACAGTTCAGAAAACAGGACATTTTTGGAAGTAGAATCAAATCATTTTTTGTGTTTATAAAAGTTGAAATGTAATTTCCTGAGAAAAGGCCTTTGGTGGCGTGTCTCAGTCACATGGTTGCTGTCTTTCTGAGATTTCTCCTCCACGTCGTCATATTCTGTCAAATAAATACATTTACCTCTTTAATATATCCTTTGTATTGTATTCATTGTTATGTAAAAGCTTCAAAACACAGTAAATGATGCACTCTGTAGGAATGTCTTTAATATTCTAGCAATAAAAAAGTGAAAAAAAGGACATTGATCAATTCAGCTTTCTTTATATTAACACAGGCCATGTGTATAAGATGTGGAAGTAAATGAGACATAAATATGGGTCTTATCTAAACTGTTGAATAAATATGGCTGCACTTGTTAAATGACAGAACGGAGATTACAAAACAGAAAGCTGATATTTATATTATATCTCATATAGAATATAGTCACGCTTTAACTTTGCTGCCTTTGCACTCACGTACATTACCAGAAGAAACATCTCACTCACTTTCTGTCTCTCCTCCATCCTGTTCCTCAGTGATGACATCATCATAATCTTCTGGACTGTCTACTGAAGAAATAAATGAATCAGTAATAAAGCACTGGTGTGTGTTGCTGTTATAGTAAAATACTGAGTTACAGGGTGGTGTGATGAAGCTGAGTTACTGCTACCACCCTAACGTTGATCATTTAACTATAACAGCATGTCCCCAAGTGTTTTATTCCTCTTACACCATGGGAATCTCACAACTATTGCAGTGTTTCATTTAGTAAAGGATTAGATGTCGTAGTTTTTATCCATTTATAGTTACAGATAATGTTGTAGAGCTTTGGAAAAACAAGTTCCTTTTCTCACTTATGTCATAGCAGCTATAAACAGTGGTTCCCTCAGCAGCTTTTCTTTTT
>CM022766.1:24433683-24455210 GCA_012411365.1 Ameiurus melas | reverse complement strand
CCAAGTCATACGCTAATGGTTTTAATGGTTATAATGGGAATTGTATTGGTTTTTAATGGAAGCTGTAATGGTCCCTGTGGGTCTCTACTGGTACATTGTTGCCCTCTATTGGTGGCACATTATGCCTAGTGGATAAAATTATGGACCAATAATGGTCTTGGTTTTAATGGTTAGCTGATGATTTGTAATGGTATTTGTAGTGGAAACCATTAGAATTTTCTTCTTGTTGTTTTATTTTTTCAGCATGGTATACCCATGATCTTCCAATCCAGGGGACATGTTTGTCCTCCACTCAGAAGCATGTGTACAAAGCTAGTGCACTTTAAGAGGTGCTGAAGGGGTGGAGCTACAGGGGCCATCCATCATAAGTTTCCCACCTCCCCTGAACTCAGCATTATCAGTTATTATGCCTATAAATAATGTCAACTGGAATTTTATTTTATTTGAGTAAAATGGGTGTACAATGCAGAAATTATGTTGAAAATTATCACACATTTAAATAAATACCTTGGGTCTGTAACTGTAAAATGTTCAGAACCCCTGATTTCGCAGATTCTGCTTTTGAATGAAACTTCTATTTATTTATTGGCCCCCCTGTCCAGGGTGTACCCCCGCTTTTGTGACCGATGCTCCCTGGGATAGGCTCCAGGTTCCCCGTGACCCTGAAAAGGAGTAAGCGGTAGAAGATGGATGGATGGACTTCTATACATCTGTTTTCTGTAGTGTTTATCCTACACAGGGGGCGGGCGCCGGCGCCTATCCCAGAGGACTCGAGGGTGCAAGACAGGAGACACCCCTGGACGTATTGTCAACCCATCACAGGGCTCAATCAAACATATATTCACACACTACTGACAATTTTAGAGATGCCAATCGGCGTACAACGTATACTTTGAATCGAAGAAACCGGAGTAATCGGAGTAAACCCCCGATGGACCGAAGAAACTCACAGGGCGGAATCACCAGCGTATAAAGTCAGAATTTGGGGCATTACATTTACAAAAGGATCAGGTTGATCGTTATTATTTTTTACTAACACTATGTACTACTAGTAATATTTACTAACATTTACATATAGTTGGCATTTTATTTCGGTCACACATATCCATGTGAACAGGCAAAACAAACAAAAAGAAAAAACAAACTGACTAATATTTTCAATTCCTATTCGTTGATGAATAATAAATAAATAAATAAGTAAATTAGCATTCGAGGCGATAGCGGCCCCAAGCGATCGGTGCCGGAAGTGCAGGCGGAGCGCGAGGAGCGGCAGCAGGGAGAAATAAAACCGCTCCCGGATCCCTGCACACACCCCTATATCTGCCCAAAAATACTGCGCAGCAGCCTTAATCTGGAGAAATATCTGGAACAATATCTGGAGAAACATCTGGAGAATCATCATCTGGAGAAATCTGGTCCGTCACTATTTCCATCAGCCGGACTGCAGCTTTCACTCCAACGCGCGTCTGTGTGCTCCGCGTGAGAGAAAGCGCTTCGGCTGTCATCTCTTACAGAAGCGTTTCTGATGCCGGATCCAGCAAATTCAGGGCAGCAAAATGACACGTTTCACGGCTGCAGGTGGACACCTGTGTGCATTTTAGATCCAAAACGGAAGTCAATTGAGCTTTAATTTAAGCCGCTGTGCCTGTGTTGTGTGTGTGTGTGTGTGTGTGTGTGTGTGTGTGTGTATGTGTGTGTGTGTGTTTATAGCTTTCTAGTAACACTCGGAAAGGTGTAATGCTGATGTGATGTGCTTTTAGATGAGTTGCAGATGATCTGTGATCTGATCAATAAATCCAATAACACTAATGACGTTACATTTACAATGAAAAGTGCATTAGACTGCAGACCAGCGCGCTTTTTTATGGGTGCTGTCCCTTTCCCCTTTATTTTATTATTATTATTATTATTATTATTATTATTATTTAATTGTCTGCATATCTGATGGTTGATGTTGCACAGGTTGAATGATCCGACACCCACAGATGAGATCCTGAGAATGATTGTGTGTATTGAATTTAAACCAGAACTGAAGGACTGTGTGTCAGAGTGAGAATATTTGCAGTGGGAATGAATGGGACACGCTTCATTGTGTGCATTGTGCTAGATGTATAATAACGCCCTCATTTTCCCTCCTCTGTCATTGATTTGTTCCTCGGCACGAATAAAGGACTTCTTTTGGACAGACATCATCCAGATAATGAGTTTAATCAGGTTCGAGTAAAAACAACAACAACAAAACACTGGAATTCAGATGCTGCAGGTTGATCAGATTCCAATCTACACTCGCCCACTCCATCAGCAGTGCTGAATGAGACTCTGACCCGAGGATTCACTGAATGTTACACACATTTATTGGGGTTCTCAAGGTTCTCAAATCCCAGCACTGATAAAGAGCACAATAATTCAGCTGCTCCAGGATTTTGCGGTGGAGAAATGAACGCAACATGAAGGAAACTACGCGATATTCAGATTTTGCAATTTTTCTAGGGAAAAAAATCTTAGAAAGAAGGTTCCTTTGGTTATCTTCCTTCTGAAAAGGAACCCCTGAGTTGTAAAGTTCTACACAGAATCTTTAATGAGTCGTATTCAGAGTAGAGTTAAGAGTGTAGAGTAGTGCGGATTTGATAATCATGTAAAGATGTTAGATGTAGCTACAGACGTAAGATCTATTCAGATGTTAAGGGGCGGAGTTTCAGTAAAATAGAGGCGTGTTATGCAGGATGCTTGAGCTTGCGTGATATCGGCTCGAGTGAGGAGCAGTGTTCAGTACAGCGCCACTGTCTGGCCGTTTAATATAACTGCAGTATGTCACGCAGAAATGTATCTTTTGACTCTAAATACACTTTCAATTTAATGTGCAGTTTAAGTGAGCTGTAAGAGTTAAGCACGTTTCCTTTACACGTTTCCCGCACACACTTTATGATTTAATGACCTCGATCAGGTGTCTTGTGGCGTCAGTAAGTTGTGCACATGTTCATCTGTCTGAGTTATTTAAAAACAAAATAAAACAAAGTAACAGTGTGTGCTGGATCAAGTGCTATTCTACTGTATGTGCTGCTGAGTAATGAGTGTGGAGCCATTTTGCTCAATTAAACCAGTGATTAATGGGATCGTTACAGCTCTCGCCATCTTCTCATTCATACATCATCATATTAGTCTTTTTATTTTACTTTTAAATTGTCTTCTGGCATCGTATTATATCTGACAGCGAAGAAATGAACATTTCCTGTTCTCTCCACATTTTCTTTCTCTGATATTTTTGGCTTTAAAGTAAACACAAGTGGTCTCGGACGCTTTTACTCAAGAACGATCTGGCATCCTCGGAGGTGTGAAGTACATCTGCTTTCATAACCTGCATTTCCTCATGTTCTCATGAGTTTATAGACATCAGATTGACTGTACGTACACATCGGTGATCTTCTGCTCCATCTTAAAAAAGAACGTCCTCCTTAGCAACGTGTTTGGTTCTAATCAAGATGAATGATGTTTGGATGGAGCGAGTAAATGAGACTGTCAGTCTCCATGGATCTGTGCATGAGGAGGACGTAGAGTTGATGAGATTTCCACATGAACGTGTCACTGATGTGAGCAGATCCTCCCTGGTGGATCGTGAAGTTCTCCTCCTCTCTGTCTGTCTCAGACTCTTTATCTCATCGACTCCTCTGTTACACTCCGCTCTACAGTTTGGCCTGCCTGTTTACTGCCCCAGTTTTTCTCTAAGAACATTCACGTCTAAACTAGAACATCTTGAATCGTATGTTTGTTAAATGCACTGTTGTAGTTACACATTTAGAACCTGCAGATTTCTGTTTGATGCTGTATTTGTGTTTTTGTACATATGCAGTCTTGAAATATTCGGCAAGCTTAAGGGTTCTTCAGTTGTTCCACTCGGGGAACCTGACTAACCTGGCTGAGGTCAGCTCATGTGTCAGTGTAAAGTGTTTGGTTCAGTCTGTAAAGTGGGTCACTATGCTGTGTTGTGATTGGCCAGACATTTCAGGAATCTCTAAACTTTCCTTAATGTTCAGTAAATGCTGATTAATATTCAGTACAGACAAATCTACACCAGTATATTTACTGTACGGGCTAATCTATAAACAATGTAAACACTCATTAATATTGAGCATTCACTCGTTAATATTCAATATACACTCATTAATACAACCTCAATTGCAAAAAAGTTGGGACGCTGTGTAAAATGTAAATTAAACACAGAATGCAATGATTTGCAAATCTCATAAACCCGTATCTTATTCACAATAGAACATTGAAAACATATCAAATGTTTAAACTGATGAAATTTACCATTTTAAATTTGATGGCCGCAACACGTTTCATATTCAGTGTACATTAATACACTCATTAATATTCTGTGTACACTCATTAATGTACACTAATGTACAATGTACTCTAACATTCTCATAAATATACAGTATAGTCATTAATATATAGTATGAGCTCATTAATATACACTAATATACAATGCACTCAAGTATACTCATTAATATACAGTATGCACACTAATATACCGTATGTGCTCAGTAATGTATGATAATGTACAATGTACACTAATACACTCATTAATATAGTGTATAAGCATTAATATACAGTATGAGCTCATTAATATTCAGTACACACTCATTGGTATTCACTGTACACAGTGTACACATAAACATGCGTCATACACTCATTAATATGCAGTATACACTCATTAATTTTCTAACTTGGCTATAAGCAATGTGATTGGCTCGTTGTGAAAAGTGCATCATACGCTGCACTGTAATTCGTCCTTTCTTTTCAGGAAATGCTATCACCTACTCCCTATTCCCTACGCCCTATTCCCTACTCCCTATTCCATATTCTCTATTCTCTATCTCCTATCACCTACTCCCGTTCCCTACGCCCTATTTCCTACTCCCTATTTCCCATCTCCTATCCCATATCCCCTATCCCCTATCCCATATCCCCTGTCCCCTATTCCCTGTGACCTATCACCTATCTTTTACTCCTGATCATCTATTCCCTATTCCTGATCAAATACTCCCTACTCCCTGTGATGGAAGCCTTCAGGAGACAGTTGTGGTAGGAGGGTGCTGTAGTTACCCTAGTGTCCTTGTTTCTTCTTCCCTACGTTCCCTAATTCCCTTCTCCTCTAGATACTGTGTCCTCTAGTTTCCTTATTCTTCTGGTGTTCAAGTTGACACTGTCCCCTATTTTCTTCCGTCTCTAGTTACCCTAGCCCCCTAGTTTTCCTTTTCCTTACATTTAAATGTTCATAGGTTTCTTACTTGTCCCCAGATCACTTTTTCTCCTGTTTTCAGTGTCTCTGTATATTTCCTATAGTGCCCTTGTCCCCTAGATTTCACACTGTTACTTATTTTCTAGTCTTCACTAGTCCCACAGTTTACTTCTGTTCGATGTCCACCGTTTGAAGTCTACACGATCCGCTTTCTTACTTGTTCACCAGTTCTCTTGTCCATTAGAGACATGTTCACACTGCCACTTAGTCTCCTTAATCTTCTGGTTTTAGTGTCCAGGTCCTTTGGCCTCTAGTTTCCATCCCTCCATCCCTTTTCTGTAGCGTTATCCTACACAGGGTCGCAGCGAGCCTAGAGCCTATCCCAGGGAACTCAGGGCATGAGGCAGGGGACACCCTGGACAGGGTTCCAACCCATCGCAGGGCACAATCACACACACTCACACACTCAGTACAATTTAGAGATGCCAGTCTGCCTACAGCACCTGTCTGTGGACTTGAGGAGGAAACCCCCGAAGCACAGGGAGAGCATGTGATCTCGGTGGCTTAGTGATTTGCCTCTAGTTTCCTTCTAGTTTTCTTCTAGTTTTCTAGCACCCTATATTCCAGTGTTCCTACTCTACATTCTTCCCTAGTTTCCTTATTCTACACATACCAGTGTAAACCTAGCAAGTGGTGTTGTGTTCTAGTTTAGAACCAAATCATGGGTTTAATGAGGGAATCATTCAGCTGGAGGTAAGTGACATGACACACTTATCAAATCAGGATACTTATAGACATGTTACAGGTACTTGACGCATCACGATATACGAGTTTAGTAACAAAACTGCAGGAAAAACAGGACCTAAAACTTTCAACTGAAACAGATGAAAAGGTTAAAATATTACACTCTACTCTTCATCGTGATACCTGCGATATCTCAGGAGAATGACATCACAATGTCACATCTCATGACATCACAATGTCACATCTCATGACATCACAATATTGATATTATATCACTGTATCACACAGCTTTACTCTCAATACCAGAAAATGGAATAATGATATTATATCGCTTTGAATATTTTATTACTGTCTTTGTTAAAAATATGGAATATTTGTATTCATCAGTTGATCTGTAGATACAGTGGATATAAAACAAAGTTTGTGCACCCCTGTTAAAGTGGAAGGTTTTTGTGATGTACATTTTTGTGATTTACACAAGCTTCAGATACGGGGTTACGCACGCCGCACGACGCGCTCCCCATATTGTTATGCTAAATGCAACGTTGAAGTTACCTTTGAAAGGGAACAAAGTTTGTGCACCCCTGTTAAAATGGAAGGTTTTTGTGAGAAAAAACACCTGAATTGAACTAACTGTTAATGAAGGTCATTCCAACGGGTTTTTTAATAGGAGTTAGATCTGGGCTGTGACTCGACATTCCAAATGTCCTGTTGAATTACATATTGTAGCGGGATCAGCCCTCTGGGGGGTGCCAAACACACGGGAGGCAGGTTGTAGTGAGAGAAGCGAAAAAAAAAAACCAAGGATTTATTGTCCTTCAATCTGACGTGGTGTGGGTGTGTGCGTGTGTGCGTTTGGCTGGATGAGGGAAACCCGGCGGGGGCGGGGCTGGCGGAGCGGCGTGTCGGGATTCCCGGAAGAGCTGGGAAGAAGCAGTTCCCTATGCCGGTTTCTTAGCGTCACCACTGTCCTCGTCTGTCGTCTTCGTCGTCCTCGTTCAGGCCGGAGCCCTCTGTGAGCGGAGAGGAGAGAGAGCGAGAGCAACCGCGAACGATTAGGTAAACCCGTGTTGCGTGGTTTCAGTGGCAAATACCTCATTTGTTAGTTGCCTACGTAGCTGAGTCGGTCTCCAGTCTTCCTTGGGCGGAAGGGTGTCCTTTTTTCCCCTCCTTCTGGAGCTGTATTGGTGAGCATCTCGCTCCAGGTTCGCCAATCAGCCGCCGGCGAGGCGTGGGTGGCTCCACCCCGCCGTGACGGCCCTTCCGGTTAGTGTTGGGACTGCCGCGAGGCTGCCCGCCTCGTGCCGGGGCAGCAGTCGGGGAAGGAGCGAACCTCCTAGTTTGCGCGTCGGGTGTCGGTCCGCCGCGACAATATATTTAATAAAAACATATCGCAGTAAAAATACTTCAATTGTTCTGTCCAGCAATTTGACACAAATTGAAATAAAAACACAGCAATTTCAGTGCTTGAATTATTTTCCTCTGCAATTCATTGGGTTTGTATATTTTGATTGAAAACAAAATTCCAGCATTCAAATTTCAATGCACACACATTCACCTTCCTAAAATACAGTTCCAAAATATTCAGTTGTTAAAATTCCATCTTCATTATTCTTCAGGTAATATTTCAACACAAGTGTTTTTCAGTTTGAAACAACAATTTCAATTCATTTGTTCAAGCTGGTGCACATTTCCTTTTTATTCAGTTTTGTTACACACACACACACACACACACACCAACCATTTTCTTGCCATAATTCTTATTTCACAATGTCACGTCTCACCCCAGGGTATGTTACAAATAACTCAGACTATGGGGTGAATTGTAACATTTCACTCCTCGTGTTTGAATCTAAACCATGCCTTTTCTGTTTGTGCTGCAAAGATAACAGCTACATCATTTAAAAGCAGACACTTGTAACTAGTTTGAATCGCATTTTGAATGCAGTGGTGTAAAAGAACTTCAAGATACAGACAGAAATGTCAAAAATGTTACAACCATCCCCGGTCTCCCCTAACTCTGAATATGAGGTATTATTTATAAAATGAGGTAAATGTTTTCATTATGTCAACTGATGTGTATTTATCTTTTTATGTGTTCTTGTGAATAGAATTGAATCTTTATTGTCATTGTACAAGTACAGTTCAATTTAGTTTGCAGTTCACAGTAAAAATAAAGAAATAACCCATAAAATTAGAAATAAAAATATAGAGCCATATAAGCTTGTGCATTATTATTAATATTATTATTATTGTTATTATTAGTATTTATTTATTTATTTATTTATTTTTAAAATCAATGACCGACGCAGTACTGCTCAGCGTGGATCAAGGTCCCTCACCAGAACCTTCACTTTATCTGCCCCTCAGTGTTGGACTGGACTTCAACCTCAATCAGGACCTCAGAATCTGTCACATCTTCAAAAAACAGGTAAAGACCCAATTCTTCCCTGAACACATAAACAAACCCCCCGCAAAAAAAAAAACCCATAAAAGAACAACAACTAAACTTTGCTTGTAAAACATCTTTGCTTGTAAAAGCGCCCTTAAACAACGAGGCTCTGTAAGGCTCTGTCACATGCCTCTGTAAACAACTTGTATTTTTGTCGCTTTGGATAAAAGCATCTGCTAAATGAATAAATGTAAATGTAATATAAAGTGTGATTCTCTCCGTTACATCCTTTGTTGTATTTATCCGCCACACCTTTAAACACACGGCGTTATTTGATGTGTTGACAACGGCTGTTTCTCAATATGCATTCTTCTGAGATCTTTCGTCCTTGTGAACTGGTTCTATGTCATTATCCACTGCTGAAGTTCAGTTCCAATACTCAAAAACACAAGTACCGGGACAGATGAAATGACTCGGATTTGTCTGATATCGAGAACGCATCGGATACAGACCTGTCCCAGAAGTCTCTGTGGCAAAACAAAAGCAGATGACTGAAGCCTGACCCATACCTGTACCCCTTTTTATGAACTATTACTGTTAATCAGATGTCCATCATTATTTTAGTCAATTAAGCTTCCTTCTTTTCACCTACTTGAAAGGACAGATTGGGTCAAAAAGAGTCCCTGTTATGTTCAAATGAAAAGATGCATGTTCCTCATATATGGCCATTTACTAGTGATGGTCGGTGTTTGTCACCGTGATCGGTGTTTACCGGCCAGATATCAGCGTTAACCGGTGATTATCTACGTGGAGGCGGGGGCGTGGTCCAGCGCCGGTTTGTGAATGGAGGGCGGAGTCGGAGAAGGTGAGGATGAGGAACGCCCACCTGTGGAGAATTCAATTAATGAATGTTCTGTGATGCAGAGAGCAGGTGAGGGAAAAGGGAGGGAGAGAGAGAGAGAGAGAAAAAAGAGAGAGAGAGAGAAAAAAAAAAAAATAAATGAGGCTGAAAAGAGGAGAAAAGTGAAAGTAAATAAAAACCTTTTCGTGGGTTTTAATCCCAGCCTGCTTCCGGTCTCATGAGTGGTCATGGGTACATTAAAAACCATGTAAGAATGCAATATTAAAAGAACATGTACATAGGGGTCAGTTTACCATGAGGAATATTCATTACACTAACCCCATCATTTAACACGTTTCCTGACGCAGCTTCTCGTACAGTACGTGGTTTATTTTGTGTTTAGTTAAAAAAATATAATGTAATATATATATATATATATAATAAAAAAAAAGTGAATAAAAAATGTTATTTTAAAATGCAAAAGCAAAATCAGTAATAACTAAAACACATTTTTATATTTATAAAATGTATTTTATATATATTTATAATATGTATTTATTTAATATATGTAGTTTCTAAAATATTCATGTTTCTTTGTTGTGCTCTAATATAGTAATTGTCTGTAATTAAAAACGAAAAGAAATATGAATTCTTACCATTTCACTTCCAATTAGATATTGTTTTTAAGAACACACATTTAGTCTGGGTTTCAGGATTATAAACATTAATAATTTAAATAAATAATTATTTACTTTTAGTAAAAACATTTATATTTTCCCTCCACAAGATGGCAGTAAAGCACTTCAACACTGAGATTTCTGATTAGTGACATGTGTTTTTTTCTTAAGTGACCTGCTGGGGGCGCTGTGAGGAAAGTTATTATTATTATTATTATTATTATTATTATTCTGTAAAGCTGCTAACATTGCAGTGGAACAAATAGGAGTAATTATAGAATGGATAAAATGTTTTTTTAAACCAAAAAAAAAAAAGATATATATAACCCTTTATATATAAAGTCACAAATAATAATAGAAACCCAGTGTTAATAGTGATAATAGAGTTTATCTGAGTGTGTAGAAGTCATTTGTAAGTGGATTTGGATAAAAGCATCTGCTAAATAAATAAATGTAAATGTAGTTTTTACTGCCTGAGATGTTCTATAAGGACATTGAGCACAAATTCATCACTACAAGAGCCACTCACTCAACTCAAACACAGATCATCACATTATACTAAACATCATCAAAGCACTTTTATTTCATTGAATGTATAAAAATAGATGATTGTTACACAATATGAAAAAGAAGAAACAAAACTGTGTAGAATGTAAAATATTGACTTGTTCTCATTGTGGAAAGATAAAAAGTCACAGTTGCTTGTATATTGTTTATTAAGATGTAACTGGCCATCATTCATTTAAAAAGTGAGAATATTGAATTAAACCTGAGATTCTAAACAAAATCCTGAGAATAAGGAAACAAACCTGAGAATTTAACATCAAAATATATATTTATGATACTTACATATACTATATCTGGCTTTCAACACAGCCAGCTACCTCATAAACATTACAACAAAACATGCAATATAGCAAGCTCTCTAATGATCATGTCATAGTATGAATATTTCATAAAGGAATTCTCGAATCCATTTCAATTCTATGTTTTAGAGTTAAAAGCACAGCATTGAACATAAAGATAAATGTGTTTAAAAATGAATAAACAAGTATTGATTTAAGGAATCAAAAATCTTTTTGTTCTTTTGGCGAGTGGCTTATAGTTACTAACACATTTGTAAAAACACTGAAGAATAGGTTGATAAATGTAAAAGATTAAGATGAATATTATAGCAGTTTAGATGAAAGAATAGGTGAGATAAATGAGGTGTGGTGTGTCAGTGAGATTTAAGCTGACTTATAGCATTAAAAGTGTTGTAAAAGAAAAGCTGGAGACACTGCATTAAGTCATATGAAAGGTGATTTAACTCTCCTACTCTATTTGCTAATAACTAGGGGGAAATGAACACAGTTCAGAAAACAGGACATTTTTGGAAGTAGAATCAAATCATTTTTTGTGTTTATAAAAGTTGAAATGTAATTTCCTGAGAAAAGGCCTTTGGTGGCGTGTCTCAGTCACATGGTCCCTGTCTTTCTGAGATTTCTCCTCCGACGCGTCATATTCTGTCAAATAAATACATTTACCTCTTTAATATATCCTTTGTATTGTATTCATTGTTATGTCAAAGCTTCAAAACACAGTAAATGATGCACTATGTAGGAATGTCTTTAATATTCTAGCAATAAAAAGTGAAAAAAGGACACTGATCAATTCAGCTTTCTTTATATTAACACAGGCCATGTGTATAAGATGTGGAAGTAAATGAGACATAAATATGGGTCTTATCTAAACTGTTGAATAAATATGGCTGCACTTGTTAAATGACAGAACGGAGATTACAAAACAGAAAGCTGATATTTATATTATATCTCATATAGAATATAGTCACGCTTTAACTTTGCTGCCTTTGCACTCGCAGTACATTACTAGAAGAAACATCTCACTCACTTTCTGTCTCTCCTCCATTCTGTTCCTCAGTGATGACATCATCATAATCTTCTGGACTGTCTACTGAAGAAATAAATGAATCAGTAATAAAGCACTGTGTGTGTTGCTGTTATAGTAAAATACTGAGTTACAGGGTGGTGTGATGAAGCTGAGTTACTGCTACCACCCTAACGTTGATCATTTAACTATAACAGCATGTCCCCAAGTGTTTTATTCCTCTTACACCATGGGAATCTCACAACTATTGCAGGGTTTCATTTAGTAAAGGATTAGATGTCGTAGTTTTTATCCATTTATAGTTACAGATAATGTTGTAGAGCTTTGGAAAAACAAGTTCCTTTTCTCACTTATGTCATAGCAGCTATAAACAGTGGTTCCCTCAGCAGCTTTTCTTTTTGTGTCTATTTCCAGAAAGAAGCTGACCTGTGATGATGTTTGTGTTCGTTTCAGTGGGAACTGCATCATCATAGTTCTCGGACACGTCCTCTGTCAGAATGTAGAGATAAAAGCTATTAAATCCACATGAATGTCATTAATGATCATTTGGATGCTTGTGGATGCAATACTGTCACATTATTATCATACCTGTTCGTAGAACTGACTTCTGATCAGCTGTAATGGCGTCATCATAATTCTCAGCTTCATCCTCTACACCAAAACACAGATATTTAAAGATATTTAAAGTGTACTGAAGAGGCAGTTTGTACATACGTGTATTTGATGACACGATGCAAAATGACATGGTGTACATGTAAAAAATGTCACTACACACACCCAATAAACAAACTTATTTGCTGTGTGTGCGTTTCATTTATCTGCTTTCTCAAAACTAATCCCAAAACAGAAGCACACCATCCACGTTATCAGGGATCGGTCCAGCAGTGACGGCATCATCGTATCCTCTGGTGGGTCAACTCTTCCTGTATCACCTAAATGAAATAAAAGCAGAGGCTCTGTACAAACAGCTCCATCACATTCTGACCTCATGGTTTAATGTGAAGTCACTACATTGATGTCATCAGTTAACAACTGCACCCACTTATGAAGTCACTGGTGTCGATGACATCATCATAATACTCAGCCTTTTCTCCAATCCCAGACTTTACTGTAAAAAGAACAATTTGTTTGTTTTGGGGATTTTAAACACATTTATACTCAATAAAATCCTTATCCAAAGAAGCTTTGATCAATTTGATAAGAGGGATTTCAGAAGCTTAAAGTAAGAGAGGTTGATTGTGAGAGGTCATGTGTCAGCATTAAAACACTGGAGTTCCTGTAATTCTTCTGTACAATACATCATAATCACGTCTCAGAAAGGACACATTTAGTCATTTCTGACTTTTAATTGCAATTCTAATATCTTTCAGTTAATGGAGTTAGACAAACTCACACTCTGGACTTTTTACCTGAGAGAAGCTCATCATCCACATGCTCATACCCAGAATGCTGTTCTTCAGAGAGGAGACTTCCTGTTAGAGGAGAGCAGCACAGTCATGAGACGTGTTCAGAAAAGCAGATCACACACACACACACACACACACACACACACACACACTCACACACACACACACACACACACACACACACACACACACACACACACACACACACACACACACACACACACACACACACACACACACACACACACTCACACACACACACAACACACACACTCACACACACCTCACACACACACTCACACACTCACTCACACACACACACACACACACACACACACTCACACACACACACACACACACACTCACTCACACACAACTCAACACCACACACACACACACACACACACACACAAACTCACACACACACACACACACACACACACACACACACACACACTCACCACACACACACACACACTACACACACACTCACACACACACACACACACTCACACACACACTACACTCACACACACACACACACACACACACACACACACACTCACACACACACACTCACACACACACACACACACCACACAACTCACCTCACACACACACACACACACACACACACACACACACACACACACACACACACACACACTCACACACACACACTCACACACACTACACACAGAGGGGGTAAGGAAAGTACGCTCATACACATACACACACACACACACACACACACACTAAACGAGCTTTTATAGCTGTATTTTTCACATTACCTCTAACACACTTTCAGCTTACTTTGACTTATTTACTTATATATATATATATATATATATATAAATATAATCACTTTAAGTCTTGAGTGTGATGAAGAAAGATGATAAAATATTGTTAATTAAAATAACATACGACTCTGAAATTGAACAAATAATTTACCACCACAAAAATGTACATTAGACCAAATACATTACTCACAGCGTGTGTTTAACTGGAGATTCGTCCTTTACTATAGTAACAGTATTATGTCTGTGTGTGTGTGTGTGGTGTGTGTGTGTGAGAGTGTGTTCTCTCATACGTCCATTCAGAGGTGAAATGTTCTTCTTTTCTAAATAGTTCGATACCAAAACCATCCCATTGTGTAAGAACAACCCTTTAGTCACGACTCACGAATGTCTGTTTTATCCGTGTAGTTTAGGTTGGTAATAAATACAGACTTCATGCAGTGATCTTTTCACATAGAAATAACAGAGGCCTTTTTTCACTCAGATTTCATTTAACACTGGTGATGTCATGAGGAGAGAAAGGGAACAGACATAAGGCAGCTTTTTACTGGCAACAAAAGACAAGTAAGTTGAGGAGAAGTTCAGAAAGTACAGACTACATTTTGAGGCCTTCATGGCACTATTCATCACATAAAGCTGAACAGCACTGTATGAATTATAGCGTTTAAAGTGTTGTGTTCATGTGCGTGTTTAAGGATACAGCACAGTGGTTCACTGAAGCACACATCTGCATTACACCAAGTAGTTAATCTGGCAACCTGAAAAAGCTGACCCCCGGGAGAGTCAGTGTATAATTCAGATATATATTTATATTTATACACACACCGGGAGAGAGGGGGATGCACCTGTACAGGAAAGCACACACACACACACACACACACACACACACACACACGCAGAGGGCAAGTTTGAGGGGGAGATGCACCTGTGCAGGAAAGCGTATACATACAAAGACCAACAATTTATTTATATCACTATAATATATTAACACACACACACACAGTGTACACACACACACACACACACACACATCGGTGATTTGATGATGTGCATGCAGTGAATTTCTAGCTACAAGTTTAAATGGAATACAATAAGTGTGATGTAGAACAGTCCACATATCACTCACCTCTTTGAGTGGAGCTCGTCCTTCTTCTAGTGATGTATCTGTGGTTGATCTCCTCATAGACTGCCTCAGGCTGAGTCTTACGCCTCCTCTTAGAGACAACTGGGAGTGGATAATAATAATAATAATAATAATAATAATAATAATAATAATAATAATAATAATAACTTTTAATGAAATTCTTACAGGACAATTTTAACAGCAGGATAAAATGTCATTAGTATTTACAGGTATGTCTCGTACCTCTCCTGAGCACTCTGTTCTGGTAAAACAGTACCAGCAGAAGCACTAAGGCCAGGAAGAGCAGCGTTCCCAACACAAAGAGAACCAGTGGAGGGGTGGATGGAGGTTTAGGTGATGGAGAATTTGGATCTCTTACTGAAGTTAAAAACACAGAAGAGGATCTTGATACGACGCTGTAATCATAAATATTTAGAAAAATGATGAACAGTTACAAATATTGTATTATAACAAATATACATACCTGATGTGGTGGTGGTGGTGGTGGTGGTGGTGGTGGTGGGTGTAGTAGTGGACACGTCTGTATTTACAGAATATAAAAAAACTTTCTATCATATAATAAAATATACTCTCACTAAATAAGGGTTATGAGCTGCTGATCAGTGTATTACAGTTTAGGGTCTGAGCTTTCAAACTAATATCTAAGATTATAAATAAAAGTTATCAAGTCTTAACACTGGGAGAAAAGTGTAATGAGTGGAGACAGGAAGCTGAAAAGTTAGCACACCCTCTGACCTGCACAGGTGACTCCAGCAGAGAGCAGTCAGTGTGTTTCTTCAGGGAATGATGACAGTCCCACAGGTGAATCTACCCTCGACACTTCACTCTGTTCAGCCAGATAGTCCCTTCACCAGGACCAGAACTAACATTCCTATCAGCACTCAGCGCCGACCCACAGCCCAGCTGTCTGCACACCACCTGAGCGTTCCTGATGTTCCACTGATCATCACAAAACAGACCCCACGGGCGTTATGATACACCTCCAACCTCCCAGAGCAGCTTCCCTTTCCTCCACTCAGCCTGAGAGACCAGTGCTCTACATCACACACATCACACATGAGGAAACACACCAACGCTGAATAACAGCTCCAGTCACACAGCTCACTACAACACAATGATAATATAACCTTATATTATACTCAACATGGTCTAGTTCACCAAAAATTATTTTAGTTTGGTTCTGAAAAGAATCTTAAACTAATTACAAACATCCTGAAATTCAGCTGTTTATTTAAATGTTATAAATTAATACATTTTCTGCAGAATAAAATAATGTGAAGCAGTAAGATCAGCTTTGGGTTCTGTTTACTGATTTTATCTCTGCTGGTTTAAGTTTCATGAAATGTGAGGGAAGATTGATGCCCTCAGGATGGTTATATGAGGAAATACATTAAAGTCCTCAGAAAATGGTTTTATAAACAGATGAGGAAATATCTTCTGTCACTAACAAATGCAAATGAAGAACAGTACTAACAGCTTTTCCTTATATATCCTTACTTGAGCAGTGTTTCTGAGAGGGAAATGAAGAGCACTTTTCTTGTGTACGTAGAGACTGTCCATCATCTGCAGTAATAAAATACATGCATTAATGAAAAGTCTCACATGCAGCTTTATCTCTCAGAGCAGACTTTTCTCACACTTCTAACATCAATTTTTGTCAAATACACTTTATATTTCAGCAACATTAGTTCTACACTATTCACAATGAAACACTGCAGTTTATGGCCATGTACAGAACCAGAAAAGTCTGACTCCACCCACCTGTGCAGGTAATACGAGCCACCTCATCACGATTATCACAACTGTTCTGTCCCCAGGGTGAAGATGGACACTGCCACAGATTAGAGTCGTGTTTCCTACACTTCAGATAATCCAGCCAGTTAGGAGCAGATTTTACTCGTGCTTCAGTCTCTGACACACTGCCACGTCTTCCACAGTTCAGCTCTCGACACACCATGTTTACTGTCTCCTCATCCATCTGATTGTGACACACATTACCCCAGGTTCCATTGTAGAACACTTCCAGATTCCCCACACAGCCCTCCGTGAGTCGGATCTCTTTAAACTCTGGTGGAAGAACAACGACTCACACTGAGTATAAATTTCTAATCATTACTTCTGTTGTGGCCGTTATTATTTATAATATGTGTAAAAATAATCCATTAACATCCATCCATCCATCCATCTTCTACCACTTACTCCTTCTTCAGGGTCACGGGGGAACCTCAGAACCTGGAGTCAATCCCAGGGAGCATCAGGCACAAAGCGGGCTACACCCTGGACAGGGTTAATCCATTAACATCATAAACATTACTGTACATAAATGACACTGTACCTGAGCACACGACTCCTACGTCCTCCTGGTGTCCACATTCACCCTCTTCACACAGCTGAAATCTGCAGTTCCACAGGGACGTCTCGTTCCCCTCACACTCCACCTCATTCAGCCATATGGACCCAGTTCCAGGACCAAACCAGGCTGGTATGTGGGTACTGAGGGCCACTCCACACTGCAGCTGTCTGCACACCACCTGCGCATCCTCAATATCCCACGAGTCATCACACACTGTCCCCCACGAGCCGCTGTGGAAAACCTCCAGCCTTCCTGCACAGTGTCCCCCAGAACCAACCAGCCTGATGGAGCTGAGGGCGGGGTTAAAGATACCTGCGGAATGGTTCAAAATATGAAAAGTCCAACAGATATATCTTTATTATATTTATTTTAGAAGACTAATCTAATTTGGTAAATGTTTAATTACCCTGTATGTTTACTTGAACATTTCATAATAGAAAATAGCTGCTCATTGGTAGGTGATGTGCTGCTTACCTGAGCAGGTGATGTACAGATGTTCCCGGGCTGCAGTTGACAGGTTGTCACTTGCTGCAGTTCCCCAGATGAGCTTCACTCCCAGAGCAGCTGAAACCCGTTACACACATGTGTTTGTGTTCAGTGGTGGATGGAGAGGAGCGGTAGTTCAACACGAGCCACAGCCCAGCTGTCTGCAGAGCACAGACGCCTCAGACAGACTCCACGAGTCCAGGAGAACTCTCCTCCAGTCCTGCCTGAAATAAATCTCCACCTCCCCCTGACCACTCGCTCCCCCTCAGACAACCGCCTCGCCCCCCCATGAAACGCCACGGATGATCCTGAAGCAGAAGAACATCATTTAAATATTCTAATGAACACTGACTTTATTCACTAACGTGGTGTAGGTGATGTTAATATCTCACCATTACAGATGACTCCAGCATCGTGTTTATGAGAGCATGCAGCTCGACTCCATGATGAGATGCCACATTGTGATAGGTGTGTCTCCTTCCCCTGACAATCAAACACATCAGCCCAGATGCGGCCTCCCCTCCCAAACCAGTCCACCTCCACCACAGCCACAGCACTCCCACAACCCAGCTGTGTACAGAGAACATCTGCAGCTCACATATCCCAGCCTACAGCACACACTGTGCCCCACTCACTGAGGTACTGGAGCTCCACTCGACCAGAACAGGAGTCCGGTCCGTTCTCAGCCAGAGCGCCCCTGTGTGACCTGAACAAACAGCCGAGAGCTCAGTGAAAGAGGAAAATTAACAAAGACACCTTAAGTTTGATTGACAGGTATGTGTTCTCTATTTAAACAGAAGTTAAATCATGATACTTCACCAGAACATATTAGTCCCACATCGTTGTAATGGGAGCAGTGTGAGTGTTTGAGTGAAGATGATGTTGGACAGAAGTAAATCTCAGATTCGGTTCCTCTACACTGAAGCTCCTCTGTCCACACCTGACCCTCCCCTCGGCCAAAAGCAGCTGATCCCAGCACCTCCACAGGAATCCCACCCCAGCTCTCTCGACACACAACCTCTGCATCCTGCTGGTCAAAGTCAGCATCACACACTGTGGACCAGGAACTCCACGATTCGAGCCCTCCACTCTCCCAGAGCACGGTGAGGACCAGCAGTGAGTCTCGAATTCTGACCTGTGTTTAATTTAATTGTGTAAATATTGTGCAGATTTTCAATAAGACAGAGAACCCTTACAAACAAAACCCTACAAGAATCCTGCAGGATTTTCATTTCTCTGCATGATGTTTGCTGCTCTCCTGCAGGAAAGATGAAATCCTGCAGGACACATTGACAAACTGTGCAGGAAATGTCTCTAGGTTCTAGAATGGAGCCTTCAGTACAACAGAAACATGCAGGAATGTCCAACACACTTGCTGCACAAGGGAAAAATCCTGCAGGACTACTGCACACCTCCTACAGAAATAAAATAAAGTTCCCAAGTACTTCATCTCTCCTGCAGGACAACTTCTTATTTCCTGTAAATGAAACAAAAACCTGCAGGTTCCGTAGTCGATAAAATGAATTAAAAATGGTAGATGTGGCGTTTGGGGAAAAAAACACGCTGCTTAAACCCTCTTTCTGAAGTCTTTTAGTAGATCTGTAGGCATGCTCATTTTAGGCAGTGTTGGGGAGAAGCTAACTAAAAGTACTGATGCTACTAACCTAACTACATTTTTCAGTAGTGTGACAGTGGCTCTGCTACTTTATAAAGACTTTATCTTTTCCTGTAACCAGTTACTTTTTCAAACCAGTAGCGATGTAGCGTCACCAATCGTACGTATTTTGTCCAGTTATAACGGTCCTCTTCATTGCATACCTGCGGGGCCCGCTTGCTTCACAGGAATTAAGAGCCTCATTAACTCACACGGACAGGGACGGCCGTATGATGGCACCGTAAAGCGACCAACCACAGTTAGTTACGTGATGTATGGGGCGGGTAAATGTAATACCATAATAAATGAACCCTGGAGTTTATTCTCTGATACAGAGAATATTACTGCTGCTTTGTTGTTAAAAGTCAACACAACACAATGTTTACATTTACTTACAAATCAAATCAAATCAAATCATTCAATAAGTTTATCAGTGCGTGTCGAGGGATTTATTTTATGTTCTGAATACAACAGTCTGATTTTTATCATAATATAATTATTAGTGCTGTCAGAATTACAGAGGAAATGTTTCAGATTCATTTGAAATATTATTTACATTTTTAAACCTTTTCTCTTCTGTTTTTGATGTGAACTGAACTCCGTCTTGGAAACTTTACAGAATGTCATCAGTCATTATGTGACATCATTTCAGTAAATGAAATCATTTCTTTGTGAAAATGCTTTTGTTGTGAAGTTATTTCCCCAGTATGTTTCCTGCAGGATACAAACACTCGCCATGTCCTGCAGAATTTCAGATTGATCCTGCACAATAGTCCTGCAGGAAGTGTGTGTTTTAAACAGACCTGCAGGACATCATTCCTGAAGGATAGAATATTAGATGCATATTCCTGCATATTTTCCTTCATAGAATTCCTGCAGGTATTTCTACAGGAAAATGAGCTGAAAATGTGGGATATCTGCAGAATATTCCTGCAGGATTCTTCTAGGGGTTTGTGTAAGGGTCTCAAGAAATCATTCCAATGTCATTCCAAAATGATTTACATTTAAATAAAATCTTAATTTTATTAAAGATCATTTACAGGTATAATTCAAATCCAGTCAATTCAATCATCATCATTATTTCATTCATTGAAATTTAATCAGAATAATAATATAACTAATTGTAAAAAAAATTCAATATTCAGAAGTTTACCTGAACAGGTGACTCCAGCATCTTCATGATGACCACAGTTACTTTTCCCCCATCCAGCCGATCTACAGCTCTTCAGTGTCGACTCTGATCTGCTACAGGCCACATCATCCATCCAGATTGGTCCTGATCCTGGTCCAAAGTGAGTGCTAGAATGAACATTTACAGCCTCTCCACAGCGCAGCTCTCTACACACCACTGCAGCATCGTTCATATCCCAGTCATCATCACACACTGTTCCCCACTGTCCTTCATGAAGAACCTCCACTCTCCCAGCACAGCGACTTCCACCATTCACCAACCTCACACTGTCTGAGAGAGAAGGAGAGAGAGAGAGAGAGAGAGAGATAAATGTGTCTTTTCTTAGATAGATGTGTCTTTTCCCACACACACACACAATTTCTCTCTCCATCACCACACACACACACACACACACACACACACAATATCTCTCTCCATCACCACACACACACAGACTCACACACACACACACACACACACAATTTCTCTCTCCCTCACCACACACACTCTCACACACACACACACACACACACACACACACAATTTCTCTCTCTCTCTCTCTCTCTCTCACACACTCAAACACACACAGACACACGCACACAATAAATCCTGTGTAAACTGTAAACATTAATCTGGACCTGATTTTATAACTGAGTCCTCAGAAAAACCCCTGAGGATGATGTGTGTACGCTCATGTACAGCTTTTTAAATTCTATAAAAATGAAAGACTTTC
>CM022766.1:24411183-24428683 GCA_012411365.1 Ameiurus melas | reverse complement strand
CAGATGGATAGATGGGGAAATATGGAAAATGACTACAGGTGAGAGATTACAGGTGAGATAACTTGTGTAACAGCTTGCTGTGAAATGTGGGTGCAAATATCTAAAGACATGGGATGAATCTTCAAAGGCAGGAGCAGACTGGTTTTCAGTCGACATGAAAAGAAACCCAACTCTGTCCATTAGGAACCCTGAGGCCACAAGCCGGGCACAGGCCACCAGTTTTAATCAACACAATGTGGTGATGTTGTTCAATTGTTCAAGCTGGTGCACATTTGCTTTTTATTCAGTTTTGTTACACACACACACACACACACACACACACACACCAACCATTTATAATCAAGTGTGATTAAGAGACAGGGTGATCACTGTCTGATTTCTCATTATAATTGTTTTGTATTCATGTTCATTAGTCTATACTTGTATCAACTATATGTGCTTGATCAACTGTGTGTTCTACGTAACCCTGGAAACTACGGGCAAGTACTGAACCAAATGCATGCTCCTGATTACAAACACTGTTTTAATTCTTGTGATTAGGAAAAGGGAGGCAGATTATTTTACTCCTTTCTAGCCAATGGGAGAGGAGATGTTTGTTTCTGATCTCCAGAGAGACTGGTTTCAGGATTTGGTCATTGATAGATGGCTGACGTGGTCATACATTGATCATTAGATAGTGTAAATGAAGGGACTGGATTGTGAGATTACTCTCTCAAGCTAGAAGTGGCTTAGTAAGCCCCAGAGGGGGAAAATATATAGAACATATATATAGAAAATATCTATGAAGGGTAATCAATATGTAACCTACATTTAGAATTACTACTTAATGCATAATCGAATAATCTGTAAGGGTTGGAAAGCATAATCTAATCCAGGGGTGCTCACACTTTTTTGACTTGCAAGCTACTTTTGTCAATTAAAATAGCGACCCCTCTTGCTTTCGCATTAAAATTTGAGTGAAAGACTTGACTCACCCAGGGGCAGTGTAACCTATGATGATGTTTAATACGTAGGTGCGTCTCCTGTAAAAATACTATATTGGAGTTCAAACGTTTCAAATGTGTAAAAACCTTAGATCTCTTAACAGGATTACCCATACCTCTGACATTCTAATATCTCATATGACATAACTAATAAATATTAAAGGTGTGCCTGTCCCAGCTATGCTGAATGTTACTACATATTACTACTAACCATTTAAATAAAGTAAACCATAGGAATGTGAATAGCCAATGAGAACCGAAGTGGGACCTTCCACCCCCACCACACACCCAAAGTATCCATAAAATAAGGGAGACAGTAGTGTTTCCCACCTAGGGTTGGACAAAGAGTAAACTAAACCTAAACGAAAAAAGAACAAATTCCATTAAAGTCCCCTACTGACTTCAAATCTAATAAATAATCTGCACACTTAACAAATGTCTTTACCTTTAAAGACTTATAACTAATAATCTTACACAGTGTAGCACATAAAAAAATTAACAAATAAATAAATAAATAAATAAAAAATAGTAATAAAAAAATAATAATAAATAGATAAGATGATAAAAAAAATAAATAAATAACTAATTAAACAAATTCTAGATGAAGTAATGCACAATAGCCACAATAAGAATTCAAATTCTCTAGAGCTGGAAGGCCGAGTGCAAATAAGAATAAAGCCTATTATCAAAAAATAAATAAAATTAATAATAAATAAATAAATAAATAAATAAATAAAAATGGTAATAATAATAAATAAAATAAATAAAAAGCTAAATAAACAAATAAATACATAAATAAAGTACTGTGCAGGTGATGCAGTTCACCTCGGTATTAAGAGTTTAACGTTTAACTGCTGCTTGTTCCACTGAAATAAAGTCTGGACACCGTTATATGTAATGCGAAGCCGAGCTGGTGAAGTATTCCATAGCGAGCTCCCTCAATATCACGAAGTTGACGCTGAACCTCATTAAACGCAGGCCCGGGCCTGGGCTATTGACTGTGTAGTCAGGAATGCGAGCTACCTTTAACATGACCAGTCAAGCTGATCTACCTACATTAAAAAAGCAAAACATATATTTATTTATATATATACTGAGTATACTTTAAATATATATACACACAATATATATGTTCATGTACCTTGTATAACTGCATGATCCCTTATGGCACACTACAATTCAGTACATTTTTGGTCATTACCTTACTCTGATGATTTGCACTGAATAGAATCAGCCAGGGTTGCACAGTCCGGACAGTAGCTGCTGGTAGCCAGCCTCAAGCAGACCTCCAGATGATGATCAGTCATTGTGGAACGGTATTTGGACTTAATAATCTTCATGTGGGAAAAGGCTGACTCACATAAATAAGGAGTAAGTTCAAAAACTGTCCATGAGCCCTGGACTTCAGCTGAAGGTCAGTCTGTAGATTCATAATCTCATCCTCCACTTCAGACGAGTTCAGGTGAAACAGTGTTGCAGTTTTCGGTGCGGAGTGAATCAATCTCAACATTGTCCCTAAACGGGTAGCACATGAATGTAGTCTTGAAAGCGTCGGTGAAACTCTGAGCGACAGACAGCTGTCTATCTGCTCTGTGTGTACGCAATGTTCAACTGCGCACAAGCCTTCCGCTGCGTCTCCAGATCTGATGCCAGGTTTTGGAAGTTCCCAAAATCATGGCGCTGCAGCTTTGAGGACAGAAGTTGCATTTCCGTTTAAAGGCATTAACTGAGCTGATCATATTGACCACGGTTTTGTCTTTTCCTTGCAACTCAAATGAAGCTCATTTAACATGTTGGTCAGATCGGTTCAAAATACCAAGTCCAGCAGTCACTGATCATCACTGAGTCGGGTGTGTTCTGCATGTTTAACAGCAAAGAGAAACTCCCTTATCTTCATAAATCCTCGGCCATGACTTCACAGCGCCGTGTAACTACTCCTTGATAGCTGGAGAGCTTTGATTGAAGATAATATTTCGGCTTTGTTTTTAAAGTCCCGAAACAGCGAGTCAGCTGCGTCTACGAATGCCTCTTTTATCATCTCTCCGTCTCGGAATGACTTCTCGTGTTTAATGATGGAGTAACTCCTCCGGAACGATGCTTCGGTGGCTGCCTTAACATTTGAAGTCAGCCGTGATAAAATGACTGCTGTCCGGACAACTGTGATTTTAGTTCCTTCACCTTCCTCTTTCTCAGATCGCTTCTCGGAGGGACATCAGTGTCGTAGTTTTTATGAACAATCCTAAAGTGCCGCTCCACATTTCCCTTATTTGGAATAGCAATGGTGGCTTGGCAGATCAGACAAACGCACTTCGAATATGACATTGTGAAAAAAATCCTCCTCCCATTCCACATGGAAGTGATAAGTCTTCGGTTTCTTGCTTGATCCCGTTACCTCACTCATTTTGTCCCCCTTTTTCAGTAGGAATAAACTGGGAAGTTAACTCAGTGATTTCGCTGCTAGCCTTTAGCACTGCCGCGTTTGATCGCAGGCGAGTGGAGAGAGAGACCTGTACATCAACGCTAATATCTATTTTTATTTTTTGA
Source organism: Ameiurus melas (assembly GCA_012411365.1). Classification (NCBI taxonomy): domain Eukaryota; kingdom Metazoa; phylum Chordata; class Actinopteri; order Siluriformes; family Ictaluridae; genus Ameiurus; species Ameiurus melas. The sequence continues at coordinate 24,425,156 of CM022766.1, read as the reverse complement.
ATGGCCATCTACTCGGTCAATCGCGAAGCGATATTGTGCACCCCTGATCTAATCCATAGAACAATGTTTGATTGGGTTGTGTTCTAAGTGTGGTTTGAGTTGGAGGAATTCTGTGTCAGTCTGTACCTCTCTGCACAGCAAGCATGATCTAAAACTATAAAACACTTCCAACAGGCAGTATTCTAAGTGGGTCAGTTACGTGCTTTGTTTGTCTACAGTAAATTCACTCTATGCTAATAAACTAAGAACTTCTGTTTGTTAAAAACAGTGTCACTTTGAGGCAATAAACTAGACACATTCCAGAACTGGGTTTCTAAACAAAGCCCCTAAGCTTGCAGGTCAGTGACAAAAGAAGTGATAAAAGTTCAAGAAAAGTACCAGGATGAGGCTATAGGGTGAAATACGACATCATAAAAAACCCAAGTCTGGTAAAACTTTTAAAGAACATACAACAGATAAGGTATCCCATTGATGTGAAGAATTAGTTAAGACAATGGAGATTGGTCTGTTCTAGAAAGAAAAGTAGAAGGCCACACCTAGGGATAATTTTACTGAGTCAGGGAGGTATATAAAGACATGCTTGTGTGTGTACAATTCAGACTCTCTGCAGACAGTCACACTTTGTTTATATTCAATAAAGTTTATTTACTTTTTGACATCTACTAAACTCTCTGTCTCTGAAGTTTTTGACTTAGGCTAAAAAGGTTGATTTTATCCACAACATTCTCTGCTTGATATATCGCTTTGCTTGTAGTTTCTCATTTGTAAGTTGCTTTGGATAAAAGTGTCTGATAAATGAATAAATGTAAATGAATTTTCTAAAATATTCATGTTTCTTTACTTTTTTCTTGTCTGATATAAGTAATTGTTTGTAATTTAAACAAAAAAATAAACAGTTCTTACCATTTCACTTCCAATTAGATATTGTTTTTAAGAACACACATTTAGTCTGGGTTTCGTGATTATAAACATTATAGAAAATATATCAAAAATATGTCTAAGAAAATAGCTATGACGTGTAATCAATATGTATAAGTCACTTCTGGATATGTTAATGAAGTGTATTCAATATGTAACCTACATTTAGAAGTATTACTTAAAGCATAATCAAATAACTATAATCCATAGTTGGAAGCATAATCTAAACTCATTGAACGATGGTTGGTCAAGTTATATTCCGAGTGTGGGTTGAGTAGAAGAATTCTGTGCCTTACTAAACAGTAGGCCTAATTGCTTTCTGAGGCAAATCTAAAGCTATAAGGACACTTCCAATATGTGTGTTCTCCTAGGTGGGTAAAGTAAGAGCCTTTGTTTGTCTAAACGCAACTTCACTTTGTGGCAGTAAATTAGACACATTCCAGAGTTGGGTTTCTGAAATGGGCCCCCCTTGTGCTTGCAAATCAGTAACATAAAAAGAGATAAGAGTTCAAGGGAAGGGTACCAATATCAGGCTATGGGATGAATTATGTGACATGATGGTGAACCCAGTTCTGGTAAGAACTTTGAAGAACATACAACTGGCTGCGCATGCGCCACAATGGTGGGGTATCATATAGATATGAATAATTAGTTAAGGCATGGGAGATTGGTCGGTTCTAAAAAGAAACGGTGAACGCCACACCTAGGAATTATGTTTACTGTTTTTGGGAAGTATATAAAGACATGTTCATGTATGTACAAATTGGACTCTCTGCAGACAGTCACACTTTGTTGGTTTCCAATAAAGTTGAATACTTTTGACATCTACTAAACTCTCTGTCTTAGAAGTTTTTTTGACTTAGGCTAGAAAGGTTGATTTTATCCACAACAACATTAACAACCTAAGGAATTATCCTGTGATGGACTGGCACCCTGTCCAGGGTGTACCCCGCCTTGTGCCCGATGCTCCCTGGGATAGACTCCAGGTTCCCCATGACCCTGAAAAGGAGTAAGCGGTAGAAGATGGATGGATAAATTATTATTTACTTTTATCACAAACAGTTACATTTTCCCTCCACAAGATGGGAGTAAAGCACTTCCAAAATGAGATTTCTTTTCAGTGAAATGTGTTTTTCTCTTAACTGCCCTGCTGAGGGCAGGTTATTATGTAAAACTGATAACATTACAGTGGCACAAATATGAGTAATTATAGAGGGGATTAATTTCAGAAAAATTATATGTAACCCTTGATATATAAAGCACCAAATAATAATACAAAGTGTTAATAGTGAGTGTTTAGCTGAGTGTGTATAAAATAAAAGATAAATATAACACAAAATAAATAAATAGTACTGTGAAATCAGTACATGTGTGTATTTAGAATGTTTATAGCTGGGGGGATGATACTCGAGTCTATTAGTCTTTGTTCTGATGCACCTGTAACATCTCCCTGAAGGCAACAGATTAAACAGATCAGAGAAAGGGGGAAGGCTGTCCTTGATGATGGTTTTTCCTCTGCTGAGGCAATAGGAGGTGTAAATATCTTTAACCGTGCGATCCTCTAAATATGAGCTAACACTGTGCTAGGTTCGTAAGGAGCCATGTGGTTTAAACTGAACCCATACAAGGAAGGATGATGCCAGATAAGTTGTAACAATATAAACTTTACTTAGTTCTTTTCAAACAACATTTGAAACAAATACGTACAGACAAAGGAAAATAAAAAAAAATGGGCCCTTTAAAGTAATTGAGTCTTTTGATCTCCACCCCTTTTGGGGTCGGTAAAGTCTAAATTTGTGATCACGTTCTGGATTAATCAATCTACTGTCAACATGCGTCACCTGTTCTGTGAGTTTCCCTGTTTAAGAGGAAGGTTGGCACTTTTGGGTGGAAAATGTGTACCAGCTCAGGCAGCCGATACTGTCCTACCACCAGGGAGGTATACTCACGGAGTTGGTCGACGTCTCTTCAAGATCACACTGGGAGGCTCGCCATCAATAGAAAAGGATTTTACAAGTAGTTCTCTCTCTCTGTCCACCAGACATCAAGTAGTTCTCACTCTGTCCATAAGACTTGAGGTAGTTTTTGGAACCTGACCAGTTTTATTTTTGCAAACAGGTTTTCATCTTTTTAGAATGATATTCCATGTATCTATATGTTGTACAACAATCATACTAAAGCATAACAATCATGTAACATTAAGCATCACATACTTCATAATACCCAATAATCACATGTTTAGGCCTATTTATCACATCAGTTCAAACTTCAAATCTCACTTCAATATCTAGAGATATCTACAGTAATCAGCATATAACATGTATTATCTTATATTATTTTCAATAATAGCTGATGATAAATCACCAGAATTGTATCAGGCTACTCTTATCCTGTATTAGGGAATGTAGGCAGTATAGACTCTACTTCAGTTAAGTTACAACACATTCTGTAGTTGAAAAGCTAATACTCTAATTAGAGTACCCTTAACCTAACAATGTTTACTCACAACAGAATTTAAACATTAAGGTTTCACAATTCTACACCCAACATTAAGGTAAAATCATCATAGGAAACCATAGAGTATATTTTATTTTTTATTTTTTTAGCTTTCCCTCCAATAGGAATGCTAAATAATTCACTTAGATATTCCCTAAAACAAAGAAATGAGCAAGGGGCTGCTGTGCTCAGGTCACTTAAATATCAGCTTACTATTTCAGTAGTTATTTGAGATTAAACCCTTGTATCACGGTCAGTAATTGATTTCCACAGCGAACGCGGAACATCCCTTAACTCAATACACACAGGTAGCAGCATTAGCATCATGTAGTTTACTAGCTTACAGGGGCAATACAGATGCAAACGGGATTTCTCCAAACATCCCAGTTACTCCTCCTTATCCTGTCTTCTGTAGTGGTTCTTTAGCTTGCTAATTCGCTCACTTTTATCACTTAGTTCACTTTAATTCTATAATTTTCCTCCGGTCGCCAAAATCATGTGCGTTTCCTATATTCTCACACACGCACGCGCTCTCCACAGGATCACAAAATGGCGTCGTGACCTGTTAATCATGTTCAGCTGGGGGCGGGGCTATCGCTCCTGATTGCTGATTTTCTTAAAGGGACATTACGCTATTTTAATACAAGTTATTTGAACCTTGTATTGTCACTGGGTTACATCTCCATCAGGGAGGGGAGAGGGCAGCCAATGATCTTCTGTGCTGCTCTTATTTACTCTCTGAAGCCCCCCCCTGCCCGTCTGCGTGCAGCTGCTGTACCATATGTCAGCAGGCTCTCCATGGACGAGCGGTAGAAGGTCAGCAGCAGATTGGGGTCCAGAACTCTCAGGAAGTGAGAGAGAGAGAGAGAGAGAGAGAGAGAGAGATTGATTAAATGACACTGCGGAAAAGAGGAGAAAAGTGAATAACAATAACCTAGGATACTGATTTGGGAAGAGAGTTGAGAGATTTGGGAGTTGGATAGTCTGGGTTTCAGGATTATAAACATGAATAATTTAAATAAATAATTGTTTACTTTTAGTAAAAACATTTATATTTTCCCTCCACACGATGGCAGTAAAGCACTTCAACACTGAGATTTCTGATTAGTGCTATGTGATTTTCTCTTAACGGACCTGCTGAGGGCGCTGTGGGGATTATTATTATTATTATTATTATTATTATTATTATTATTATTATTATTATTATTATTATTATTATTATTATTATTATTATTATTATTATGTTAAGCTGCTAACATTGCAGTGGAACAAATAGGAGTAATTATAGAATGGATAAAACATTTTTTAAACCAATAAAAATTATATATAACCCATAATATATAAATCCACAAATAATAATAGAAACCCAGTGTTTATAGTGATAATAGAGTTTATCTGAGTGTGTAGAAGTCATTTGTAAGTGGATTTGGATAAAAGCATCTGCTAAATAAATAAATGTCAATGTAGTTTTTACTGCCTGAGATGTTCTATAAGGACATTGAGCACAGATTCATCACTACAAGAGCCATCCACTCAACTCAAACACAGATCATCACATTATACTAAACATCATCAAAGCACTTTTATTTCATTGAATGTATAAAATAGATGATTGTTACACAATATGAAAAAGAAGAAACAAAACTGTGTAGAATGTAAAATATTGACTTGTTCTCATTGTGGAAAGATAAAAGTCACAGTTGCTTGTATATTGTTTATTAAGATGTAACTGGCCATCATTCATTTAAAAAGTGAGAATATTGAATTAAACCTGAGATTCTAAACAAAATCCTGAGAATAAGGAAACAAACCTGAGAATTTAACATCAAAATATATATTTATGATACTTACATATACTATATCTGGCTTTCAACACAGCCAGCTACCTCATAAACATTACAACAAAACATGCAATATAGCAAGCTTTCTAATGATCATGTCATAGTATGAATATTTCATAAAGGAATTCTCGAATCCATTTCAATTCTATGTTTTAGAGTTAAAAGCACAGCATTGAACATAAAGATAAATGTGTTTAAAAATGAATAAACAAGTATTGATTTAAGGAATCAAAATCTTTTTGTTCTTTTGGCGAGTGGCTTATAGTTACTAACACATTTGTAAAAACACTGAAGAATAGGTTGATAAATGTAAAAGATTAAGATGAATATTATAGCAGTTTAGATGAAAGAATAGGTGAGATAAATGAGGTGTGGTGTGTCGAGATTTAAGCTGACTTATAGCATTAAAAGTGTTGTAAAAGAAAAGCTGGAGACACTGCATTAAGTCATATGAAAGGTGATTTAACCCTCCTACTCTATTTGCTAATAACTAGGGGGAAATGAACACAGTTCAGAAAACAGGACATTTTTGGAAGTAGAATCAAATCATTTTTTGTGTTTATAAAAGTTGAAATGTAATTTCCTGAGAAAAGGCCTTTGGCGTGGTTCTCAGTCACATGGTCCCTGTCTTTCTGAGATTTCTCCTCCACGTCGTCATATTCTGTCAAATAAATACATTTTACCTCTTTAATATATCCTTTGTATTGTATTCATTGTTATGTGTAAAAGCTTCAAAACACAGTAAATGATGCACTCTGTAGGAATGTCTTTAATATTCTAGCAATAAAAAAGTGAAAAAAGGACATTGATCAATTCAGCTTTCTTTATATTAACACAGGCCATGTGTATAAGATGTGGAAGTAAATGAGACATAAATATGGGTCTTATCTAAACTGTTGAATAAATATGGCTGCACTTGTTAAATGACAGAACGGAGATTACAAAACAGAAAGCTGATATTTATATTATATCTCATATAGAATATAGTCACGCTTTAATTTTGCCGCTCTTGCACTCACGATATACCAGAAGAAACATCTCACTCACTTTCTGTCTCTCCTCCATCCTGTTCCTCAGTGATGACATCATCATACTTCTTCGGACTGTCTACTGAAGAAATAAATGAATCAGTAATAAAGCACTGTGTGTTGCTGTTATAGTAAAATACTGAGTTACAGGGTGGTGTGATGAAGCTGAGTTACTGCTACCACCCCTAACGTTGATCATTTAACTATAACAGCATGTCCCCAAGTGTTTTATTCCTCTTACACCATGGGAATCTCACAACTATTGCAGTGTTTCATTTAGTAAAGGATTAGATGTTGTAGTTTTTATCCATTTATAGTTACAGATAATGTTGTAGAGCTTTGGAAAACCAAGTCCTTTTCTCACTTATGTCATAGCAGCTATAAACAGTGGTTCCCTCAGCAGCTTTTCTTTTGTGTCTATTTCCAGAAAGAAACTGACCTGTGATGATGTTTGTGTTCGTTTCAGTGGGAACTGCATCATCATAGTTCTCGAACACGTCCTCTGTCAGAATGTAGAGATAAAAGCTATTAAATCCACATGAATGTCATTAATGATCATTTGATGCTTGTGGATGCAATACTGTCACATTATTATCATACCTGTCAGTAGAACTGACTTCTGATCAGCTGTAACGGCGTCATCATAATTCTCAGCTTCATCCTCTACACCAAAACACAGATATTTAAAGATATTTAAAGTGTACTGAAGAGGCAGTTTGTACACGTTGTATTTGATGACACGATGCAAAATGACATGGTGTACATGTAAAAAATGTCACTACACACAAACCAATAAACAAACTTATTTGCAGTGTGTGTGTTTCATTTCTACTGCTTTCTAAAACTAATCCCAAAACAGAAGCACACCATCCACGTTATCAGGGATCGGTCCAGCAGTGACGGCATCATCGTAGTCCTCTGGTGGGTCAACTCTTCCTGTAACACCTAAATGAAATAAAAGCAGAGGCTCTGTACAAACAGCTCCATCACATTCTAACCTCATGGTTTAATGTGAAGTCACTACATTGATGTCATCAGTTAACAACTGCACCCACTTATGAAGTCACTGGTGTCGATGACATCATCATAATACTCAGCCTTTTCTCCAATCCCAGACTTTACTGTAAAAAGAACAATTTGTTTGTTTGGGGTTTTTAAACACATTTATACTCAATAAAATCCTCATCCAAAGAAGCTTTGATCAATTTGATAAGAGGGATTTCAGAAGCTTAAAGTAAGATAAGGTTGATTGTGAGAGGTCATGTGTCAGCATTAAAACACTGGAGTTCCTGTAATTCTTCTGTACAATACATCATAATCACGTCTCAGAAAGGACACATTTAGTCATTTCTGACTTTTAATTGCAATTCTAATATCTTTCAGTTAATGGAGTTAGACAAACTCACACTCTGGCCTTTTTTACCTGAGAGAAGCTCATCATCCACATGCTCATACCCAGAATGCTGTTCTTCAGAGAGGAGACTTCCTGTTAGAGGAGAGCAGCACAGTCATGAGACGTGTTCAGAAAAAGCAGATCACCAACAGACACACACACACACACAAACACACACACACACACACACACACGCACACAGACACATTCATATTACATACACACACACACACACACACACACACACACACACACACACACACACATTCATTCACACACACATGTACACACACACATACACACATACTCATTCACACACACATGTACACACACACACACACACACATAGGGGAAAAGGCAAGTGTGAGGGGGGATGCACCTGTGCAGGAAATCACATGCACACATGTACACAATTTATTTATATCACCTCACATAGAGGAGGGAGACACACACACACACACTGACACCATTCACACACACATGTACACACACACACACACACCGAGATATATGAATGTGCACCTGTGCAGGAAAGTGTGCTCACACACACACACACACACACACATACACACACACACACACACTAAAATCAAGAGTTTTTAGACCTTATATACCTCTAACGCACATTTAGCTTATAATCACTTTCAGAAATGTCAACTAGACCATATACATTACTCACTAAAAGTTACGTCCTTTACTATAGTAACAGTAAGCTCTGTGTGTGTGTGTGTGTGTGTATGTGTGTGTGTGTGTGATCGACTTTTGATTTCGTAAATGTGATCCGCCCGCAAGGGAAAAACGGTGTCGGCGCTTGAACATCATTAAGCTCTGTGTGTGTGTGTGTGTGAGTGTTGTGTGTGTGTGTGAACATGAGCTTCGCTTTTCATCAATAGCAAGAAAAATGTCAGGAGCAAAACGTCAGTTTATATACTGCATTTATCGATCTCACAAAGGCTTTCGACACTGAACAGAGAAGGTCCGTGGACAATCGCGGAAAATATGGCTGCCCGGACAAATTTATTTGCATAATCCGAGAATTTCACGACGGCATGATTGCACACGTCATCGACAATGGCGTCATATCAGACCCTTTTTCAGTCACCACCACAGTCAAACAAGGATGTGTTCTTGCTGCAACACTCTTTAGTCTCATGTTCTCGCCGAGCCCCCCGAGAGTCAGTGTATAATTCACATATATATATTTATATTTATACACACACCGGGAGAGAGAGGGGGGATGCACCTGTACAGGAAAGCACACACACACACACACACACACACACACACACACACAGATTACTGTTACTATATTAAAGGACTACACCTTGACGGGGTGCCAACCCATCTCAGGGCACAATCAAACACACTCTCACACACTATGGACAATTTAGAAATGCCAATTACAACACATGTCTATGGAGTGGGGAGGAAACCGAGTACTTGGAGGAAAGCCTCGATGCTCGGGGAGAACATACACACAGGGCGGAGATGGGAATCGAACCCTGGAGGTGTGAGTGACTGTAATCAAAACATTTTATATGATCAAAAAATATATATATATATATATATATATATATATATATATATATATATATATATATATATAAATATAATCACTTTAAGTCTTGAGTGTGAATGAAGAAAGATGATAAAATATTGTTAATTAAAATAACATACGACTCTGAAATTGAACAAATAATTTACCACCACAAAAATGTACATTAGACCAAATACATTACTCACAGCGTGTGTTTAACTGGAAGTTACGTCCTTTACTATAGTAACAGTAATCTCTGTGTGTGTGTGTGTGTGTGAGTGTGTGTGTGTGAGAGAGTGTGTGTTCTCTCATGATCGTCCATTCAGAGGTGAAATGTTCTTCTTTTCTAAATAGTTCGATACCAAAACCATCCCATTGTGTAAGACACAACCCTTTAGTCACGACTCACGAATGTCTGTTTTATCCGTGTAGTTTAGGTTGGTAATAAATACAGACTTCATGCAGTGATCTTTTCACATAGAAATAACAGAGGCCTTTTTTTCACTCAGATTTCATTTAACACTGGTGATGTCATGAGGAAGAGAAAGGGAACAGACATAAGGCAGCTTTTTACTGGCAACAAAAGACAAGTAAGTTGAGGAGAAGTTCAGAAAGTACAGACTACATTTTGAAGGCCTTCATGGCACTATTCATCACATAAAGCTGAACAGCACTGTATGAATTATAGCGTTTAAAGTGTTGTGTTCATGTGCTGTTTTAAGGATACAGCACAGTGGTTCACTGAAGCACACATCTGCATTACACCAACTAGTTAATCTGGCAACCTGAAAAAAGCTGACCCCCGAGAGTCAGTGTATAATTCAGATATATATTTATATTTATACACACACCGGGAGAGAGAGGGGGGATGCACCTGTACAGGAAAGCACACACACACACACACACACACACACACACACACACACACACACACACACTAAATCAGAAGCTTTAATAGATGTTTATCAGCAGAATTCTGTCTCTACACCACATGTACTCTAACTGCACATTTCCTCTCTCACACATTTAGTTTATTTTTATTGATTTAATGTAAAGAAATAAATCAGACTGGATTTGGGGGAAAATATTACTTTAATCACTGAGTTTGCATTGAGGTGTGTATTTTGTATCGAGTGATTTGATGATGTGCATGCAGTGAATTTCAGCTACAAGTTTAAATGGAATACAATAAGTGTGATGTAGAACAGTCCACATATCACTCACCTCTTTGAGTGGGAGCTCGTCCTTCTTCTAGTGATGTATCTGTGGTTGATCTCCTCATAGACTGCCTCAGGCTGAGTCTTACGCCTCCTCTTAGAGACAACTGGGAGTGGATAATAATAATAATAATAATAATAATAATAATAATAATAATAATAACATAATAACCTTAAACAACTTTAACGGCATGATGAAGAAAAATTAGTAAATAATTTTTAACATAATTTTAAAAAATAATCATGAAAAAAATTATCTGAATAGATTTTTCCATTTTAAATTAGAACTTAAAGCAAAAACCAAAAAAACCTTAAAGCAATTCCAAAGCTTGTTGCTGTAGAAATAAAAAGTTGACCTCAGATGGGTTTCTGGAAACAAATGGCAGTTTATCCTGATTTACATGTACAAATTAATTCTGAATCTTAAAAAGAAGAAGAGAAGATTTATAATGTACAGGACTTTCTGACCGTCTTATAAAATAGTATTTATACTGTGGGGTCAAACAGATAAGAAAACACTTAAAGGCATTTACAGGTATGTCTCGTACCTCTCCTGAGCTCTCCATTCTGGTAAAACAGTACCAGCAAAAGCACCAAGGCCAGGATGAGCAGCGTTCCCAACACAAAGAGAACCAATAGAAGGGTGAAGCCCCATTTATGATACTCCTCCAACCTCCCAGAGCAGCTTCCCTTTCCTCCACTCAGCCTGAGAGACCAGTGCTCTACATCACACACATCACACATGAGGAAACACACCAACGCTGAATAACAGCTCCAGTCACACAGCTCACTACAACACAATGAGAATATAACCTTATATTATACTCAACATGGTCTAGTTCACCAACATCCTGAAATTCAGCTGCTTATTTAAATGTTATAAATAAATATATTTTCTGCAGAATAAAATAATGTGAAGCAGTAAGATCAGCTTTGGGTTCTGTTTACTGATTTTATCTCTGCTGGTTTAAGTTTCATGAAATGTGAGGAAGATTGATGCCCTCAGGATGGTTATATGAGGAAATACATTAAAGTCCTCAGAAAATGGTTTTATAAACAGATGAGGAAATATCTTCAGTCACTAACAAATGCAAATGAAGAACAGTACTAACAGCTTTTCCTTATATATCCTTACTTGAGCAGTGTTTCTGAGAGGGAAATGAAGAGCACTTTTCTTGTGGTAGCGAGAGACTGTCCATCATCTGCAGTAATAAAATACATGCATTAATGAAAAGTCTCACATGCAGCTTTATCTCTCAGAGCAGACTTTTCTCACACTTCTAACATCAATTTTTGTCAAATACACTTTATATTTCAGCAACATTAGTTCTACACTATTCACAATGAAACACTGCAGTTTATGGAACCAGAAACCAGAAAAGTCTGACTCCACCCACCTGTGCAGGTAATACGAGCCACCTCATCACGATTATCACAACTGTTCTGTCCCCAGGATGAAGATGGACACTGCCACAGATTAGAGTCGTGTTTTTCCTACACTTCAGATAATCCAGCCAGTTAGGAGCAGATTTTACTCGTGCTTCAGTCTCTGACACACTGCCACGTCTTCCACAGTTCAGCTCTCGACACACCATGTTTACTGTCTCCTCATCCATCTGATTGTGACACACATTACCCCAGGTTCCATTGTAGAACACTTCCAGATTCCCTCACAGTCCTCCGTGAGTCGGATCTCTTTAAACTCTGGTGGAAGAACAATGACTCAGACAGAGTATACATTTGTTTATTATTAACAAATAATATTATTATTTAAAACATGGATAAAAAATTCTCATTAAGGGTTAAAGGACATCTGCTGCTTTTATGAACAATAACTTCATGAACATTACTGTACATAAATGACACTGTACCTGAGCACACCGAACCCTACGTCCTCCTGGTGTCCACATTCACCCTCTTCACACAGCTGAAATCTGCAGTTCCACAGGGACGTCTCCTTCCCCTCACACTCCACCTCATTCAGCCATATGGACCCAGTTCCAGGACCAAACCAGTGTACAGAGAACATCTGCAGCTCTCATATCCCAGCCTACAGCACAGACTGTGCCCCAGTCACTGAGGTACTGGAGTTCCACTCGACCAGAACAGGAGTCCGGTCCGTTCACCGAGCCGCGCCCTGTGTGACCTGAACAAACAGCCGAGAGCTCAGTGAAAGAGGGAAATTAACAAAGACACCTTAAAGTTTGATTGACAGGTATGTGTTCTTTATTTAAACAGAAGTTAAATCATGATACTTCACCAGAACATATTAATCCCACATCGTTGTAATGAGAGCAGTTTGAGTGTTTGAGTGAAGATGATGTTGGACAGAAGGTAATCTCAGATTCATTTCCTCTACACTGAAGCTCCTCTGTCCACACCTGACCCTCCCCTCGGCCAAAAGCAGCTGATCCCAGCACCTCCACAGGAATCCTACAGTCTAGCTCTCGACACACAACCTCTGCATCCTGCTGGTCAAAGTCAGCATCACACACTGTGGACCAGGAACCTCCAAGAAGCACCTCCAGTCTCCCAGAGCACCGTGAGGACCAGCAGTGAGTCTCGACATTCTGTGACCTGTGTTTAATTTAATTGTGTAAATATTGTGCAGATTTTCAATAAGACAGAGAACCCTTACAAACAAAACCCAACAAGAATCCTGCAGGATTTTCATTTCTCTGCATGATAGTTTGCTGCTCTCCTGCAGGAAAGATGAAATCCTGCAGGACACATTGACAAACTGTGCAGGAAATGTTTCTAGGTTCTAGAATGGAGCCTTCAGTACAACAGAAACATGCAGGAATGTCCAACACACTTGCTGCACAGGGAAAAATCCTGCAGGACTACTGCACACCTCCTACAGAAATAAAATAAAGTTCCCAAGTACTTCATCTCTCCTGCAGGACAACTTCTTATTTCCTGTAAATGAAACAAAAACCTGCAGGTTACGTAGTCGATAAAATGAATTAAAAATGGTAGATGTGCTTTGAGTGGGAAAAACACGCTGCTTAAACCCTCTTTCTGAAGTCTTTTAGTAGATCTGTAGGCATGCTCATTTTAGGCAGTGTTGGGGAGAAGCTAACTAAAAGTACTGATGCTAATAACCTAACTACATTTTTCAGTAGTGTGACAGTGGCTCTGCTACTTTATAAAGAGTTTATCTTTTCCTGTAACCAGTTACTTTTTCAAACCAGTAGCGATGTAGCGTCACCAATCGTTACGTATTTTGTCCAGTTATAACGGTCCTCTTCATTGCATACCTTATTTTTTTTATTACTTACGGGTATTAAGTTTACTCCTGTGGTGACCAACACAATGTTTACAAACACGGCTAATTTTATTCTTTACATTTTAAACCTTTTCTCTTCTGTTTTTGATGTGAACTGAACTCCGTCTTGGAAACTTTACAGAATGTCATCAGTCATTATGTGACATCATTTCAGTAAATGAAATCATTTCTTTGTGAAAATGCTTTTGTGTGTAGTTATTTCCCAGTATGTTTCCTGCAGGATACAAACACTCGCCATGTCCTGCAGAATTTCA
>CM022766.1:24383683-24406183 GCA_012411365.1 Ameiurus melas | reverse complement strand
ACAGGGTTGTTTTCTTAAGGATTATTAGGATTCCTCCGGTCGGGGCCTGTGCCAGGAAGCAGGTTTAGGTGGCTAAATCAGGTAAGTTTCCTTTAGTTTGTGACAACCCTGAGTTTTAGGTACCATGAAACTGGCTCAACTTTTACCGGTGTTCATCACCATGCAGCGGTGTTGCTATTTGTGGTCAGTGTAGGTTTAACTTCCGCATATTTCCACAAAATAATTTCTTGTTTTACAACCAGAAGTATACACGCCTGCTCTTTTCGCATGTACCCATTGGCTGATCTGTGCAACAGTGCTCGTGGAATAATCATAGCTTAAAGATCAAAAAGTATGTTGATAAAATTCACAAAGTATGTTGATAATCAGCATCATGGTACCAATAAAGCCTGATTGGATTGGTTTGGTTTTGTCAAACTTAAAACTAATAGTGTAACACTGAGTTTTTTCAACTAGCTTCATGGTAACAATTCCCAGGAGGAAACCTATTGATATTGTTCGTTTCCTCTTCTTATTATTCTTCTTCTTCTTCTTCTTCTTCTTCTTCTTCTTCTTCCTCTTATTATTACCCCCCTTGTGTCTCTTTGGTACGGCGAAAGTATGACTTAATGTATACTAAGCGTTTGTTTCCTGATGCATGTGTTTTTGTTTTGATCTTGTTCTCACCCCTGTTCTTAATTCCTGTTTTGCTTCGTCAAGGAACTCAACAATGTAACTCAGTTTGCAGAACTGACTTCATAAAGGAGTTTGGGTGAGGGACAGAGCTACAACCTGAATCAATTTTTGAGAGGAGTCAGTGTGATGACCAAGTCTGATCTGCCATTCCATATCTTTTATCAGTGGATTGACAGGGCTGCCTCAACAGCTCAGCTCCAGCCCCAGGTCAACAGTGCAGTGATAGACAAAACAGCACCCTGCAAGACAGAGGGCTGCCATAAAGAAGTTACTCTACAGTGTCTTACATGCCATAAGCTTGGGATCCATGGATCATATTCCTACTCCCTGGAATGTTTTAAAAGCAGCTGTCATACCCATAAATGGCTACACAAGAGAGAAAGGGCAGAGCTCCAACCTGAGACCCACTAGGTGGTCTCACCTCAAAGTTCCAGCTGGAGGTCAACGTGGCGACTTCCTCCACAGAGCTCTAACCTGAGACCCATGAGGTGGTCTCATCTGCTGCACTCCAGCCGGAGGTCAACGTGGTGAACACCTCCCCAGAGCTCCAGAACGAGATCCATGAAGTAGTCTCAGCTCCAGAGCCCCAGATAGAGGTCAATGTTGCAACCTTATCTCCAGAGCTCCAACCTGAGGCCCACTAGGTCATCTTAGATCCAGAGCCTCAGTTGGAGGTCAACATGGTGACCTTCTCCCCAGAGCTCCAGCTCAGGAACCACATGGTAGTATCAATTCCAGAGCCTCAGTCAGAGGTCAACCTTCTCCCCAGAGCACCAGCACGAGACCCATGAGTTTGTCTCATCTCCAGACCTACAGCATAAACTCAAGTTCCAGTCTGAGGTTGAAGAAATGGCCTCCCACGCCATGTTCCTGTCCAACGTCAAGGAGACGGCCTCCCAAGCCAATTTCCTGTCCAAGGTTGAAGAGACGACCTCTCAAGCCAATTTCCTGTCCGAAGTCGAAGAGACGGCCTCCCAAGCCACATTCCTGTCCGAGGTCAAAGAGATGGCCTCCCAAGCACGTTCCTGACTGAGGTCGAAGAAATTACCTCCCAAGCCACCTTCCAGCTAGAGGCCAGTGAGGTGACCTCCCACACCAAGTTTCAGCTAGAGGTTGATGAGGTGACCTTCTACACCAAGTTCCAGTCTTAGATCGACGGACGGCCTCTCAAGCCACGTTCCTGTACCAGGTTAAAGTGATGGCCTCTCAAGCCAGATTCTTGACTGAGGTCAAAGATATGGCCTCCTAAGCCACGTTCAAATTACTGGTCAGCGAGATGGCCTCCCGTGCCAACTTCCAGCTAGAGGTTGACGAGACGACCTTCCACGCCAAGTTCCAACTAGAGGTCGACAAGTTGATCTCCTGGCAACCGTTCCTGTCCCATGTCAATGAGATGTCCTTTCAAGCCAGGTTCCTGTCACAGGTCAAAGTGATGGCCTCTCAACGCGTTCCTGTCCGAGGTTGAAGAGATGGCCTCAGAAGCCACGTTGCAGCTAGAGGTCCACGATGTGGTCTCCCACGCCATGTTCCAGCTAGTGGTTGACTATTCCTATTTAATGCGTCTTCTTTCTTATCTGTTTTTTGTCTAATTGAGCTGCTGTAACAAGGATATTTCCCCAGTGTGGGATCAATAAAGTTTGATCTTATCTTATCTTATCTTATTCTTCTACTACTTATTATTATTATTCTCCCTGTCTCCCTAAAATGCTCGAAATCATTCAAGATCTGAATGGCAAAGTGGTTTTAAATTTGGCACATTTGCACTGCAGGCCACGAGTAACTGCCACATCACAAATGGAACATGTGAGCCCACTGGTGGCACTACAGACCACACCCAAATCTACATGACTTTTCCTCCACACCATAAGTTCAAAATATCTAAAAATTGGTATATGTGCCTTATTTCTCGTGAGGAACCCATCGGGACCCACAATGTCCACCATGATAGATTTTCTTGACATTAAAAATTTGTCCAAAACAACAAAAATCTTCTCCTCATGAATTGTAAAACAGATTCACTTGAACTGTGTTAGATATGTGTGGGATACATGTCTTTATATAGGCTGATATAGGCAGTAAGGAATCAAATAAAAAATTGCCGAACAATTTACATATTGGTGCTCCCTGGTATAGGCTCCAGGTTTCCCCGTGACCCTGAAAAAGGGATAAGCGGTAGAAGATGGATGGATGGATTATCTTTCATAATATATATATATATATATATATATATATATATATATATATATATATATATATATATATATATATATATATATATATATATATGTTTAACATTATATTTATTCCCCACTAGATGGCAGTGTTTGTCTTAGATTGAGATAGCGGCAAAGAGTAAACCAAATTAATGTTAGAGCAGAAGGAATAAATTCAAAACAATGTTAAAGTAGTGTTGTATCTGTACAAAGTAATTCTCGAAAATTCTCACTGGCTCCTGAGTTTTATTCCTGAGTTTCATATTAGAATTTGAGCTTGATATGTCAGTGTTGTAATTTTACAACAATGGGTGAAAGGGGTAGCAAAATGTTCCTGTGCACCTTGTAATTTACATGGAGGAATTGTACTCCTTACCTGCTCGGTGTGAGGCAAATACTATGGAAACATACTGTTTTGGTCAAGATTTAAATGTAAATTCCACAGACAGTGAGCTCATTGAAGGACACATAGAGACCATCCACAGATAATGAAAGTACTTCAAATGGGCATCCCAGCCAAAAGGTCAGCTGTACACCCACCAAGAGAGATATGCAAGGACAAGTTCTGTATGAACATTTCCCTGTAAAAACAAATAGAGGACACTGCAGACACTGTGGTAAAGGCTACATTAACACGCTTTGATGATTTTCAGATATATAGACTACTGTTATGGGGCTACATAAACAGTACGCCCTGCAAATGAAACCTTAGATTTTCTCTATATTTGTTCAAACCATGAGTAAAATCACTGAAATTCTGCTTATCATCAGGCCGAAAAGAGGCTGCTTTCGCTCTTTTATCCTCACCTCGCCTCACTGCAACAGAAAATATTGGTAAAAATTTCTCACAGGTGTTCCCTCCTTACCAGTCGCCATCTCCTGCTCCGCCTGCCATTCACAAATCAGCGCTCGTCCACTCCCCCGCCTCCACATAGTTATAACGGGGATATTAAAATATAGGTTATAGTTGGTTAAGATTCTTTTGCAGAACACAATGATATAAACATGATGATATCGACTATAAGGTTTTTGGTAAACTAGACTATGTTGAGTATAATATAAGGTTATATTATCATTGTGTTGTAGTAGAGCTGTGTGACTGGAGCTGTTATTCAGCGTTGGTGTGTTTCCTCATGTGTGATGTGTGTGATGTAGAGCACTGGTCTCTCAGGCTGAGTGGAGGAAAGGGAAGCTGCTCTGGGAGGTTGGAGGTGTATCATAACGCTACGTGGGGCTCCGTTTGTGATGATCAGTGGAACATCAGGAACGCTCAGGTGGTGTGCAGACAGCTGGGCTGTGGGTCGGCGCTGAGTGCTGATAGGAATGTTAGTTCTGGTCCTGGTGAAGGGACTATCTGGCTGAACAGAGTGAAGTGTCGAGGGATGAGATTCACCTGTGGGACTGTCATCATTCCCTGAAGAAACACACTGACTGCTCTCATGCTGGAGTCACCTGTGCAGGTCAGAGGGTGTGCTAACTTTTCAGCTTCCTGTCTCCATTCATTACAGTTTTTCTCCCAGTGTTAAGACTCTGATAACTTTTATTTATAATCTTAGATATTAGTTTGAAATCTCAGACCCTAAACTGTAATACACTGATCAGCAGCTCATAACCCTTACTTAGTGAGAGTATATTTTATTATATGATAAAAAACTTTCTATTTAATATTCTGTAAATACAGATGTGTCCACTACTACACCCATCACCACCACCAAATCAGGTATTTGCAAAATACAATATTTTTTAGTGACTGCAACATTTTGTCTCCACTTCATTACATTTTTCTCCCAGTGTTAAAACCCTACTTTAAGAGAATATTATTTGTTTTTATTCCTATCTCATTGAATGTTGTGTTCTGTATGTACAGATATACCTGTGTCCACCAGCTCCATAATACAAAAATGTCCTCCACCTTCCAAATTGTCCGTAATGTGTGAATAATGTGTTGCATTGACCCCAGTAAAATTTCACATTGATTATAAAATAATACTTTTCACCTGTAAAGCACTAAACAGTCTCGCGCCACAGTACCCGAGTGAAGCCCCACAGTTATGGATAGTTATGGAGAACATAGTTCCAGATAGTGTTTGGGACTCAGACACAGACTCAGACAAATGTTCATGATTGTTTTTCACTTAATTTTTATGCGTTGTAATTTCTCACTTAATCAGAACTTATTGATTGTAATGTTTTTTGCACGTGTGTCCTGCTATCACATTTATCTAATATGTACATTTACCTAAACTGTAATATGTTGCACAGTTAAGTTCACTTTGAGGAGACCGTCATTTTGTACCTGACAAATAAAGCTTGAATCTTGAATCTATTATTCAGTGTTTTCAGAAATGTGTTAATGTAATTATACTAACATTTTTGCTGTTTATTTTTTAATAAAACAAAACTTCCTTTATATTCAGTGTATAAAGTGTACTATTTCAATACATTAACGGAATCCTCTATGAAATGTTCATATGTTGACATGCTAATTAGATAGCTTACTGCAGCTAGCTATGTTGCAAGCCAATTCAGTATTTGTTCATTTATTTATCTTATTTTTATGTTCTGAATGGCTCCTCATAATATCTAAACGATGACAAAAGATCAACACAGTGATCTTTTTTAACTAATAAAAAGTGATCTGTTTTTCAAAAACAGTAAAACCATTTCCCCGCTGAATGGATGATCCTGAGAGAACACACACACACACTCACACACACACACACACACACACACACGCGCAACACACAGCTTACTGTTACTATAGTAAAGGATGTAACTTCCAGTTAAATCACGTTTTAATAGTTTAGTATTTAAAAAAAAATCTAACAGTTTTTGGTCATATAAAATGTTTTGATTACAGTTACACACCTCCAGTGTTGGGGGTTTGGTTCCCGTCTCCGCCCCGTGTGTGCACGTTCTCCCCGAGCATCGAGGGTTTTCCCGGTACCCCGGTTTCCTCCCCAGTCTATAGATATGCGTTGTAGGCTGATTGGCATTTCTAAATTGTTTATAGTGTGTGAGAGTGTCTGTGATTGTGCCCTGAGATGGGTTGGCACCCCCGTCCAGGGTGTCCCCCTGCTTGTGTCCTGAGACTCCTGAGATAGGCTCCAGGCTCCCTGTGACCCTGTGAAGGATAAACGGTACAGAAAATGGCTGGATGAATGGATGACTGGAGTTATTTTATAAAAGTTTGTTCATTATAAAACTCCACAAGGTGGCAGCAAAGTACTTCTAAACTCAGAGTTCACTATCTGAAGCGGCTTCGGTCACTTCACTGACCTGCTGAGGTGTAGAGGTGTAGAGCGTCAGGATTCCAATAATGAGTTCCAATCTCAAACGCTTTCAGATTTTTTTTATAACAATAAAATTATGATTATAAAATGTTTCATAATAATGTAATTAAAATAAAACAGTATTTCAGCAACAAGCAATAAATCAACTAGAATCTGACTCATGCATAGATCTACTTCACAGAGTCTTCTCCAGGTTTCCTGATATTTCTTTCTTTTTGTTTGATTTAATTTGCTTTATATGTTGGATCAAGTTATCTGAAAGTTATATATATTTATTGTCAGGAGCTGAGGAAACGGGGGATCAGTACAGCAAGACATTTACATGGCTGCCTCATCGAACCCATCGAACTGAACACTAGAATTTGGACACCTACCAAAGCTCAGAGTTAGGACATAAAAGAGTCAAGTCCCTTTATTTCCTCAGCACACTTAAAGACAAGTGTTGTGCAGAGTGCTGAACAATAAAATCAAACAATTCCAAAAATGAAATAAATCAATACTTTAATTAAACAATAACAGACTCAAAAGTTTTTCAAATGGATTTACCACATGACTTTATAAAAAGGGGAGGAGGTGAGCAAACGCAAAAGTTGGAGAAGTCCAGCCCCATTATGATGTCATTCCAGTGTCCAGAGTGAATTTAGTCATTGAGAGATAAAGATATGGTGCTATACGGTGCTGAAAAAAAGAATTTGGTTAAGAACATTAAATGGTTTAAATGGTTATAATGGGAATTGTATTGGTTTTAATGGAAGCTGTAATGGTCCCTGTGGGTCTCTACTGGTACATTGTTGCCTTCTATTGGTGGCACATTATGCCTAGTGGATACAATTATGGACCAATAATGGTCATGGTTTTAATGGTTAGCCGATGATTTGTAATGGTATTTGTAGTGGAAACCATTAGAATTTTCTTGTTGTTTTATTTTTTCAGCAGGGTATACCCATGATCTTCCAATCCAGGGGACATGTTTGTCCTCCACTCAGAAGCATGTGTACATCAGCTAGTGCACTTTTAAGAGGTGCTGAGCTGACTACCTGCCCAGTGTTATTTATTATAGGAAAAGCTACGGGGTGGATGGCCACAGAACCGTGACCTTCTGACTTTAGAAAGTCACTTCTATTTCCTTATGCTCCAGGCTGCCAGGGCAGTTTCCTGCAGAACCCGCAAAGCTGATGCTCTCTCATATATTCATGATACTCACCTCAAGGAGCCGACCATTATACATTCCGTAGACAACAACAGGAGCAACCTGTGACAAATAAAGCTTGAATCTTGAATCTATTATTCAGTGTTTTCAGAAATGTGTTAATGTAATTATACTAACATTTTTGCTGTTTATTTTTTTAATAAAACAAAACTTCCTTTATATTCAGTGTATAAAGTGTACTATTTCAATACATTAACGGAATCCTCTATGAAATGTTCATATGTTGACATGCTAATTAGATAGCTTACTGCAGCTAGCTATGTTGCAAGCCAATTCAGTATTTGTTCATTTATTTATCTTATTTTTATGTTCTGAATGGCTCCTCATAATATCTAAAACGATGACAAAAGATCAACACAGTGATCTTTTTTAACCAATAAAAAGTGATCTGTTTTTCAAAAACAGTGAAAACCATTTCCCGCTGAATGGATGATCCTGAGAGAACACACACACACACACACACACACACACACACACACACGCACACACACAGCTTACTGTTACTATAGTAAAGGATGTAACTTCCAGTTAAATCACTGTTTTAATAGTTTAGTATTTAAATTTTAAAAAAATCTAACAGTTTTTGGTCATATAAAAATGTTTTGATTACAGTTACACACCTCCAGTGTTGGGGGTTTGGTTCCCGTCTCCGCCCTGTGTGCACGTTTCTCCCCGAGCATCGAGGGTTCCCTCCGGTACCGTTTCCTCCCCAGTCTATAGATATGCGTTGTAGGCTGATTGGCATTTCTAAATTGTTTATAGTGTGTGAGAGTGTCTGTGATTGTGCCCTGAGATGGGTTGGCACCCCCGTCCAGGGTGTCCCCCCCCCCGGTGTCCTGAGACTCCTGAGATAGGCTCCAGGCTCCCTGTGACCCTGTGAAGGATAAACGGTACAGAAAATGGCTGGATGAATGGATGACTGGAGTTATTTTATAAAAGTTTGTTCATTATAAAACTCCACAAGGTGGCAGCAAAGTACTTCTAAACTCAGAGTTCACTATCTGAAGCGGCTCGGTCACTTCACTGACCTGCTGAGGTGTAGAGGTGTAGAGTCAGGATTCCAATAATGAGTTCCAATCTCAAACGCTTTCAGATTTTTTTATAACAATAAAATTATGATTATAAAATGTTTCATAATAATGTAATTAAAATAAAACAGTATTTCAGCAACAAGCAATAAATCAACTAGAATCTGACTCATGCATAGATCTACTTCAAAGAGTCTTCTCCAGGTTTCCTGATATTTCTTTCTTTTTGTTTGATTTAATTTGCTTTATATGTTGGTATCAAGTTATCTGAAAGTTATATATATTTATTGTCAGGAGCTGAGGGGAACTGGGGGATCAGTACAGCAAGACATTTACATGGCTGCCTCATCGAACCCATCGAACTGAACACTAGAATTTGGACACCTACCAAAGCTCAGAGTTAGGACATAAAAGAGTCAAGTCCCCTTTATTTCCTCAGCACACTTAAAGACAAGTGTTGTGCAGAGTGCTGAACAATAAAATCAAACAATTCCAAAATGAAATAAATCAATACTTTAATAAAACAATAACGACTCAAAAGTTTTTAAAATGGATTTACCATATGGCTTTATAAAAAGGGGAGGAGGTGAGCAAACGGAAAAGTTAGCGAAGTCCAGCCTCATTATGATGTCATTCCAGTGTCCAGAGTGAATTTAGTAATTGACAGATAAAGATATGGTGCTATACCGTGCTGTAAAAAAGAATTTGGTTAAGAACATAAAATGGTTTAAATGGTTATAATGGGAATTGTATTGGTTTTAATGGAAGCTGCAATGGTCCCTGTGGGTCTCTACTGGTACATTGTTGCCTTCTATTGGTGGCACATTATGCCTAGTGGATACAATTATGGACCAATAATGGTCGTGGTTTTAACGGTTAGCCGATGATTTGTAATGGTATTTGTAGTGGAAACCATTAGAAATTTCTTGTTGTTTTATTTTTTCAGCAGGGTATACCCATGATCTTCCAATCCAGTGGACATGTTTGTCCTCCACTAGAAGCATGTGTACATCAGCTAGTGCACTTTAAGAGGTGCTGAGCTGACTACCTGCCCAGTGTTATTTATTATAGGAAAAGCTACAGGGTGGATGGCCACAGAACTGCGGACCTTCTGACTTAAGAAAGTCACTTCTATTTCCTTATGCTCCAGGCTGCCAGGGCAGTTTCCTGCAGAACCGCAAAGCTGATGCTCTCTCATATTCATGATACTCACCTCAAGGAGCCGACCATTATACATTCCCGTAGACAACAACAGGAGCAACCTGTGACCCTGGAGCAACTAACAAGCCCCTGAGGGGTTGGAGCTACAGGACCATCCATCATAAGTTGCCTTCCTCACCTGGACACCCTGGACTTACATGCACACAACAATCACTGACCATGTCAGTGTCAAGACTCCTCATTAGCTACCAGCCAGGTTTCTGTTCTCACACACTAGAAAACCAATAGTAATCTATCAATTGGCAGTTTACTGTATTTAGATCTCAAAGTTGGATTCAGGAAGTCCGTGAAACTTTACAAAGGGGTCCCTGATTTTTCTAATTTTATTGCAGTAGTGGAAATCACAACCCAGCATTATCTGTTATTATGCCTATAAATAATATCAACTGGAATTTTATTTTATATGAGTTAAAATGGGTGTACAATGTAGAAATTATGTTGAAAATGATCACACATTTAAATAAATACCTTGGGTCTGTAACTGTAAAACGTTCAGAACCCCTGATTTAGTAGATTCAGCTTTTGAATCAAACTTCTATTCATCTACTGGAACCCTGTCCAGGGTGTACCATGCCTTGTGCTCGATGCTCCCTGGGATTGGCTCCTGGTTCCTTGTGACCCTGAAAAGGAGTAAGCGGTAGAAGATGGATGGATGGACTTCTATCCATCTGTTTTCTGTACAGTTTATCCTACACAGGGTGGCGGGCAGCCTGGAGCCTATCCCAGGGGACCGGGGTACAAGACAGGAGACACCCTGGATGTGGTGCCAACCCATCACAGGGCACAATCAAACATATTCTGAGAAATCTGGTCCGTCACTCTTTCCATCAGCCGGACTGCAGTTTTCACTCCAACGCGTCTGTGTGTCTCAGGTGAGAGAAAGGCATTCATGGTTCCCTCAATGAACTGTAGCTCCCCAGTGCCGGCAGCACTTATGCAGCGCCAGACCATGACACTCCCACCACCATGCTTGACTGTAGTCAAGACACACTTGTCTTTGTACTCCTCACCTGGTTGCCGCCACACACGCTTGACACCATCTAAGCCAAATAATTTATCTTGGTCTCATCAGACCATAGGACAGGGTTCCAGTAATCCATGTCCTTAGTCTGCTTGTCTTCAGCAAACTGTTTGTGGGCTTTCTTGTGCATCATCTTTAGAAGAGGCTTCCTTCTGGGATGACGGCCATGCAGACCAATTTGATGCAGTGTGCGGCGTATGGCTCGTGCGCACTGACAGGCTGACCCCCACCCCTCCAACCTCTGCAGCAATGCTGGCAGCACTCATACGTCTATTTCCCCAAGACAACCTCTGGATATGATGCTGAGCACATGCACTCAACTCTTTGGTCGGACCATGGCGGAGGCCTGCTCTGAGTGGAAATCCAACACTGGGGGCTGGAAGAATTTGACCTGAATAAATATATCAGTACAGATAAGATATCAGAAACTGTTCTTCTGAAGATGATGCCTGTGATTGCAGCCTCCAGAAACGCAGTAAGTAATGCTGAATATAAGTGCCCTACTGTTACAGTGTTAGAACGAGAGAAAGTGAAAACACTTTTACAAATATCTACTTTGGGATGTTTTGAATTGAAGGTGATCCAGGGTGGAGTTAATGCAAATAGATAACATAGAGAATAGAATACATAAACAAATGAATAAGACTGAAGAGCAGGTATTAAATGTGTGGAAGCAAGCTGATTTCATTTGAGGAAAAAATACAGAAGTCTTGAAGTTATGACTTAGTATTTTGAAATAATTAAAAAGGTTCTTGATATTATGATTTATTATTACCACAGTAATGCTGGTTTTATGTTTGATATTTGGAAATCTTGTTGTTATTTACAAAAACCTTAGCAATATCACACTCACATCTAGAATCTTTAATTTTATCTTTGTAGTCTGAAGTTTTTTTTTCTTCACATTTATCTACAGAATTTCTGTTATACATGAAGTGGAATTACACAGACACATGGTATATAAAACTATTTATATTGCTATAATACAAAGTTACAGAGAAACACACATAAGTAGCCTACCAGTAACAAGGCACAGGTGAGAAGCAGCATGCGTTAACTGCCAGTTTCCCCGCCTCCTCTCTGTCCACATCTGACGCTCAACCACGCCCCCACTGCCACAGTAGTGTTCTGTTATACAGGACTGTATCACTTACTCTATATATTTTAGCAGAATTCATGTTTTGGTGTCATTTTCCATTTTTAAATACCCAGAAGGTGGTAGAGCGGGTTGTCCACTAATCGTAGGGTTGGCGGTTCGATTCCCGGCCCGGGTGACTCCACATGCCGAAGTGTCCTTGGGCAAGACACTGAACCCCAAGTTGCTCCTGATGGCAAGTTAGCGCCTGCCTTGCATGGCAGCTCTGCTACCATTGGTGTGTGAATGTATGGGTGAATGAGACAGAGTCTAAAGCGCTTTGCGCGATAAAAGCGCTATGTAAGTGCTATTTACCAATACGTAATGCAACCATTGGGAATCCTTACTGTGATCAACCAATATTATATATATTTACTCATGTGCAGCAGCACTTCAAATCAGAGGATTATTAAAGAGATTTGAAAGTGAGTTTCTGGGTCTTCCACTGGAGAAGATGATAAAGAAAACAGATATTCTGTCTGTATTTAGTATGAAACAGAGAAGCAGAGAAGTTCCATGGCCAGAACAAAAGTAAATTATCTGAAATAGAGCACTTGTTAATATATGTTAGCAAGTAGGCTAACCCTACTTGACTTACCATGTAACTACTAGTAAGATGGCTAGTAAGGTCACTAATGCAAAGGTAAATAATCATGTAACATTGCTAGCTAACATTATCGTCACTGTATGTGTTGTTCCTATTTCAAGTTATTTGTCTCAGTGTAATTGTGAAAGATCTACAGCTGCTCTCTTCCTCCTGTTGTTCTTCTCTCTGGTCTCGAATATGTATGGATGGAGGTCACTGTGTAACACTAAATCAAAACATCCTCATTCACTGAGTCTTTTCTCTCTCTTCAGTAAACCATTCACTCCCGGCACAATAATGTATTATAATGAGTACCACCCCATTTCTCCCTTCCCCCCATATCCCCCATTCCTCTCCCACCCAATGATCTTAAGGGCCGTTTATGGACATTTGAGCACAAATCTTGCAGGATTCCTGTAGAGTGTTTTTAGGGCACCACTGAACAGTGATAATGTTTTGGTCAGTGTTAATTATATCTTGTGATTGATCAAGAGAGGGCAGAAAGTCCAACATGAAAGACACATCATCATTCCAAGTAACCAAGATAAAAATATGTTGATGAAGAGTGTGTCATTGTGTCTCTCTACAGGTTGAGTGGTTGTGATTGCACACAGCACACGGCGCGTAAGAATAACGTAGAATATTGTAGCTTAGAATTTAGATGTTAGTTTCCTTTTTCTTGTCTTGTTCATGTCCTGTTCTCGTCACGTCCCAGGTTAGAGTTAGTTTACGCTGGGTTATACACTCCCAGTTTCAAGTCATTGTCCACAGTTCATGTTTGTTTATCGACCCTGTTTTCCGTACCATGACCTTAATCTCTGCCTTGCCCTGTATATACCTGTTTGCTGTTCGCCTGACCTTCGCCTGTTTTTGGATTATGTTTATGGATCACGTTTTGGATTTGTCTGCCTCTTCTTAAATAAAACTACCGTTCTCAACTACGATTGCATCCGTCCTTTATCCGCTCCGTCATGATACATGACAGATTCTTCCGCCACAACATGGATGCAGCACGAGAATGGAGAGGACGCAGAACCCGGAAGTCCACGCTTCTCATCCCCGCCTTGGACTCTATGCAGTTTTTTCAATAGACTTTCATGGATCTTCCCGATCGGTATGACGGCTTCTTTGGTTATCCGGACTATTTCATGATAGACTGCCAAAGTTATTTCTCAAGACTGTGTGAACCAAAACCTAGGGAAAAACAGTGGATTCAGTTCATGGTGTCCCGATTTTTTGGCCCAGCTCGCACGTGGGCGCAGCGAGTAGCGGCCACAAGACCCTGGGTACTGGAGGACAGTAGGCAGTTCTTGGACTTGTTTCTGAGGGAGTTCGGAGAACCAGAGCAGTGCTACAACTTGGATGAGCTGTTGGATGGAAATAATCTGATGAATCGTGCTGATCTCCCATTCCACGTGCATCATGAGCAGGTGAGCCACCAAGTTGATGTTAACACAGACAACCAAGCCCTGTGCACACCCAAGCCTGCTTCCCAAGTCACGTTCATGTCCAAGTCTGTTAAGCAAGTTCCATTCATGTCCAAGTCTGCTAACCCAATTTTCAGAGTTCCGTTCATCTCCAAGTCTAAAGTCTCTGAAGTCCCGGTCAAGTCTCAAGTCTCAAGTCCAAGTCCAAGCCAAGTCCAAGCCACGTCCCAAGTTCAATTCCAAGTCCAGTCTCAAGTCCCTGAGGTCCAAGCCCAATTCGAGTCTCCAGTCTCTGATGTCCATGTCCAGTCTCCAGTCTCTGACGTCCAAGTTCAGGCCATGCCTGGGTCTGCTGACACAGACAGTCAAGTCCTGCTCACGCCTGAGTCTGCTAAGGCAGGCCCAGAATTTTGGTTTGGGGCGGGCAATGTGGACAGCAGAGCTCCAGCCTATGGCCTACGTGGAGGTCTCTGCGGTGGAGCTCCTGCCGGCCGAGAAGGCTGTCCTGCTGTCCAGCCCAGCCGAGGAGGCCATCCTGCTGCCCGGCAAAGCCGAGAAGGCTGTCCTGCTGTCCAGCCCAGCCGAGGAGGCCATCCTGCTGCCCGGCACAGCCGAGAAGGCTGTCCAGCCCAGCCGAAGAGGCCATCCTGCTGCCCTGCACAGCAGAGGAAGCTGTCCTGCTGTCTTGACAAGCTGAGGAGGCCGTCCTGCTGCTCGGCAAAGCTGAGGAAGCTGTAATGCTATCCAAGCAGGCCTACAAGGAGGTCTCAACCCAGAACTGCAGACTTCATGTTTAGCGGTGGACGTCGCTCAGCCTTCCTGTGCAGCTGAGGTCGTCTAAGCCTTCCTGTGCAGCTGAGGTCGTCGCACCTTAAATAAAACTACCGTTCTCAACTGGATTGCATCCATCCTTTATTCGCTCTCGGCCACGTACATGACAATGATATATCTCAGATGAAGGCTGTGCTGCTCTGACTTCAGCTCTGAGATCAAACCCCTCACACCTGAGAGAACTGAATCTGTCCTGGAATAATGTAGGAGACTCAGAGTGAAGCTACTCTCTGCTCTTAAGGATGATAAACATTACAAACTACAGACACTGAGGTGAGTCGTGACATTTTTAGATAAATGGTGTAAAAATAAGACTAATAATAGACTAAGAATAATAAGACTAATAAATGAACCTGATTATAATTGGACTTATATGGACATTCAATTGAATTGTATGGACATTCAATTTTTTATTAAATTTGCTTTATATTTTGGATCAAGTTTTCTTAAAGTTATATATATTTATTGTCAGGAGCTGAGGGAACTGGGGGTCAGTACAGCAAGACATTTTCATGCGTCGCTGCCTCATCGAACCCATCGAACTGAACACTAGAATTTGGACACCTACCAAAGCACAGAGTTAGGACATAAAAGAGTCAAGTCACCTTTATTTCATCAGCACACTTAAAGACAAGTGGTTGTGCGGAGTGCTGTAACAATAAAATCAAACAATTCCAAAAATGAAATAAATCAATACTTTAATAAAACAATAACAATTAGGGACAAAACAATCGATACAAGGGACTTTAAAAGACTCAAAAGCCTGGTGGAATAAAAAGTGTTTTAAAATGGATTTACCACATGGCTTTATAAAAAGGGGAGGAGGTGAGCAAACGCAAAAGTTGGAGAAGTCCAGCCCCATTATGATGTCATTCCAGTGTCCAGAGTGAATTTAGTCATTGACAGATTAAGATCTGGTGCTATAACGTGCTGAAAAAACCCCACTAGAAACCCTCATAGAATTTGTAATGGTTTTAATGGTTATAATGGGAATTGTATTGGTTTTAATGGAAGCTGTAATGGTCCCTGTGGGTCTCTACTGGTGGCACATTATGCCTAGTGGATACAATTATGGACCAATAATGGTCTTGGTTTTAATGGTTAGCTGATGATTTGTAATGGTATTTGTAGTGGAAACCATTAGAATTTTCTTGTTGTTTTATTTTTTCAGCAGGGTATATGCATGATCTTCCAATCCAGGGGACATGTTTGTCCTCCACTCAGAAGCATGTGTACAACAGCTAGTGCACTTTTAAGAGGTGCTGAGCTGACTACCTGCCCAGTGTTATTTATTATAGGAAAAGCTACGGGGTGGATGGCCACAGAACCGTGACCTTCTGACTAGAAAGTCCTTAGTATTTCCTTATGCTCCAGGCTGCCAGGGCAGTTTCCTGCAGAACTACAAAGCTTATGCTCTCTCTTATATTCATGATTCTGACCTCAAGGAGTCGACCATTATACATTCGGAGACAACAACGGGAGCAACCTGTGACCCCGGGCAACTAACAAACCCCTGAGGGGTGGGGCTACAGGGGCCATCCATCATAAGTTTCCCACCTCCCTGGACACCCTGGACTTACATGCACACAACAATCACTGACCATGTCACTGTCAAGACTCCTCATTAGCTACCATTAGCTCATTTTTCCTCACACACTAGAAAAACAATAGTAAACTCGTCTTCTGGAAGCTTAATGTATTTAGTTCTCAAAGTTGGATTCAGGAAGTCTGTGAAACTTTACAAATGGGTCCCTGATTTTTCTAATTTTATTGCAGTAGTGGAAATCACAACCCAGCATTATCAGTTAATATGCCTATAAATAATGTCAACTGGAATTTTATTTTATTTGAGTAAAAATGGGTGTACAATGCAGAAATTATGTTGAAAATTATCACACATTTAAATAAATACCTTGGGTCTGTAACTGTAAAATGTTCAGAACCCCTGATTTAGCAAATTCAGCTTTTGAATGAAACTTCTATTTGTTTAATTGCAGGATGTCCAGGATGTACCCCGCATTGTGACCGATGCTCCTGGGATAGGCTCCAGGTTCCCCGTGACCCTGAAAAGGAGTAAGCGGTAGAAAATGGATGGATAAATTATTATTGATTGGTATATTTTACTGTTTTAATATTTTTTAGCATTCTGCTTGTATTTTATCTTATTGTATGTTGTATTGTGTGAGATGTTCTGAGCTACTGGAATCTTGAATTTCCCTTTTGGGGATCAATAAAGTATCTATTTATTTTAACAAAAAATTAAATTTTCTCCTCAAAAAGAGGGGAGTAAATTACTTCCAAAATAAAATTTTTTTTTTTTTTAAAAAAAATTACTTTTTCCCAAAGAGGAACGATTTCTCATCAGTGAAATGTGTTTTTATAAATGGTAAATGTAGCCCTTATATAGCGCTTTTATCCAAAGCAAACTGCTGTCTCATTCACCCATTCACACACACACCAATGGTAGGAGAGCTGCCATGCAAGGCGCTAGCTTGCCATCGGGAGCAACTTTGGGGTTCAGTGTCTTGCCCAAGGACACTTCGCATTGTGGTCACCCGGGCCGGGAATCGACGCGCAACCCTACGATTAGTGGACAACCCACTCTACAAACTGCGCCACAGCCGCCCCGTTTTTCACTTAACTGACCTGCTGAGGGCGCGGTGAGGATTTTCCTCTTCTTCCTTCTTATTATGTAAAGCTGATAACATTACAGTGGCACAAATATGAGTAATTATAGTGGGGATTAATTTTTTTAAACAAACAAATTTATATGTAACCCTTCATATATAAAGCCACAAATAATACAAACAGTGTTAATAGTGATAATAGTGTTTAGCTGAGTGTGTATAAAATAAATATAGCAAAAATTAAATAAATAGTACTCTGAAATCAATACGTGTGTATTTAGAATGTTTATAGCTTTTGGGGAAAAAAAATCTGTAACGTCTCCCTGAGGGCAACAGATTAAACAGATCAGAGCCAGGGTGAGAGCTGTCCTTGATAATGGTTTTTCCTCTGCTGAGGCAATGGGAGGTGTAAATATCTGTAACCATGCGATCCTTTAAATATGAGCCAACACTGTGCTAGGTTCGTAAGGAGCCATGTGGTTTAAACTGAACCCATACAAGGAAGGATGATGCCAGATAAGTTGTAACAATATAAACTTTACTTAGTTCTTTTCAAACAACATTTGAAACAATTATGTACAGACAAAGGAACATAAAAAAATGGGCCCTTTAAAGTAATTGAGTCTTTTGATCTCCTCCCCTTTTGGGGTCGGTAAAGTCTAAATTTGTGATCACGTTCTGGATTAATCAATCTACTGTCAACATGTGTCACCTGTTCTGTGACAGTTTCCCTGTTTAAGAGGAAGGTTGGCACTTTTGGATGGAAAATGTGTACCAGCTCAGGCGGCTGATAATGTCCTACCACCAGGGAGGCTCGCCATCAATAGAAAGGGATCTTCCAAGTAGTTCTCACTCTGTCCATAAGACTTGAGGTAGTTCTTGGGACCTGACCCGTTTTATTTTTGCAAACAGGTTTTCATCTTTTTAGAATGGTATTCCATGTATCTATATGTTGTACAACAATCATACTAAAGCATAACAATCATGTAACATTAAGCATCACATACTTCATAATACTCAATTATCACACGTTTAGGCCTATTTATCACACTTCAGTTCAAACTTCAAATCTCAATTCAATATATAGAGATATCTACAGTAATCAGCATATAACATGTATTATCTTATATTATTTTCAATAATAGCTGATGATAAATCACCAGAATTGTATCAGTCTACTCTTCTCCTGTATTATGGGAATGTAGGCAGTATAGACTCTACTTGAGTTAAGATACAACACATACTGTGGTTGAAATGCTAATACTCTAATTAGAGTACCCTTAACATAACAAAATGTTTACTCACAACAGAATTTAAACAAAGGTTTAACAATTCTACAGCCAACATTAAGGTAAAATCATCATAGGAAACCATAGAGTATATTTTATTATTATTATCTTTTTAACTATCCCTCCAATAGGAACGCTATATAATCCACTTAGATATCCCCTAAAACAAAGAAATGAGCAAGGGGCTGCTGTGTTCAGGTCACTTAAATATCAGTTTACTATTTTAGTAGTTATTTGAGATTAAACCCTTGTATCACGGTCAGTAATTGATTTCCACAGCGCGAGCCGTGAACATCCCTTATAATAACTCAATACACACAGGTAGCAGCATTAACATCAAACCATTTTTTTAACAGAGACAATACAGATACACACGGGGATTTCTCCAAACATCCCAGTTGCTCCTCCTTATCCTGTCTTCTGTAGTGGTTCTTTAACTTGCTAATTCGCTCACTTTTATCACTTTGTTCACTTTAATTCTATAATTTTCGTCCGTTCGCCAAAATCATGTGTCTCCTCTATTTTCTCACACGCACGCGCTCTCCACAGGATCACAAAATGGCGTCGTGACCTGTTAATCATGTTCAGATGGGGGCGGGGCTATCCTCCTCATTGCTGATTTTCTTAAAGGGACATTACTCTATTTTAATACAAGTCATTTGAACCCTGTATTGTCACTGGGTTACATCTCCATCAGGGAGAGAGAGGGCAGCCAATGATCTTCTGTGCTGCTCTTATTACTCTCTGTAGCCCCTCCCTGTCTGCCGCTGTGCAGCTGTTGTACCATACCGTAATACAGTATGTCAGCAGGCTCTCGATGGACGAACGGTAGAAGGTCAGCAGCAGATTGGGGTCCAGATTGTACTTCATGAGAACTCTCAGCAAGTGGAGAGAGAGAGAGAGAGAGAGAGAGAGAGAGAGAGAGAGAGAGAGATTAAATGACACTGCTGAAGAGGAGAAAAGTGAATAACAATAACCTAGGATACTGACTTGGGAAGAGAGTTGAGAGATTTGGGAGTTGGATAGTCTGGGTTTCAGGATTATAAACATGAATAATTTAAATAAATAACTGTTTACTTTTAGTAAAAACATTTATATTTTCCCTCCACGCGATGGCAGTAAAGCACTTCAACACTGAGATTTCTGATTAGTGCTATGTG
The DNA here is from genome assembly GCA_012411365.1 of Ameiurus melas. Taxonomy (NCBI): domain Eukaryota; kingdom Metazoa; phylum Chordata; class Actinopteri; order Siluriformes; family Ictaluridae; genus Ameiurus; species Ameiurus melas. Next base: position 24,386,467 of record CM022766.1, on the reverse strand, counting down.
ATTTTCTCTTAACGGACCTGCTGAGGGCGCTGTGGGGATTATTATTATTATTATTATTATTATTATTCTGTAAAGCTGCTAACACTGTAGTGGAACAAATATGAGTAATTATAGAATGGATAAAATGTTTTTTTAAACCAATTTTTTTTATATATAACCCATAATATATAAAGCCACAAATAATAATAGAAACCCAGTGTTAATAGTGATAATAGAGTTTAGCTGAGTGTGTAGAAGTCATTTGTAAGTGGATTTGGATAAAAGCATCTGCTAAATAAATAAATGTAAATGTAGTTTTTACTGCCTGAGATGTTCTATAAGGACATTGAGCACAGATTCATCACTACAAGAGCCACTCACTCAACTCAAACACAGATCATCACATTATACTAAACATCATCAAAGCACTTTTATTTCATTGAATGTATAAAATAGATGATTGTTACACAATATGAAAAAGAAGAAACAAAACTGTGTAGAATGTAAAATATTGACTTGTTCTAATTGTGGAAAGATAAAAGTCACAGTTGCTTGTATATTGTTTATTAAGATGTAACTGGCCATCATTCATTTAAAAAGTGAGAATATTGAATTAAACCTGAGATTCTAAACAAAATCCTGAGAATAACGAAACAAACCTGAGAATTTAACATCAAAATATATATTTATGATACTTACATATACTATATCTGGCTTTCAACACAGCCAGCTACCTCATAAACATTACAACAAAACATGCAATATAGCAAGCTCTCTAATGATCATGTCATAGTATGAATATTTCATAAAGGAATTCTCTAATCCATTTCAATTCTATGTTTTAGAGTTAAAAGCACAGCATTGAACATAAAGATAAATGTGTTTAAAAATGAATAAACAAGTATTGATTTAAGGAATCAAAAAAATTTTTGTTCTTTTGGCGAGTGGCTTATAGTTACTAACACATTTGTAAAAACACTGAAGAATAGGTTGATAAATGTAAAAGATTAAGATGAATATTATAGCAGTTTAGATGAAAGAATAGGTGAGATAAATGAGGTGTGGTGTGTCAGTGAGATTTAAGCTGACTTATAGCATTAAAAGTGTTGTAAAAGAAAAGCTGAAGACACTGCATTAAGTCATATGAAAGGTGATTTTACTCTCCTACTTACTTTGCTAATAACTAAAAAGGGGAAATGAACACAGTTCAGAAAACAGGACTTTTTTGGGAATAGAACAAATCATTTTTTGTGTTTATAAAAGTTGAAATGTAATTTCCTGAGAAAAGGCCCTTTGGTGGCGTGTCTCAGTCACATGGTCCCTGTCTTTCTGAGATTTTTCCTCCACGCCGATATTATGTCAAATATATACATTTACCTCTTTAATATATCCTTTGTATTGTATTCATTGTTATGTAAAAACTTCAAAACACAGTAAATGATGCACTCTGTAGGAATGTCTTTAATATTCTAGCAATAAAAAGAGAAAAAGGACATTGATCAATTCAGCTTTCTTTATATTAACACAGGCCATGTGTATAGGATGTGGAAGTAAATGAGTCATAAATATGGGTCTTATCTAAACTGTTGAATAAATATGGCTGCACTTGTTAAATGACAGAACGGAGATTACAAAACAGAAAGCTGATATTTATATTATATCTCATATAGAATATAGTCACGCTTTAACTTTGCTGCTTTTGCACTCACGTACATTACCAGAAGAAACATCTCACTCACTTTCTGTCTCTCCTCCATCCTGTTTCTCAGTGATGACATCATCATAATCTTCTGGACTGTCTACTGAAGAAATAAATGAATCAGTAATAAAGCACTGTGTGTGTTGCTGTTATAGTAAAATACTGAGTTACAGGGTGGTGTGATGAAGCTGAGTTACTGCTACCACCCTAACGTTGATCATTTAACTATAACAGCATGTCCCCAAGTGTTTTATTCCTCTTACACCAGGGGAATCTCACAACTATTGCAGTGTTTCATTGAGTAAAGGATTAGATGTTGTAGTTTTTATCCATTTATAGTTACAGATAATGTTGTAGAGCTTTGGAAAAACAAGTTCCTTTTCTCACTTATGTCATAGCAGCTATAAACAGTGGTTCCCTCAGCAGCTTTTCTTTTGTGTCTATTTCCAGAAAGAAACTGACCTGTGATGATGTTTGTGTTGGTTTCAGTGGGAACTGCATCATCATAGTTCTCGGACACGTCCTCTGTCAGAATGTAGAGATAAAAGCTATTAATATATTATAAGCTATTATTGCAGTGTGTGTGTTTCATTTCTACTGCTTTCTAAAACTCATCCCAAAACAGAAGCACACCATCCACGTTATCGGGGATCGGTCCAGCAGTGACGGCATCATCGTAGTCCTCTGGTGGGTCAACTCTTCCTGTATCACCTAAATGAAATAAAAGCAGAGGCTCTGTACAAACAGCTCCATCACATTCTGACCTCATGGTTTAATGTGAAGTCACTACATTGATGTCATCAGTTAACAACTGCACCCACTTATGAATTCACTGGTGTCGATGGCGTCATCATAATACTCAGCCTTTTCTCCAATCCCAGACTTTACGCAAAAAGAACAATTTGTTTGTTTGGGGTTTTTAAACACATTTATACTCAATAAAATCCTCATCCAAAGAAGCTTTGATCAATTTGATAAGAGGGATTTCAGAAGCTTAAAGTAAGATAAGGTTGATTGTGAGAGGTCATGTGTCAGCATTAAAACACTGGAGTTCTTGTAATTCTTCTGTACAATACATCATAATCACGTCTCAGAAAGGACACATT
>CM022766.1:24341183-24378683 GCA_012411365.1 Ameiurus melas | reverse complement strand
AGCACTGTATGAATTATAGCGTTTAAAGTGTTGTGTTCATGTGCTGTTTTAAGGATACAGCACAGTGGTTCACTGAAGCACACATCTGCATTACACCAACTAGTTAATCTGGCAACCTGAAAAAGCTGGACCCCCGAGAGTCAGTGTATAATTCAGATATATATTTATATTTATACACACACCGGGAGAGAGAGGGGGATGCACCTGTACAGGAAAGCACACACACACACACACACACACACACACACACACACACACACACACACACACACCACACACACACACCCTACACTAAATCAGAAGCTTTAATAGATGTTTATCAGCAGAATTTTTGTCTCTACACCACATGTACTCTAACTGCACATTTCCTCTCACACACATTTAATTTATTTTTATTGATTTATTGTAAAGAAATAAATCGGACTGGATTTGGGGGAAAATATTACTTTAATCACTGAGTTTACATTGAGGTGTGTATTTTGTATCGAGTGATTTGATGATGTGCATGCAGTGAATTTCAGCTACAAGTTTAAATGGAATACAATAAGTGTGATGTAGAACAGTCCACATATCACTCACCTCTTTGAGTGGAGCTCGGCCTTCTTCTAGTGATGTATCTGTGGTTGATCTCCTCATAGACTGCCCTCAGGCTGAGTCTTACTTCTCTTAGAGACAACTGGGAGTGGATAATAATAATAATAATAATAATAAATAATAATAATAATAATAATAATAATAATAATAACTTTTTAATGAAATTCTTACAGGACAATTTTAACAGCAGGATAAAATGTCATTAGTATTTACAGGTATGTCTCGTACACTCTCCTGAGCACTCTGTTCTGGTAAAACAGTACCAGCAGAAGCACTAAGGCCAGGAAGAGCAGCGTTCCAAACACAAAGAGAACCAGTGGAGGGGTGGATGGAGGTTTAGGTGATGGAGGATTTTGAGCGGCTCTTACTGAAGTTAAAAACACAGAAGAGGATCTTGATACGACGCTGTAATCATAAATATTTAGAAAAATGATGAACAGTAACAAATATTGTATTGTAACAAATATACATACCTGATGTGATGGTGGTGGTGGTGGTGGTGATGGGTGTAGTAGTGACACGTCTGTATTTACAGAATATTAAATAGAAAGTTTTTTTTATCATATAATAAAATATACTCTCACTAAATAAGGGTTATGAGCTGCTGATCAGTGTATTACAGTTTAGGGTCTGAGCTTTCAAACTAATATCTAAGATTATAAATAAAAGTTATCAAGTCTTAACACTGGGAGAAAAGTGTAATGAGTGGAGACAGGAAGCTGAAAAGTTAGCACACCCCTCTGACCTGCACAGGTGACTCCAGCATGAGAGCAGTCAGTGTGTTTCTTCAGGGAATGATGACAGTCCCACAGGTGAATCTCATCCCCCGCACTTCACTCTGTTCAGCCAGATAGTCCCTTCACCAGGACCAGAACTAACATTCCTATCAGCACTCAGCGCGACCCACAGCCCAGCTGTCTGCACACCACCTGAGCGTTCCTGATGTTCCACTGATCATCACAAACGGAGCCCCACGTAGCGTTATGATACACCTCCAACCTCCCAGAGCAGCTTCCCTTTCCTCCACTCAGCCTGAGAGACCAGTGCTCTACATCACACACATCACACATGAGGAAACACACCAACGCTGAATAACAGCTCCAGTCACACAGCTCACTACAACACAATGATACATCAACAAGAACTGACCATCATCTATTAAAACCATCCTACACCTTGACACTGTTGAATTCTGGTATTTCTGGTAAACACACATGTTTCCACACTAGAGGAAACACACCAACGCTCAATGTGTGCTGATGTTTTCTCTAATGAGATGTTTAGGTCACATTTACGGAAGGAGTCTCCAGTGTCATCGCTTTGTAACAGTCAGATCTAATGCTGTAACTTTAAGTTTTCTTACATCTTCAGAACAGAGTTTACGCTTCACGGTTTCTCTGTAACCCAAATGTAAATTTTTTAAAATGTCAATGAGAAAAAGAGAAGCTTGTGGTAGAACGACTGTTTATATCTACTATAATGTAAGTGATAACAGGAATTAATTGCTTTATTCAACAACATTAAAGAAACTATAAATGGATAAAATTACATTTCATATCATCCTTTAATATAAAAATGTCATCGTTGGTTTATTGATGTGTTATTAGAGGAATAAATCACTTCAGGACCTGCTGTTACAGGAAAATAATCAACTTCTGGGTAGAAACAGAAACTCTTTCCTTATCAAGCTGCAGATTTAAGTGTCCTTACTTGAGCAATATTTCTGAAGAGGAGATGAAGAGCATGTTCCATGAGGACGTAGACGCGTTCCATCTTCTGCAGTAATAAAATGCATGAATCAGACTTTCTCTCTTTCTTATTTTACAGCTGGAATATTTATGTAAATTCTACAGCAATGTATAAAAACTATAGTAGAGAGAGAATCCTCCTACCTGTGCAGGTAATATGAACCACCTCAGTAACAGCGATCACATGTGTTCTGTCCCCAGGGTGAAGATGGACACATCAACAGATTAGAGTCTGTTTCCTACATTTCACATTATCCAGCCAGTTAGGAGCAGAATCGATTCTCGCTCTGGCCGAGACCAAACTCTCACGTCTTCCACAGTTCAACTCTCGACACACAATATCTGCTGTTTCTAACTCCATCTCCATCTGATTGTGACAAACATTACCCCAGGTTCCATTGTAGAACACTTCCAGATTCCCCTCACAGCCCTCCGTGAGTCGGATCTCTTTAAACTCTGCTGACAGAAGGATGACTTACACTGAATCTCTTTAAAAAATCATGTTTTATTGACTCAGTTAAATATGTGATATTATCTTTATAAAAAAGATATTCAACATGGATTACATTACTATCATGTTGAATTTCAGGAACTTTGGTCATTTTGGAAATTCAGACATATACATATGTACATATATATATATAGGTTTAATCTCATTCATTACACTGTACCTGAGCACACGATTCCTCACGTCCTCCTGGTGTCCACATTCACCCTCTTTACACAGCTGAAATCTGCAGTTCCACAGGGACGTTTTCTGCCTCACACTCCACCTCATTCAACCATATGGACCCAGTTCCAGGACCAAACCAGGCTGGTATGTGGGTACTGAGGGCCAATCCACACTGCAGCTGTCTGCACACCACCTGCGCATCCTCAATATCCCACGAGTCATCACACACTGTCCCCCACAAGCCACTGTGGAGAACCTCCAGCCTTCCTGCACAGTGTCCCCCAGAACCAACCAGCCTGATGGACCTGAGGCCTGGAGTAAAGATTTTTTTATGTTATAAATTATATAAAACTAATACAATCTTATAAAAATGTTTAATTACTCTGTATATTTAGTTGGATACTTTAGAATTAGAAAACATTTATTACTGCTGTTAATTGTTGCTCATAGTTGGTGTTGTGCTGCTTACCAGAGCAGGTGATGTAAAGATGTTCCCCCGAGCTGCAGTTGACAGGTTGTGCACTGCTGCAGTTCCCCAGATGAGCTTCACTCCCAGAGCAGCTGAAACCCGTTACACACATGTGTTTGTGTTCAGTGGTGGATGGAGAGGAGCGGTAGTTCAGCACGGAGCCACAGCCCAGCTGTCTGCAGAGCACAGACACCTCAGACAGACTCCACGAGTCCAGGAGAACTCTCTCTCCAGTCCTGCCTGAAATAAATCTCCACCTCCCCTGACACTCACTCCCTCCAGACAACCGCACTCGCCCCTCATGAAACGCCACGGATGATCCTGAAGCAGAAGAACATCATTTAAATATTCTAATGAACACTGACTTTATTCACTAACGTGGTGTAGGTGATGTTAATATCTCACCATTACAGATGACTCCAGCATCGTGTTTATGAGAGCATGCAGCTCCACTCCATGATGAGATGTTACATTGTGATAGATGTGTCTCTTTCCCCTGACAATGAAACACATCAGCCCAGATGTAGCTACCCCTCCCCAAACCAGTCCACCTCCACCACAGCACTCCCACATTCCAGCTGTGCACAGAGAACATCTGCAGCTCTCATATCCCAGCCTACAGCACAAACTGTGCCCCAGTCACTGAGGTACTGGAGCTCTACTCGACCAGAACAGGAGTCCGGTCCGTTCACCAGCCGAGCCCTGTGTGACCTGAACAAACAGCTGAGAGCTCAGTGAAAGAGGAAAATTAACAAAGACACCTTAAAATTTGATTGACAGGTATGTGTTCTCTATTTAAACAGAAGTTAAATCATGATACTTCACCAGAACATATTAATCCCACATCGTTGTAATGGGAGCAGTTTGAGTGTTTGTGTGAAGATGACGTTGGACAGAAATATATCTCAGATTCGTTGCCTCTACACTGAAGCTCCTCTGTCCACACCTGACCCTCCCCTCCCGCCAAAGCAGCCGATTCCAGCACCTTCACAGGAATCCCACAGCCCAGGTGTCGACACACAACCTCTGCATCCTGCTGGTCGAAGTCAGCATCACACACTGTGGACCAGGAACCTCCATGAAACACCTCCACTCTCCCAGAGCACCGGTGAGGACCAGCAGTGAGTCTCGACATTCTGTGACCTGTGTTTAATTTAATTGTGTAAATATTGTTCAGATTTTCAATAAGACAAAGAACCCTTACAAACAAAACCCTACAAGAATCCTGCAGGATTTTCATTTCTCTGCATGATGGTTGCTGCTCTCCTGCAGGAAAGATGAAATCCTGCAGGACACATTGACAAACTGTGCAGGAAATGTCTCTAGGTTCTAGAATGGAGCCTTCAGTACAACAGAAACATGCAGGAATGTCCAACACACTTGCTGCACAAGGGAAAAATCCTGCAGGAAAACTTCTTAATTCCTTTAAATGAAACAAAAATCTGTACGTTACGTAGTCAATAAAATGAATTAAAAATGGTAGATGTGCTTTGAGTGGGAAAAACACCACTGAGTACGCCGCTCTGTTTGACTGCTCCACTGAGTATGGCATTCCGTTTTCCCTGCCCCAGTAATACAGCGCTCTGTTTACCTACTCAGGAAATTGCCCAGCCATCCAGTCCCACCAATGATGTCACCTAGCCTTCAGTCCCCCGAAGAAGGCCAATTTTGCGCCCCCCCCCCGCGGCGCCGCCCGTTTTAAAAAATTCCTGCCTTTTTTTTGGTTCTTCGCGCTTTTTTTTTTATTCCGCCTGGGGGTTTGTCTTTTTTTTTTTTTGTGGTTTTTTTTTTTTTTTGGTCTTTGTTTTTTTTTTTTGATGTCTTCTTCCTGTTCAGGTATTTGTTTATTTTCAAGGGGGGTGCTTTTATTTCCCCCTGGTGTCTGTGCTTTAGTTTGATTGTGTTTGTCATTTAAACCCCTCTTGTTGCTGTGCACTTCTTGCAGTATTAAATGAGTACTTGAACCTGAGTATAATGTATAGACATAGTTTCCTGTGTTTTGTCCGCTGCATGAAAATAAAGATGTTGATCTGCACTTGCTCCGATTCCAGTCTCATATTGTAACACACAGCTGCATTTTTGTTTACTTCTTGTGGTGACTGACCTATGACTTGGGGGGCGGCGTCATTAAATTGTGTTTAATTTCTTTTGCGCACAATCATACACAGTTATTCGTAAGCTGATTCACAATCAGGACAAACTAAAATGTTACCCATTTAAGTAGCTTCAGTGTAGTTAGCTACTTTTAGTTAGTAACTTGTAGTGTAGATAACTACTTCTTAAAAGTGTAGCTTGACTGGAGCTTAACTATTTCAAACTATCAGTAGCTTGTTAGCTTGAAAAACTACAGTTTTAAAGTAACTTCCCCAACACTGATTTTAGGATAATAAGACATGTTTAGTCACGAATGACTCAGTGTTTTAACGAATCAGTTAAGTAAATGATTCAATTAATATGTTTACATGGACAACAATAATCAATATTAACCTAATGTTTACATGTAAACATCAATATTTTATTACTTCATTGTGATTAAAGTCATACTCGAAGTAAACAAAAATCAAATTAAGACATGTGCCATATTACTATTTTAGTCGCATTATTGATATTAAAGCAGAAAAAAATTTTGGGGGCAGTGGTGGCTTGGTGAGTGTTATTCTGGGTTACTGATCAGAAGGGCAGTAGTTCAAGCCCCAGCACTGCAAAGCTGCCACTGTTGGGCCTTTGAGCAAGGCTCTTAACCCTCTGTGCTCCAGGGTGCTGTATCATGTCTGACCCTGCACTCTGACCCCAACTTCCTGATGTGCTGGGGTATGTGAAGAAAATAATTTCATCCATCTGTCCATCCATCCATCCATCTTCTACCACTCTCCTTCTTCAGGGTCGTGGGGAACCTGGAGCCAATCCCAGGGCACAAGGAGGGGTACACGCTGGACAGGGTGCCAGTCCATTGCAGGGCACAATCACATACACACTCACACACACCCATTCATACACTATGGACACTTTAGACACGCAATCAACCTAACCATGCATGTCTTTGGACCAGAATACCTGAGGAAAACTCCCGAGAACAGAGGGAAAACATGCAAACTCACGCACACACATGGCCCCAGCAGGAATCGGACCCTGGACCCTGAAGGTGTAAGCGCCACCGTGCACCTGTGCTGTAATGTATACATTACATATGCGGTTGTGTGAGTTTTCACTGCATATGAGGACACATACAAAACAACAGTGCTCAACAATTTCAGATTAAAGAAGAGAACACGGCTGTGTCCGAAACGTGTACTTATCTACTATATAGTAGACGAAATACAGGGGTATAGTAGCAAAAAAATACTATAGAATTCTATGTACATGTCAAATAGGAACATGAAAAAAAAAATCAAAAAAAAAACAAAAAAAAAAACTAAAAAAAAAAAAAAAAAAAAAAAAAAAAAAAAAAAAATATAAAAAAATAAATAAAAAAAAAAAAAAAAAAAAAAAAAAAAAACCTTTGAATGATTTTCTGAATAAATTTGTGATAAATGTACCACCTCTGATCTTCTCTGTCTAAGGGGTATTGACAAATATAATGTGTCTAAAAGAATAACAAAAAATCTGATATTTCATGTCTTTATTGAGAACACCCAAAAAACCTCATAGTGCTTGTGGAAAAAGTGTGTGAACAATTGAGTTAATGACCTCAAAATGTTTTTTGCACACCTGGAGTCTGGTTAAGAAAATGAGTTTGGAGATGTGGACTACAGCTACTTTGACTGATAAAAAACCCTCAAAAATTTGAGTTTGCTCTGCACAAGAACACATTCAAATAGAAAACCATGCAATTCCAAAAGGTTCACATACTTTTTTGCCCACTGTGTTACTGCTGTCCATGTAAGCGTAATCAATACATACTGGTGGAATGATGTCATTTACAGAAAAGGTCATTAAATTAATCTTTTTGGATAAAAGATTCTATTCACTGAGATGACATCACTCTTTGGCAGCGTAATCGCACAAATATTCGAATTCACAAATTCAACTGTCACCAACCGCTGTGTGTGTAGAGGTCCTGTACTAGTTGTGGTCGGTGTTTACCAGCTATAAATAATATCAGCGTTAACTGGTGATTATCTACGCGTCACCAACCGCTGTGTGTGTGTAGAAGTATAGGCCAACTTTTATTCAACCATTTTTTAATCATTATGGTGTACTAAACTACTGTTCTGTTATGTATTTGTAACGCAGCAGTTAGAGTAACGTTACCTCACTTACTAGCAAACACGGCTAATTTATTATTTACATTTTTTAAACCTTTTTTTTCTGCTTTTTGATGTGAACTGAACCTCGTCTTGGAAACTTTACAGAATGCATCAGTCATTATGTGACATAATTTCAGTAAATGAAATCATTTCTTTGTGAAACTGTTGTGAAGTTCTTCCCAGAATGTTTCCTGCAGGATACAAACACTCGCCATGTCCTGCAGAATTTCAGATTGATCCTGCACAATAGTCCTGCAGGAAGTGTGTGTTTTAAACAGACCTGCAGGACATCATTCCTGAAGGATATAATATTACATGCATATTCCTGCATATTTTCCTTCATAGAATTCCTGCAGGTATTTCTACAGGAAAATACCTGAAAATGTGGGATATCTGCAAAATATTCCTGCAGGATTCTTCTAGGGGTTTGTGTAGAGGCATCAAGAAATCATTCCAATGACATCCATCCATCTTCAACCACTTATTCCTTCTTCAGGGTCGGGGGAAAACCTGGAGCCTATCCTAGGAAGCATCGGGCCCAAGGCAGGGTACACTCTGTACAGGGTGCCAGTCCATCGCAGGGCACAATCACACACACTCACACACCCATTCATACACTATGGACAATTTAGACCCGCATCAACCTACCATGCATGTGTTTGGACTGGGGAGGAAACCGGAGTACCGGAGAAAACCCCCGCCCACGGGGAGAACATGCAAACTCCGCACAACACGGCCCTGGAGGTGTGAGGCGTAAAGTACTAACCACTAAGCCACCGTGCGCCCCCAATGACATTCAAAATGATTTACATTTAAATAAAATCTGAATTTTATTAAAGATAATTTACAGGTATAATTCAAATCCAGTCAATTCAATCATAATCATTATTTCATTAATTGTAATATATTTTCTAAATACAGCAGTTTACCTGAGCAGGTGACTCCAGCATCGCGGACCATGATCACAAAATGCTCTCCCCCAACCCACGTGATCTACAGTTTTTCAGTGTCGACACTCTGATCCGCTACAAGCCACATTATCCATCCAGATTGGTCCTGATCCTGGTCCAAAGTGACCGTATTTTGGTGCATTTACAAGCGTCCCCACATTGCAGCTCTCTAACACACCACTGCAGCATCTTTCATATCCCAGTAATCACCACACACTGCTTCCCCACTGTCCATCATGAAGAACCTCCACTCTCCCAGCACAGCGACTTCCACCATTCATCAACCTCACACTGTCTGGAGAGAGAGAGAGAGAGAAAGAGAGAGAGAGAGAGAGAAATTTTATTTTATTTTTACATTTTTTTATTTCATGGTTTATACAAACACACTCAAACACTTTCTCACTATCTCACAAACACACACATACACCGTTTCTCTCTCTTCCACACACACACACACACACACACACACACACACTGTCTATATCTCTCTCTCTCTCTCTCTCTCATCTCTCTCTCACACACACATAACACACACAAACACACATGCACACACACATTTCTCTCTCTATCACCACACACACACACACACACACACACACAATAAATTCTGTGTAAACTGTAAACATTAATCTGGACCTGATTTTATAACTGAGTCCTCAGAAAAACCCCTGAGGATGATGTGTGTACGCTCATGTACAGCTTTTTAAATTCTATAAAAATGAAAGACTTTCACTGTTTATAAAGTTACGATCACTCCAGGAAAATTTCTCCCATTTCAGGATTAAAAATGGTGGCTACTGTTAAAGTGAGAAGTGTGTGATGTTTTAGTGTGAATAATCAGTGTGTACTTACCAGCTGCTGTGAGTGTGAGTGTGGATGAGAGAAGAATAAAAGTCAGACAGATTTCCATCTCCCTCCTCGCTGTACACGATGTGTTCACCTCCACTCGCCCAGAGAGACTGAGAGAAGTGTGTCCCCTCACTCAGCCCCCTACAGAGAGAGAGACAGAGAGACAGACAGAGAGAGAGAGACAGCCACCAATCACACACACTGTTACCTTATTAGAAAGACGAGAGGAAATCATCACACAGCCTCAATAACAAATCAGACGAGGCATCTCTCACTTTCTCCATATATATCAAAATAACGTCAGCGCTGATGAACAGAGCTCCGCCTCCCGTCTCTGAGGTGTGTGACTGAGGAACAGAGCTCCGCCTCCCATCTCTGAGGTGTGTGACTGAGGAACAGAGCTCCGCCTCCCGTCTCTGAGGTGTGTGACTGACGAGAGTCGACCACATCACACACTGATTTCAGAGAGAGGAAGCACTCGGCTGTCGTACAGCATTAATGCCTGACAGCTGCACAGAGCAGATACACACACTGATAAACCACTGCAGCACACTGCAACTACATCAGCTACACACACACACACACACACACACACACACGTTTAATATTCATCATTACTTTATTACAACATTATATCATGATTTAAATCATTTCTAGACTTTTTGTTTTACTGAAGTTTAACATTTATTTAATAATAATTTTAATGAATATTTGAAAATGTTTATTCAATAATTACCATTAGGGTTAGGGGTTATTAATAACCGTAACCCTTACCACTTCACTACTTCTGATTATATATATATACATAATTATTATTTATTTATTTATTTTTTTTTTTACATTTTTAATACACAGTCATTTATTCTGGGTTTCAGGATTAAACACATGAGTAATTAAAAGTAAATGATTATTGAATTATTATTTTTTTACTACAAACATTAAAATTTAGCATCCACAAGATGGCAGTAAAGCAATTCCACACTGAGATTTCTGTTTACTGAAATGTGTTTTTTATAAACTGACCTGCTGAGGGCGCTGTGAGGATATTATTATTATTATTATTATTATTATTATTATTATTATTATTATTATTAGGGAGAATCACCTGAAAGTGTACAGGGTTCTATTGTTTTCGTAAGGATTATTAGGATTCCTCCGTCAGGGGCCTGTTCCAGGAAGTTGGTTTAGGTGGCTAATCAGGTAAGTTTCAGTTTAGTATGTGCCAACCGCTGGGTTTTAGGTACCATGAAACTGGCTCAACTTTTACCGGTGTTCATCGCCATAGTAACTACGCTCCATGGCTAACCTGATCCAGGTCAGGTAATGTTCTGGGTAAGAAAACTCAATTCCAACGTGGACTAATCAGCCGTGAGCAAAGTGACATATAAGTGATGCAAATAATTCACTAATTCACCTCCCCAGCGCAAACTGTAAGAAGAGCTCATCCCAGAGGAACCTTTAATTAAAACAATTTACATTTATATTAAATGAAATTACATGAAAGATGTTGGGGTTTTCAATCCGTTTATTCTCATCGTGAGTCTCTAAAAGTAAACTTACACATTTACACAATCAATAATATTCCTGATCTTGGACAGCTGCAGTGGTGTTGCTTTTTGCAGTTAGTGTAGGTTTAAATTCCTCATATTTTCAGAAAATAATATCTTGCACACCTGCTCTTTTCCAATTACCCATTGTCTGTTCTGTGCCGACATCACGTTACGTGTACACGCAATAGATTAATCATAGCTTAAGAATCTAAACCTGAGTAGACAGAGTATGTTGATAATCAGCGTCATGGTACCAATAAAGCAAACTGAAAGATGTTGGGGTTATAAGTTTTCAATCCGTTTATAGAACACGATGCGTGGATGAGAAACTTTAGGAAGAAAGGGACCATGTGACTGAGACACACCACCAAAGGCCTTTTCTCAGGAAGTTACATTTAAACTTCTATGGACTCAACACATGATGTCATTATACTAAAAAAAAATCATCCATTCTGAACCACGTTATCTTTTTCTTCTTCTTGCTTATCTTATTATTAACAAATGGATATGAGAGAGGTAAATCACTTCCATTATTACTTAACCAAATGTGACCTCCTTTCACAACACTTTTTAGTTCTATAAATTATAGTGAGCTTAAATTTCACTCACACAGCTCACCTGAAATTATCTCATCAATTATTCTCTATAATCAAACATCAACATGTCTATAATCTTACCTTTAATCTTTGGAAACAGTTGATATTATTATTTCTCTCTTAATCAGAACTTATTTATTGTATTTTTTTTACGCGTGTGTCACCCACTCCACATATCACATGATCTGCCTGTACACAATCTGTTCAAAAGAAATGACAAAAGATCCACACAGTGCTGCTTTAATAGTTTAGTATTTTTAAAAATCTAATACAGATTTTTGATCATATAAAATGTTTTGATTCCACTCTCTCACACCTCCAGGGTTGGGGGTGGTTCCCGTTCCTGCCCACCCTGTGTGCATGTTCTCCCCGAGCATCGAGGGTTTCCTTCCCCAGTCCATAGACATGCATTGTAGGCTAATTGGCATTTATAAATTGTCCATAGTGTGTGAGTGTGTCTGTGATTGTGCCCTGAGATGGGTTGGCACCCGTCCAGGGTGTCCCCGCGTGTGCCCTGAGTCTCCTGGGATAGGCTCCAGGCTCCCTGTGACCCTGTGAAGGATAAACGGTACAGAAAGATTCTGGATGAATAGATGGCTAGAGTTATAGAGTTATTCATAATAAAACTCCACAAGGTGGCAGCAAAGTTCTTCTAAACTCAGAGTTCACTGATCTGAAGCGGGCGTCACCCCTCACTGACCTGCTGAGGTGTAGAGGTGTAGACGCGTCAGGATTCCAATCAGGAGTGACAATCTCAAATACTTTCAGATTTTTTTTTATAACAATAAAATTATGATTATAAAATGTTTCATAATAATGTAATTAAAAAAAACGCGGGGTTACGCATTTAACCCTGTTCCCTGAGAAGGAAACGGACGTTGCATTTAGCAGTATGGGAAACGCATTGCGCGTGACTGGTATCTGAAGCTTGTGTAAAATCATGCCTCTACTTGTAGGCCTGCCATGATCAGGTGACGTGGCAATTAAGCGCGTCGCATGATATATATATGGCACCTGTGAACCGCACCGCCAGCCTCTATTATCTGAAGCGAAGACGCACCACAGGCCAGCCCCGGTATGACAGCGCTATGCAAGCTCGTTCCCTTCTCAGGGAACAGGGTTACGCCGTAAACCCGACGTCCCTTTCAAAGGGAACTTCGACGTTGCATTTAGCAGTATGGGAACGGAAAATACCCACTCCCATACACGAGGGTACGGCCTGTTCAAAATACCCAAACCCGAGGGTCAGTGCAGGACACTCGAACCTGGGGAGGGATGAATATCCAGGCTGTCATAACAAAATGACCGTGTGAGGCATAGACCACCCTGCAGCCGCACACACATCCTGCAAGGAAACCCCTTTGGACAAAGCCTTCAACAATCCCAGTAGAGATGCACTGCTTTGACACAGCATCCCTTTTCCTGTCGCCGCAGCAGACTAGTGCTGCTCTGACTTTACGCCACTGGCCGGAGCGGTGGACGTAAGTACAGAGAGCGCTTACTGGACACAGCGGGTGCATCCTCTCTGTTCTGGTCAGAGGACAGAGGAGGGGAGAAAGCCTGCAACACCACAGGGTGGGCAGCCAATGTAGGCACTTTAGGAAATATAATCCGGCCTAGGATACAGGAAGGACTTGGCTTATCTAGGGGTAAAGTCAAGGCAGGAGGGGCAACAGGGAGAGCTTGTAGACCTCCCACTCGCTTGAGAGATGTCAGGGCCTGTAAAGAGCTACCTTTAGAGTCAGAAGCTTCTCAGAGGCTGACTCTAAGGGCTCAAATGGGGTCCCTGACAGACCTTCCAAGACCACAGCAAGGTCCCAGGAAGATATGCATGGCCTGCAGATGGGCCTGCCGCTCTGACACCACACATGAACCTCGGAAGTTAGCGGATGTTGCCCCGCACAGAGGCTCCATCGAGGGCAGGGCTGGCGAAACGGCGCCACGTAACCTGATAGTAGAAGGAGCCAACCTGCTGAGAAACGTTCTTGTCAGAACTCCAGGACTGTAGCGATTGCGCAGTTCACTGGGTATAGCTGACGCCCTCACACCACCAGACAAAAGGTGCCACTTGCGGGGGCGCGATACATTTCCTTGTGGTGGGATCCACTCTAGGGGCTCGGAAGGGGCAGCGGACAGACCTTCAGGACCACAGAATGTCCCAGGAAGGTATGCACAGCCTGCAGATAGGCCTCAGCCATCTGACACCACGCATGAACCTGTGCGATTGAGGATGCTGCCCCACAGAGGCTCCTACAACAGGGGGCGTGGCTGACCGAAATGGCGGCCACATAACCCTAATTGTAGAAGGAGCACACCCCGCTGAGAAATGTTATTGTAGAAACATGGTCACTACCACCTCAGTCGTGCGACCAGAATCTATTAGCTGGCGCCCCTCAGAGGCCAGACCCACAGCTTCCTTAGTTCTTGCCAAGGATGATAAATCAACCCCCCTCCGCGGTTTTTGAGGCGGTAGGTCCCTAAGGACTCAAATGGGGCACCTGACAGACCTTCCAGGACCCCAGGAAGTCCCAGGAAGGTTGTCGCGGCCTGCAGATGGGCCGCAGCCGTCTGACACCACGCACGAACCTTTAAGGTTAGAAGATTGCCCCTACGGAGGCTCCATCAACAGGGGCATGGCTGGCCAAGCAGCGGCCCAGTAACCCTGATTGTAGAAGGAGCCCAGCCCGCTGAGAAACGTTCTGTAAGAACTCCAGGACTGTAGCAATTGCGCAGTTCTCTGGGTCTAGGTGACGTCCCTCAAGCCACAAGACAAAAGCTGACACCTGAGTGCATTTGATTTCCTTCTGGATGGGATCCACCCAGGGGCTCGAATGGGGAACCGACAGACCTTCCAGGACCATAGAAGGTCCCAGGAAGGTATGCATGGACTGCAGATGGGCCGCAGCCGTCTGACACCACGCATGAACCTGAAAGGTAGAGGGTGTTGGCCCCACGGCAGCATCATCAGGCTGGGTACAGCCGGAAACGGGCGCAAGTACCCTGATAGAAGACGGAGCCCAGCCCGCTGAGAAACGTCTCCTGTAAGAACTCCAGGACTGTAGCAATTGCGCAGTTCACTGGGTCTAGGTGACGTCCCTCATGCCACAAGACAAAAAGCTGACACTTGGTGTATACGCTTTCCTTGTGGATGGTGCTCTAGCTTTTAACATGGTTTCAACAATCTCAGTTGTGAGACCCGAATCTATGAGCTGGTGCCCCTCAGGGACCAGACCCACAGTTGCCGAGTTCTGGCCGCGTGATAAATCAGCCCTCCGGCCTGAGACAGTAGATCCGCTTTAAGGGCTCGGGGCAGAGCGACAGACCTTCCAGGGCCATAGAAGGTCCCAGGAAGGTATGCGCGGCCTGCAGATGGGCCTCAGCCATCTGAGACAATGCACGAACCTCGAGGTTAGGAGGCGGTTGCCCCACAGAGGCTCCCTCAACAGGGCGGGCTGGCCGAAATGGCGGCCACATAACCCTGACTGTAGGAGAGAGCTCACCCCGCTGAGAAATGTTAGTGGTAGGAGCCCCAGGACTGTAGCTATTGCGCAGTTACTGGGTCCACAGTGAATCCCTCGCGGACGGGGAATCTCCCAAGGAGTGCCATCTCGCAGAGATATTATCTCTCAGAACCATGTTGGAGCTGCCAAAAGGTGCTATTAGCAGGCTATCTTGGCGAACCTCGCTAGAGCTAGTGGGGACAGTGATGGGGGCAGCATACAGATGTGACCTCAGCCACATGTGTGGATTCCACCCCAGGCTCCCAAGATACAGCTTTATCTAGCTCAGTGTTGATAGGATTGACACTACGCCTGTTGCGGATAGAAACGCCTCATCGTGAGTACAATCCTATAACCCCTAGAAAAGTTGCCCACGCAACTGGAGAAAACCAACTTTTCTGAGATTCAACCTGAGCCCCCAGTTCTTCGACGTAGAACAACATCTCAATGTTGAACCGCCAGCTCCCTGATCGTGGTGGAAATTAATTTAAAGTAAATTATAAAAAAAAAAATAAAAAAAAAAAAAAAAAAAATAATACATTTTTTTAAAGGGAGAGAGAAAAATAAAAATATAATATAAAAAAATAATTTTTAAATATATTATAAAAAAAAATATAAAATAAATAAAAATAAAAACATTAAAAATAAAATTTATAAACAAATATTTAAAAGACGGATTAACCAGTCAGACACAAAATTGTCCGCATATTCCCATTTGCGCCGAGTGACATCCACATGGAAAGCTTTGATAAAACCAAAACCTGACCTGAGGGTAAGGGGGGACATTGTTTGACCACCTTGGACCAAGAGCTTAATGAACCTGTCCAAAAAAAAAAAAAAAAAAACAACGGTGGGGCTCTGGTCTGTGCTGACTTCTGTGGTGAGCACACCTGTGAACGGGGGGTCTAGCTATAACTGGACCCGGTAACCCTTTCTATGGTAGACAGAACCCATGGAGACACATTTGGCCGTAGCTTGCACGCTGCCCGATGGTCTTCTAATGACGTTAGCCTATTCCACATTCTATTGAGAGAAGCATCAGATTTCCGTTGCCCTGTGACAGCTTGCTGACCAGGGAACACGAAAACTTGGGGACCACTTTGGCTAGGGAGGCCCTACAGTAGCACTGGGGGCTACCTGTCCTAACAACCTCATGTCCCCGGATACATCCCTCCACAGCCCCTCAGGACCGCTTCGTCTTTGCCTGCTTGGCCTTTATGACCATCCTCAGATCAGGCCCAACAGCAGACCCGCACTGTGGCCGGGTTCCCCTGGCTGTCTGCGGGGTTGGCGGGCTGCCATACTACGCCTTTTGGGTTTCCCCATACTAGTGCTGGCCCAGGCTCCACTCGTGGACACCCGGATGAGCTTGAGACAACTTTTTGCCATAAGTCGAGCTCACTCAGCAGGTCTGCTTGGTAGGCAACACTGTCATTGTCTGCAGTGACCCACAAGCAAGACACTACTGCATAGGCTTGCCCACCTTGGATGCAAGCCGGCCCTGTAATTACCTGCCATCGGTGAGAGAGGTAGCTAGCAAGCGCCTACTCCACCCCGGGCATAGCTAAGTAGCCATGCCATTCATTTCCACAATGGCCAAATAATCCAACATCGTGGAGTTATGACTATGGCTTAAGCAGGTGGTTTTCACAAGTGAGATTTTGTCATAACTTCTGGAAGACAGGGGAGTTTCTGCAGTGTGAAGTATCTACTTTCACTGGTAATCACTTCAAGCAGCACCGCTTTTTACGCTGCTCTCAGTTTTCAACACATCCCTCTAACCCCTCGGAGTCAGAGAGGGGCGCTGTTACCCTTTGGCTTTCCATACGGGAGGAGGAGTCGCGACGCGAACTCAAAATCCAGCGGAGAGCTGAACCGGAAGACAGAGAGAGATAGAGCAGCGCCGCTCTGGCTCCTCTCTCCGGATTTAAGAGATCCCCGAACCTGAGACGGTTGGCTGCCTCGGCAGCGGACGGCCCAGATCCGCGAGGCTTGAGACTCGACCTACGCGGCTTCCGTTTTTTTTGAGAAAAGCGCGTGTCGAGCTGCTTAATGTAGCGTTACCATGTGCAGCCTCTCGAGGTTGCCATAGCGATACTACACCACTAACACTTCACCAAGAAAGTGTGCACTTTCCCCCGTGATGAAACGGGAGCACGTTACACACGTCTTTAACTCTTTCTCTCTCATTACTTACCTCACCTTTTCTTTAAAAGGGATAGAAAAGTTAAGAGATTTTGAGAAAATATCGAGTAGAAATGAAGTTTTTTTGTCACACATATAACAGACATGCAGTCTCGCTGAAGATAATAAGGCTGGCGGCGCGGTTCACAGGTGCCATATATATATCATGCGACGCGCTTAATTGCCACGTCACCTGATCATAGCAGGCCTACAAGTAGAGGCGATTTTACACAAGCTTCAGATACCGTCACGCGCCGCAAGGCGTTCCCATACTGCTAAATGCAACGTCGAAGTTCCCTTTGAAAGGGAACAGTATTTCAGCAACAAGCAATAAATCAACTAGAATCTGACTACGCATAGATCTACTTCAAAGAGTCTACTCCAGGTTTCCGATAGTTCCTTTCTTTTCATTTTATTTAATTTGCTTTATATTTTGATCAGGTTATCTGAAAGTTATATATATTTATTGTCAGGAGCTGAGGGAACTGGGGATCAGTACAGCAAGACATTTTTATGGCTGCCTCATCAAACCCATCAAACTGAACACTAGAATTTGGACACCTACCAAAGCTCAGAGTTATAACATAAAAGAGTCAAGTCACCTTTATTTCATCAGCACACTTAAAGACAAGTGTTATGCAGAGTGCTGAACAATAAAATCAAACAATCCAAAAATGAAATGAATCAATACTTTAATAAAACCATAACAACTAGGGACAAAACAATCGATACAAGGGACTTTAAAAGACTCAAAAGCCTGAGGGAAGAAAAAGTGTTTTTAAAATGGATTTACCACATGACTTTATAAAAAAGGGGAGGAGGTGAGCAAAACTAAAAGCTGGAGAAGTCAAGCCTCATTATGATACAATCAACTATATGTACATATAATTTTTAATGGTTTTAATGGTTATTATGGGAATTGTAATTGAAAATGGGTCTCTACTGGTACATTGTTGCCTTCTATTGGTAGCACATTAAGCCTAGTGGATACAATTATGGACCAATCATGGTAATGGTTTTAATGGTTAGCTAATGGTTTGTAACAGTATTTGTAGTGGAAACCATTAGAATTTTTCTCAGGGTTATTTCAGCAGGGTATATCCATGATCTTCCAATCCAGTGGACATGTTTGTCCTCCACTGATAAGCATGTGTACATCAGTTAGTGCACATTTAAGAGGTGCTGAGCTGACTACCTGCCCAGTGTTATTTATTATAGGAAAAGCTACGGGGTGGATGGCCACAGAACCGTGACCTTCTGAAAGTCACTCTATTTCCTAATGCTCCAGGCTGCCAGGGCAGTTTTCTGCAGAACTAAAAGCTGATGTTTTCTCTTATATTCATGATACTGACCTCAAGGAGCCGACCATTATACATTCCGCAGATAACAACGGCAGCAACCTTTGACCCCAGAGCAACTCACAAGCCCTTGAGGACTTCTACTCTTGAGGACACCCTGGAGTTACATACACAACAATCACTGACCCTGTCAGTGTCAAGACTCCTCATTAGCTACCAGCCAGGTTTTTTTTCTCACACACCACGAATACAATAGGAATCTATCAACTGGCAGCTTACTGTATTTAGATCTCAAAGTTGAATTCAGGAAGTCGATGAAACTTTACAAATGGGTCCCTGATTTTTCTAATTTTATTGCAGTAGTGGAAATCACAACCCAGCATTAGTTATTAATGCCTATAAATAATGTCAACTGGAATTTTATTTTATTTGAATAAAAATGGGTGTACAATGCAAGACTCCTGTCTTGTCCCCGAGACCCCTGGGATAGGCTCCAGGGTCCCCGTGACCCTAAAAGAAGTAAGCGGTAGAAAATGGACGAATGGACTTCTATCCATCTTTTTCTGTAGTGTTTATGCTACACAGGGTGGCGGGGAGCCTGGAGCCTATCCCAGGGAGTCGGGTGTACAAGACAGGAGACACCCCTGGATGTGTTGCCAACCCATCACAGGGCACAATCAAACATATATTCACACACTACTGACAATTTTAGAGATGCCAATCAGCGTACAACGCATTTCTTTGGACCCAAGAAACCGGAGAACTCGGAGGAAACCCCGGCAATCGGAAGAAACTCACAGGACGGAATCGGGATTGGAACCCCCAGCATATAAAGTCAGAAGTCGTGAGCATTACATTTACAAAAGGATCAGGTTGATCATTATTATTTTTCTACTAACATTATGTATTACTTAGTACTATGTACTAACATTTACATATAGTTGGCGATTTTATTTCAGTCACACTTATCCATGTGAACAGGCAAAACAACAAAAAACACTAAACAAACTGGCTAATATTTTCAATTTCTATTCGTTGAATAAATAAATAAATAAATAAATAAATAAATAAATAAATAAATATCAGGCGCGATAGCGGCTCCCCAGCGGTCGGTGCCGGAAGTTCAGGCGGAGTGAGAGGGAGCGCAGGGAGAAATAAAACCGCCCCGATCCCTGCACACACTCCTTTATCTGCCCAAAAATACTGCGCAGCAGCCTTAATCTGGAGAAATATCGAACAATATTTGGAGAAACATCTGGAGAATCATCATCTGGAGAAACTCCACATGCCAAAGTGTCCTTGAGCAAGACACTGAACCCAAGTTGCTCCTGATGGCAAGCTAGCACCTTGCATGACAGCTCTGCTACCATTGGTGTGTGTGTGTGTATGGGGAATGAGACACAGTGTAAAGTGCTTTGGATAAAAGCGCTATATAAGTGCAACCATTTTCTTGCCATAATTCTTATTTCACAATGTCACGTCTCACCCCTGGGTATGTTACAAATAACTCAGACTATTGGGTGAATTGTAAACATTTCACTCCCCCATCTTTGAATCTAAACCATGCCTTTTTCTGTTTGTGCTGCAAAGATAACAGCTACATCATTTAAAAGCAGACACTTGTAACTAGTTTGAATCGCATTTTGAACGCAGTGGTGTAAAAAACTTCAAGATACAGACAGAAATGTCAAAAAAGTTTCCAACGGATCCCCGTCTGCCCCTAACTCTGAATATGAGGTATTATTTATAAAAATGAGGTAAATGTTTTCATTATGTCAACTGATGTGTATTTATCTTTTTATGTGTTCTTGTGAATAGAATAGAATCTTTATTGTCATTGTACAAGTACAGTTAAATTTAGTTTGCAGTTCACAGTAAAAATAAAGAAATAACCCATAAAATTATAAATAAAAATATAGAGCCATATAAGCTTGTGCATTATTATTAATATTATTATTATTGATTAGTATTATTAGTAGTAGTAGTAGTAGTATTTATTTATTTATTTATTTATTTATTTTAAAATCAATCAATGACACAGTACTGCTCAGCGTGGATCAAGGTCCCTCACCAGAACCTTCACTTTATCTGCCCCTCAGTGTTGGACTGGACTTCAACCTCAATCACGACCTCAGAATCTGTCACATCTTCAAAAAACAGCTAAAGACCCACCTCTTCCTGAACACATAAACAACCCCCCACCCCACCCCCCCAAAAAATAAATAAATAAATAAAATAACAACAACTAAACTTTGCTTGTAAAACAACTTTGCTTGTAAAAGCGCCTTAAACAACGAGGCTCTGTAAGGCTCTGTCACATGCCTCTGTAAACAACTTTGCTTGTATTTTTTGTAAGTCGCTTGGATAAAAGCATCTGCTAAATGAATAAATGTAAATGTAATATAAAGTGTGTTTTCATTTGTATATTACACACTATTTACATAAACAATGACTGTTGCAAATTTAAAACAAACACTGTACTGGTGTATCTCAGAAATGTTGAATATCGGGAAAATTTATTTTTTCTGTAATTGAATTTAAAAAACTTTTATTTATTCTAGTTTCATTACACATGAAGTAAAAATTTTTCAAGCCTGGTTTTTGTTTTAATCTTGGATTACAGTTTACAGCTCATGGAAATGAAATACTGGAAAAATCCAGAATGTGAAAACTATTAGAATACAGAATTTATAACACAGCAATGTGGACCTGAGAAGAGCTCTAATCAGGGTGGACACAGGGTTGCCAAGTCTCAGGCATTTGGCGGAGACCCATGCTTTCGAGGCCCTGTCTCACGTCTCACGCTGCCCAAATATATCGCGACAAATTATAAATATAAAGCCAAACAAAAAACACAACATAGTCTCAGATCTGCTCTTCTGATTGTTTTCTGTCAGTAGTATGATCAGAGATGAGTGGATAGTATATATATAATTAGTTTGTATGGTATGTAACCATAAAATTTGGCAGGTCTAGGTCAAAGGTCAAAAAGATACATATTCTATATCTCTATATCTAGGTCAAAGGTCATGATCATAAAAATATATATAGTTATGTTAAATCGGGAACACATACATTCCTGACACAAACGTTACCATACCTGGAACGGCCATATGTATAACACATCCAACCAGAAATACAACACACACACACACACACTCAACACAAACACAAACACGCACGCATACAAACGCATACATACGAACCTGTTTATAAAAGTCGAGCATCTCCTCTAGGTTTCCTAATACTCTGTACTTAGATGTCGTCGTAGCAGCTTACAACATGGCTGATGTCTGTCCTAACCGCCAAAAAAGCTCACCCTTTTTTGGCAAGAATAGAAAAATGTTAGAACATGAAAGATTCAATATTTGGTAATGTCAAACGGATGTACAGCCGGGTTATTTTTCGATGCAGAAAAGGAACTGCTTTTTCAAGTTCTCTGTCCCTTCACATAGAATATGAAGCACTCCGAGTCATGCCTAAGTCAAAGGTCAACACCATAAAACCCCCATTCTGATGCATTCCACACACAGATCCAAACAAAAATATGACACACACAAACACACTTTCACATTATTTAAAAGGAATTTAAGTGTTAAGTACTAAATTACCATAATTATGAACACAAGTTGTTAAGTTGACAATCATTGTTAAAATTACGTTGTCCATTTAGATTGTTCGCAGTAGAATGCAGTCTTTTAAACCAGTAAAAATGACCGCCTTTAAGTTGTATAACAATAGTATGTAAAATCCAGTGTGATTTACATTATAAATCTTATACGTAACATCTCTGCAGGATTTATAGACGTTAAAGCACTGAATGAAATGAGCAATATAGACAAAAAAGAAACACTCTTGTGTCTTCTACTTTATATCTCTCTCATAGAACTATCCACAGTCCAAAGGCTGTGGAACTAGAACGCTACATGTGCGAATGACAAAAGATTTAAACAATAAAATAAAAAATGTATCAATACATGAAATTAGATTACACAATGTAGTTGAGTTTACATGAATAAGCAGAAATGTCATCATGCTTATTTTTCCTATAGCACAAATGAAAAGCCCTCTCTAGATGAGCATATTTGTCAAATGAAACTTTTCGTCCTTATCCACTGCTACGGTAAACTAAAGAGTAGATATTCAAATTACACTGCTAAATATGACTAGCATTAGCTACGTGTAGTGGTGCAAACTAGTCCATCAAATGTATTAGCAGGTGTCGCCTATACACGAGTCCACTAACGGTCATATCACAATTGAGAATATCCCCAAATGCATTGCTTTAGTAGAATTTAATTGTAAGGGAAATGAGACTCACATTGTAATGTCCTTAGTATTTGTTCAGTCTACAGGTCCTCTAACACTCTGTTAAATGAATAAACCAAAATGTACTACAACGTAAATTTTGTTTTAAATCAATTAATGCAGAAATTACACACAATATTAAGTTGATGTAATTATCAACATTATTATGTCAACACAACCCATCAAAATAATGTGTACAACTTTAAATATTTAATTAATTCAATAAATTAGAATTTTTATCTTGCAACCACACATAAATTTAGATTGTGGGGGATTGTTTTGTAAAAAGCTCCGCTATTAGAAAATACATGATGGTTGAATGTGAACATAAATGAGCAGAATGTAAGCTGTGAAATAAATGAAACTTTATTGATTACATTTTTGAGAAAATGGCATGACTTTGAATAAAAATTTACTGAAATAAATACTCTACAAACCTTTGATAAACCCGTTGAATGTAAAAAGGAAAAAAAAACTTTTACATACCTTCTAAATAGGTCCCTTTAGGAGGTAAACATTTTAAAGACGGTGTTTTTATAAGAAACGCGCGTGTACATGCCTTCTCAACATAACCCTTTAGGATGTAAATATGTTATAGTGTTGCTTAAAAGAATGCGATAGTTTTGTTTTAAACTAGAAGACACGTTTTTGGACGATGTCCTGTAGGCTACCTACACACACCGTCCTCACACATGTGTTTTCCCGGGTGACCGTTCTGAAGTGTGGGGTGAGAGAGAGAGAGAGACAGAGACAGAGACATGTGTTTCCTGGGGTTTGCTGACCAGAATGCTTACAGTGTGTTTAATGAATTAAGGGATGAGTCGTGTGTTTCAGGGTTTTTACGATCCCTACCAATGTGAACATTTGTGGTTTGAGTGAATCTTTGTTTCTGAAATGACTTCTGTGGTAATGATCAGTTTGTGTAACTAATCTATCAGAAAAGACTAGACCTGGTGACTGAATGTGGTAGATGTATTAGAATTGTGGACATGGTACGCATGTGTAGCTCACTATGTGTATGATCTATGTGTAATCCTTCTGTCAAGAAATGAACAGACTGAGGTTTGTGAGATAATTGAACTATTTATTGGCTACGTTGTTGAGAAAAACACTGATGTATGAAACATTTCTTCAGTCCTTCAAGGCTGTATGATGTCGTTGTTCTCTTTTACTGAAAGAAAGTCAAAACCATCGGTGTTATTCATTGTGGAGACTGAAGTGACAATATGTCTGAAGAAAATTAAAATATGCATTACATATCCTACCTTCTAACCAGGTTATTTTAAGGGAAGAAAAAACCCTTTTAAAAGACGGTGTTTTAAAAGAATCATGGATTTAAACTATAAACAAGATTTCAGAAAATGGTTTAACGAGGGATACTTACACGGAACTGTCACTAAATACATAAGCTTTTGTATATGCTTTGACATCCCGTCTGCTCCTAGAAATCCCAATACCGTTAGAAGATTGCTGTGTATTCACAAACAAGTGGACCTGTTGAAACGAGAGAGGACCTGACTTTTGCTCCAAAAAAACACACAAAGAACCAAGAGGTTAGTTTGATAATTTATTCATGAAGGTAATGTAAAGACGATGTTGTTTATCCCTGAGCAGGGCGTACACAACTATAAAAATCGTGTCTTAAGTCCGAGGGTTTAGTTAGGAGGTAGAAAAATATTTAAAGATGGTGTTTTAAAAGAAACGAGTGTTTCATCCATAATGGTAAAAAAGAAAAATGGTTGTACTAAATATGAAATAAATCGGTGAAGATACATTGAGTACATTTCTGTTCCACAGTCTATAAGGATCCCCAAACTTCATGTAGTGTGAAAATATATACACCCTCCGTGACTACGTTACTTAATGTTTAAACATTTTTATTTTGTGATGGCAGCAAGAGAAAACGGTTGTGCATTTGGTATCTGGTGATTTTAGAATTAGGCCCCAACTGTCAAATATGTTTTGTGTATGGCTTCGTCAGGCAAAGATCACGGTGGTATGGAAAGAGTATACAGGAGTAATTGGGGTGATCTAATGCTTAGGACTTGTACAGTACTTCAACTCGGGAACATCCCACCATGGTGTTCAGAGAGGCATTATCTAAAGTACATGTATATAATATAGATCAGATCACCAGTCTGTCTTTATCCACTCCTGATCTGCAGTCAAAATTATTACTGTTTATTTCCTTGTAGGGGTGAGCAGTCATATACACTACAAGTCAAAGTTATAGAAGCAGTCGAGTTATTTAAACGGTTCCGGGGAAAAATTAACAGTTTAGGCATATTTCCAACAGAACAGAATATTAGACATTTAGTGTAAACTAGTGTAAAAAAAATCTCTGAAATATTTCAGTGAAAATATTGGTCCATATTTAATGCATTATATTAGAAATGATAGTACAGTCTTTGTTGATCAGTTACCAACTCATACTTTATAATAATTTGTTTAGGAGCATCTGAATCTGGCAAAAAACTTTTGCATTTAGGCATACAATAAAAGTTCATAACAAATTAGGAAGAAATGACGTGTACACTACTGCTGCGGATATTAAGTCAAACCATTTTGTTCAAACTCCAGCATGTTCCATAGAGTAGCAGAAACTTATGGCACCTTATGAATACCGCGTGAAGGATTAAGTTGACTCGTCACTTACAGTTACAAAGACATGTCCTTGTGCAGGATCACCTTCACACCAGCATTGATCCCCTCTTCTCCCATTTCAATGTATGAGAAAAGGCAAAAAGTAATATAAGATATATGTAACCCCTTCCAGGCGCCGGAAGTGAAATATTAGATAAGGTTACTACTGTAAATTGTTTTAATTAACATGATCCTGAGTATTTAGCAGTTGATGGTGAATTGGCTAACTTATATTTACCAGTCGATGATGTTATCACAGGCGGAAATGTATAGTGCCTTGCGAAAGTATTCGGCCCCCTTGAACTTTTCAACCTTTTGCCATATTTCAGGCTTCAAACATAAAGATATAACATTTTTATTTTTTGTGAAGAATCACCAACAAGTGGGACACAATTGTGAAGTGGAACGAAATCTATTGGATTTTTGAAACTTTTTTAACTAATAAAGAAATGAAAAGTGAGGCGTGCAAAATTATTCGGACCCTTTACTTGAAGTGCAGCAAACTCACTCCAGAAGTTCAGTGAGGATCTCTGAATGATCCAATGTTGTCCTAAATGACTGATGGTGATAAATAGAATCCACCTGTGTGTAATCAAGTCTCTGTATAAATGCACCTGCTCTGTGATAGTCTCAGGGTTCTGTTGAAAGTGCAGAGAGCATCATGAAGACCAAGGAACACACGAGGCAGGTCCATAATACTGTTGTGGAGAAGTTTAAAGCCGGATTTGGATACAAAAAGATTTCCCCAAGCTTTAAACATCCCAAGGAG
This sequence comes from Ameiurus melas, assembly GCA_012411365.1. Classification (NCBI taxonomy): domain Eukaryota; kingdom Metazoa; phylum Chordata; class Actinopteri; order Siluriformes; family Ictaluridae; genus Ameiurus; species Ameiurus melas. Next base: position 24,352,305 of record CM022766.1, on the reverse strand, counting down.
CACTGTGCAAGTGATAATTTTGAAATGGAAGCAGTATCAAACCACTGCAAATCTACCAAGACCTGGCCGTTCCTCTAAACTTTCAGCTCAGACAAGGAGAAGACTGATCAGAGATGCAGCCAAGAGGCCCATGATCACTCTGGATGAACTGCAGAGAACTACAGCTGAGGTGGGAGAGACTGTCCATAGGACAACAATCAGTCGTACACTGCACAAATCTGGCCTTTATGGAAGAGTGGCCAAGAAAGCCATTTCTCAAAGATATCAATAAAAAGTCTCGTCTAAAGTTTGCCACAAGCCACCTGGGAGACACACCAAACATGTGGAAGAAGGTGCTCTGGTCAGATGAAACCAAAATCGAACTTTTTGCCCACAATGCAAAACGATATGTTTGGCGTAAAAGCAACACAGCTCATCACCCTCAACGATGGTTAAAATTGAGGGGAAGATGGATCCAGCCAAATACAGGACCATTCTGGATGAAAACCTGTTGGAGTCTGCAAAAGACCTGAAACTGGGACGGAGATTTATCTTCCAACAAGACAATGATCCCAAACATACAGCAAAATCTACAAAGGAATGGTTCACAAATAAACGTATCCAGGTGTTAAATGGCCAAGTCAAAGTACAGACATGAATCCAATCGAGAATCTGTGGAAAAGAGAAAGCTGAAAACTGCTGTTCACAAACGCTCTCCATCCAACCTCACTGAGCTCGAGCTGTTTTGCAAGGAAGAATAGGCAAGAATTTCCACAGTCTCTCGATGTGCAAAACTGATTGAGACATACCCCAAGCGACTTGCAGCTGTGATCGCAGCAAAAGGTGGCTCTACAAAGTATTAACGCAAAGGGAGCCGAATAATTTTGCATGCCCCACTTTTCATTTTTTATTAGTTAAAAAGTTTCCAAAAATCCAATAGATTTCATTCCACTTCACAATTGTGTCCCACTTGTTGGTGATTCTTTACAAAAAAATAAAAATTTTATATCTTTATGTTTGAAGCCTGAAATGTGGCAAAAGGTTGAAAAGTTCAAGGGGCGAATACTTTGCAAGAGCACCGTAAGTAGAGCCGAATAATGCAGTCAGGAGGTTGTACATTCCTCATGTTTGGTACTTTTCCCTGTGAGTAAGTTCCAAAATTGTCCATGAGCCCCCGACTTCAGCTGAAGGTCAGTCTGTAGTTTCAAAATCTCATCCTCCACTTCAGACGAGTTCAGGTGAAACAGTGTTGCAAATTTCGATGCGAATGAATCAACCTCAACATTGTCCCTAAAGGGGTAGCACATGAATGTAGTGTTGAAACCGTCTGTGAAACTCTGAGTGACAGACAGCTGTCTATCTGCTCCGTGTATCATGCAATGTTCAACTGCGCACAAGCCTTCCGCTGCGTCTCCAGATCTGATACAAGGTTTTGGAAGTTCTCAAAATCATGGCGCTGCAACTTTGAGGACAGAAGTTGCATTTTCCGTTTAAAGTCATTAACTGAGCTGATCATATTGACCACGGTTTTGTCTTTTCCTTGCAGCTCCAAATGAAGCTCATTTAACATGTTGGTCAGATCGGTTCAAAATAGCAAGTCCAGCAGCCACTGATCATCACTGAGTCGGGTGTGTTCTGCATGTTTAACAGCAAAAATAAACTCTCTTCTCTCCCTAAATCCTTGGCCATGACTTCACATCGCCGTGGAACTACTCCTTGATAGCTGGAGAGCTTTGATTGAAGATGATATTTCGGTTTTGCTTTTAAAGTCCTTAAACAACGAGTCAGCTGCGTGTACGAATGCCTCTTTGATCATCTCTCCGTATCGGACTGACTTCTTGTGTTTAATGATGAAGTGACTCACCCGGAACAATGCTTCGGTGGCTGCCTTAGTATTTGAAGTCAGCCGTGATAAAATGACTGCTGTCCGGACAACTGTGATTTTAGTTCCTTCACCTTCCTCTTCCTCAGCGCGCTTCCGGGGGAAGTCAGTGTATTAGTGTTTATGAACAGTCCTAAAATGCCGCTCCACATTTCCCTTATTTGGAATAGCAATGGTGGCTTGGTAGAGACAAACGCACTTCGAATATAACATCGTGAAAAAATCATTCTCCCATTCCGCATGGAAGTGGTAAGTCTTGCTTGATCCCGTTACCTCACTCATTTTGTCCCGTTTCTTCAGTAGGAATAAACTGGGAAGTTTACTCCAGTGATTTCACTTTACGCCTTAGTGCTGCCGCATTTGATCACACACACGCGTGGAGAGAAAAGACGAGATCTCACACTGGCTGTCCTGTACATCAACGCTAATATCTATTTTTATTTTATTTTTTTTGAATGGCCATCTACCGGTCTATACGTCGACGTATTGTTCACCCCTGATCTAATCCATAGAACAATGTTTGATTGGGTTGTGTTCTAAGTGTGGTTTGAGTTGGAGGAATTCTGTGTCAGTCTGTAGCTCTCTGCACAGCAAGCATGATCTAAAACTATAAAACACTTCCAACAGGCGGTATTCTAAGTGGGTCAATTACGCGTGCTTTGTGTTTGTCTACAGTAAATTCACTTCTATGGTAATAAACTAAGAACTTGTTTGTCAAAACGCCAGCGTCACTTTGAGGCAATAAACTAGACATATTCCAGAACTGGGTTTTTCTAAACAAAGCCGCTAAGCTTGCAGGTCAGTGACAAAAGAAGTGATAAAAGTTCAAGAAAAGTACCAGGATGAGGCTATAGGGTGAAACACAACATCATAAAAAAGCCAAGTCTGGTAAAACTTTTAAAGAACATACAACAGATAAGGTATCCCATTGATGTGAAGAATTAGTTAAAGCAATGGAGATTGGTCTGTTCTAGAAAGAAAAGTAGAAGGCCACACCTAGGGATAATTTTACTGAGTCAGGGGAGGTATATAAAGACATGCTTCTGTGTGTACAATTCAGACTCTCTGCAGACAGTCACACACTGTTGTATATTCAATAAAGTTTATTTACTTTTTGACATCTACTAAACTCTCTGTCTCTGAAGTTTTTGACTTAGGCTAAAAAGGTTGATTTTATCCACAACATTCTCTGCTTGATATATCGCTTTGCTTGTATTTTCTCATTTGTAAGTTGCTTTGGATAAAAGTGTCTGATAAATGAATAAATGTAAATGAATTTTCTAAAATATTCATGTTTCTTTACTTTTTCTTGTCTGATATAAGTAATTGTTTGTAATTTAAACAAAAAAATAAACAGTTCTTACCATTTCACTTCCAATTAGATATTGTTTTTAGAACACACATTTAGTCTGGGTTTTCGTGATTATAAACATTATAGAAAATATATCAAAAATATGTCTAAGAAAATAGCTATGACGTGTAATCAATATGTATAAGTCACTTCTGGATATTGTTAATTAGTGTATTCAATATGTAACCTACATTTAGAAGTATTACTTAAAGCATAATCAAATAACTATAATCCATAGTTGGAAGCATAATCTAAACTCATTGAACGATGGATTGGTCAAGTTATATATTCCGAGGTGTGGGTTGAGTAGAAGAATTCTGTGCCTTACTAAACAGTAGGCCTAACTTGCTTTCTGAGGCAAATCTAAAGCTATAAGGACACTTCCAATATGTGTGTTCTCCTAGGTGGGTAAAGTAAGAGCCATTGTTTGTCTAAACTCAGCTTCACGTCTAGGTATGTAAATTAGGTGCTATGGGGATGTCTAAAGCAGATGCACTCTGTAGAAGTAAATTAAGAACTTGTGTTTGTCTAAAACACAACTTCACTTTGTGGCAGTAAATTAGACACATTCCAGAGTTGGGTTTTCTGAAATGGGCCCCCCTTGTGCTTGCAAATCAGTAACATAAAAGAGATAAGAGTTCAAGGGAAGGGGTACCAATATGAGGCTATCGGTTGAATTATGTGACATGATGGTGAACCCAGTTCTGGTAAGAACTTTGAAGAACATACAACTGGCTGCGCATGCACCACAATGGTGGGGTATCATATAGATATGAATAATTAGTTAAGGCATGGGAGATTGGTCGGTTCTAAAAAGAGAAGAGATGCCACACCTAGGAATTATGTTTACTGTTTTTGGGAAGTATATAAAGACATGTTCATGTATGTACCAAATTGGACTCTCTGCAGACAGTCACACTTTGTTGGTTTCACAAAAGTTGAATACTTTTGACATCTACTAAACTCTCTGTCTAGAAGTTTTTGACTTAGGCTAGGAAAGGTTGATTTTATCCACAACAACATTAACAACCTAAAGAAATTATCCTGTGATGGACTGGCACCCTGTCCAGGGTGTACCCACGCTTGTGCCCGATGCTCCCTGGGATAGACTCCAGGTTCCCCGTGACCCTACCCGAAAGGGAGTAAGCTGTAGAAGATGGATGGATAAATTATGTTACTTTTATCACAAACAGTTACATTTTCCCTCCACAAGATGGGAGTAAAGCACTTCCAAAATGGAGATTTCTTTTCAGTAAAATGTGTTTTTCTCTTAACTGACCTGCTGAGGGCAGGTTATTATGTAAAACTGATAACATTACAGTGGCACAAATATGAGTAATTATAGAGGGATTAATTTCAGAACAATTATATGTAACCCTTGATATATAAAGCACCAAATAATAATAGTGTTAATAGTGATAATAGTGTTTAGCTGAGTGTGTATAAAATAAAAGATAAATATAACACAAAATAAATAAATAGTACTGTGAAATCAGTACATGTGTGTATTTATAATGTTTTAGCTTGGGGGGGGTATTCTTGAGTCTATTAGTCCTTGTTCTGATGCTGATGTTCTGATGATGGTTTTTCCTCTGCTGAGGCAATGGGAGGTGTAAATATCTGTAACCGTACGATCCTCTAAATATGAGCTAACACTGTGCTAGGTTCGTAAGGAGCCATGTGGTTTAAGCTGAACCCATACAAGGAAGGATGATGCAGATAAGTTGTAACAATATAAACTTTACTTCGTTTCTTTTTCAAAACAACATTTGGAAACAATTATGTACAGACAAAGGAAAATAAAAAAATGGGCCCTTTAAAATTGGTAGTCTTTTGATCTCCTCCCTTTTGGGGGTCGGTAAAGTCTAAATTTGTGATCACGTTCTGGATTAATCAATCTACTGTCAACATGTGTCACCTGTTCTGTGACAGTTTCCCTGTTTAAGGAAGGGTTAGCACTTTTTGGGTGGAAAATGTGTACCAGCTCAGGGCGGCTGATACTGTCCTACCACCAGGGATGTATTCTCACGTAGTTGGTCGACGTCTCTTCAAGATCACACTGGGAGGCTCGCCATCAATAGAAAGGATTTTACAAGTAGTTCTCTCTCTCTGTCCACCAGACTTCAAGTAGTTCTCACTCTGTCCACCAGACTTGAGGTAGTTCTTGGGACCTGACCCGTTTTATTTTTGCAAACAGGTTTTCATCTTTTTAGAATGGTATTCCATGTATCTATCTATATGTTGTACAACAATCATACTAAACCATAACAATCATGTAACATTAAGCATCACATACTTCCTAATACTCAATAATACACATGTTCAGGCCTATTTATCACACTTCAGTTCAAACTTCAAATCTCAATTCAATATCTAGATATATCTACAGTAATCAGCATATAACATGTATTATCTTATTATTTTCAATAATAGCTGATGATAAATCAACCAGAATTGAATCAGGCTACTCTTCTCCTGTATTAGGGAATGTAGGCAGTATAGGCTCTACTTGAGTTAAGTTAAAACACATACTGTAGTTAAGCTAAAGCTAATACTCTAATTAGAGTACCCTTAACCTAACAAAATGTTCACTCCACAGCAGAATTTAAATATTAACGCCTTCACAATTCTACACCCAACATTAAGGTAAAATCAAGCATAGGAAACCATATAGTATATTTTATTATTTTTTTAACTTTCCCTCCAATAGGAATGCTATAAAAATTCACTTAGATATCCCCTAAACACAAGAAATGAACAAGGGGCTGCTGTGCTCAGGTCACTTACATATCAGCTTACTATTTCAGTAGTTATTTGAGATGAAACCCTTGTATCACGGTCAGTAATTGATTTCCACAGCGCAGACGTGAACATCCCTTAACTCAATACACACAGGTAGCAGTGTTAGCATCATGCAGTTTACTAGCTTACAGAGACAATAGAGATGTGAACCGGGATTTCTCCAAACATCCCAGTTGCTCCTCCTTATCCTGTCTTCTGTAGTGGTTCTCTAACTTGCTAATTCGCTCACTTTTATCACGTAGTTCACTTTAATTCTATAATTTTCCTCGAGTCGCCAAAATCATGTGCGTCTCCTATTTTCTCACACCAAGCACGCACGGTCTCCACAGGATCATAAAATGGCGTCCTGACCTTGTTAATCATGTTCAGCTGGGGGCCGGGGCTATCGCTCCTGATTGCTGATTTTCTTAAAGGGACATTACGCTATTTTTAACAAAAGTTATTTGAACCCTGTATTGTCACTGGGTTTACATCTCCATCAGGGAGGGAGAGAGGCAGCCAATGATCTTCTGTGCTGCTCTTGTACTCTCTGAAGCCCCTCCCCTGTATACGCGGTGCAGCTGCTGTACCATACCGTAATACAGTATGTCAGCAGGCTCTCGATGGACGGCGGTAGAAGGTCAGCAGCAGATTGGGGTCCAGATTGTACTTCATGTGAACTCTCCGCAAGTGTAGCCGCTTTTGAGCCTTCTTAATAACTGCTGTGACGTTGTCTGTCCAGGAGATGTTCAGCGGAGATAAGGACGCCAAAAACCGGAAGGTGTGGAACCTCTCCCACACAATCACGTTGATGAAAAGGGGGCTAGCTCAGTGTTGTGCTTCGAAGTGTACAATGATCTCCTTGGTCTTCTTAGTGTTCAGAGCCAGATTGTTCTCTGAACACCAGGCTACCAACTTCAGGGCCTCCTATCTCTAGGCTACCTCATCTCCCTTTGAGATGAGTCCACGACCCGTGGTGTGGTCAGCAAGCGTAACGATAAGGTTGTTGGGGGCGGGCGTGGTCCAGCACCGGTTTGTGAATGGAGGGCGGAGTCGGAGATGGTAAGTATGATGCGCGCACCTACGTGGGGAATTCAATTAATGAATGTGTTTGTAAATGACACTGCTGAAAACAGGAGAAAAGTGAATAACAATAACCTAGGACACTGATTTGGGAATAGAGTTGAGAGATTTTGGAGTTGTATTCTTAAGTTTGGATACTTGTCTGAATTTGTTCCCTTTCCAACACTAGAGATCTGATTTAGTAAAATTACAGCAGAATAAAATAAAACCCAGTTTAAATGAAGGCTGATGAGTGGTCATGGGTACATTAAAAACCATGTAAGAATGCAATATTAAAAAAGAACATGTTACATAGGGGTCAGTTTACCATGAGGGAATATTCATTACACTAACCCCATCATTTAACACGTTTCCTGACGCAGCTTCCGTCCAGTACGTGGATTATTTTGTGTTTAGTTTAAAAAAACAAAGAACAAAGAAAAACATGTGAATAAAATCAAAGTAAAATCAGTAAAACTAAAAACACATCTTTATATTTATAATAAAGAATAAATGTATTTTCTAAATATTCATGTTTCTTTGTTGTGCTCTAATATAGTAATTGTCTTTAATAAAAAAGAAAAGAAATCAGAATTCTTACCATTTCACTTCCAATTAGATATTGTTTCTAAGAACAAACATTTAGTCTGGGTGTCAGGATTATAAACATTAATAATTTTAAATAAAAAATTATTTACTTTTAATAAAAACATTTACATTTCTATCCACAAGATGGCAGTAAAGCGTCTCCAATGTGTGATTTCTGTCTAGTGAACTGTGTTTTTCTTTAACTGACCTGCTGAGGGGCGCTGTGGGGATTATTATTTTATTATTATTATTATTATTATTATTATTATTTGAGGAATTATTATTATTATTATTATTATTATTATTATTATTATGTATTTATTTTTATTATTATTCTGTAAAGCTGCTAACATTGCAGTGGAACAAATATGAGTAATTATAGAATGGATAAAATATTTTTTAAACCAAAAAAAATATATAACCCATAATATATGAATCCACAAATAATAATATAAACCCAGTGTTAATAGTGATAATAGAGTTTATCTGAGTGTGTAGAAGTCATTTGTAAGTGGATTTGGATAAAAGCATCTGCTAAATAAATAAATGTAAATGTAGTTTTTACACTTGCAGAGATGTTCTATAAGGACATTGAGCACAGATTCATCACTACAAGAGCCACTCACTCAACTCAAACACAGATCATCACATTATACTAAACATCATCAAAGCACTTTTATTTCATTGAATGTATAAAAATAGATGATTGTTACACAATATGAAAAAGAAGAAACAAAACTGTGTAGAATGTAAAATATTGACTTGTTCTCATTGTGGAAGATAAAAGTCACAGTTGCTTGTATATTGTTTATTAAGATGTAACTGGCCATCATTCATTTAAAAAGTGAGAATATTGAATTAAACCTGAGATTCTAAACAAAATCCTGAGAATAAGGAAACAAACCTGAGAATTTAACATCAAAATATATATTTATGATACTTACATATACTATATCTGGCTTTCAACACAGCCAGCTACCTCATAAACATTACAACAAAACATGCAATATAGCAAGCTCTCTAATGATCATGTCATAGTATGAATATTTCATAAAGGAATTCTCGAATCCATTTCAATTCTATGTTTTAGAGTTAAAAGCACAGCATTGAACATAAAGATAAATGTGTTTAAAAATGAATAAACAAGTATTGATTTAAGGAATCAAAATCTTTTTTGTTCTTTTGGCGGGTGGCTTATAGTTACTAACACATTTGTAAAAACACTGAAGAATAGGTTGATAAATGTAAAAGATTAAGATGAATATTATAGCAGTTTAGATGAAAGAATAGGTGAGATAAATGAGGTGTGGTGTGTCAGTGAGATTTAAGCTGACTTATAGCATTAAAAGTGTTGTAAAGGAAAAGCTGGAGACACTGCATTAAGTCATATGAAGGTGATTTAACTCTCCTACTCTATTTGCTAATAACTAGGGGAAATGAACACAGTTCAGAAAACAGGACATTTTGGAAGTAGAATCAAATCATTTTTTGTGTTTATAAAAGGTTGAAATGTAATTTCCTGAGAAAAGAGGCCTTTGGTGGCGTGTCTCAGTCACATGGTCCCCTGTCTTTCTGAGATTTCTCCTCCATACGTCATATTCTGTCAAATAAATACATTTACCTCTTTAATATATCCTTTGTATTGTATTCATTGTTATGTAAAAGCCTCAAAACACAGTAAATGATGCACTCTGTAGGAATGTCTTTAATATTCTAGCAATAAAAAAGTGAAAAAAGGACATTGATCAATTCAGCTTTCTTTATATTAACACAGGCCATGTGTATAAGATGTGGAAGTAAATGAGACATAAATATGGGTCTTATCTAAACTGTTGAATAAATATGGCTGCACTTGTTAAATGACAGAACGGAGATTACAAAACAGAAAGCTGATATTTATATTATATCACATATAGAATATAGTCACGCTTTAACTTTGCTGCCTTTGCACTCATGTACATTACCAGAAGAAACATCTCACTCACTTTCTGTCTCTCCTCCATCCTGTTCCTCAGTGATGACATCATCATAATCTTCTGGACTGTCTACTGAAGAAATAAATGAATCAGTAATAAAGCACTGTGTGTGTTGCTGTTATAGTAAAATACTGAGTTACAGGGGTGGTGTGATGAAAGCTGAGTTACTGCTACCACCCTAACGTTGATCATTTAACTATAACAGCATGTCCCCAAGTGTTTTATTCCTCTTACACCATGGGAATCTCACAACTATTGCAGTGTTTCATTTAGTAAAGGATTAGATGTCGTAGTTTTTATCCATTTATAGTTACAGATAATGTTGTAGAGCTTTGGAAAAACAAGTTCCTTTTCTCACTTATGTCATAGCAGCTATAAACAGTGGTTCCCTCAGCAGCTTTTCTTTTTGTGTCTATTTCCAGAAAGAAACTGACCTGTGATGATGTTTGTGTTCGTTTCAGTGGGAACTGCATCATCATAGTTCTCGGACACGTCCTCTGTCAGAATGTAGAGATAAAAGCTATTAAATCCACATGAATGTCATTAATGATCATTTGGATGCTTGTGGATGCAATACTGTCACATTATGATCATACCTGTCAGTAGAACTGACTTCTGATCAGCTGTATGGCGTAATCATAATTCTCAGCTTCATCCTCTACACCAAAACACAGATATTTAAAGATATTTAAAGTGTACTGAAGAGGCAGTTTGTACACGGTGTATTTGATGACACGATGCAAAATGACATGGTGTACATGTAAAAAATGTCACTACACACAAACCAATAAACAAACTTATTTGCAGTGTGTGTGTTTCATTTCTACTGCTTTCAAAAGCAATCCCAAAACAGAAGCACACCATCCACGTTATGAAGGGATCGGTCCAGCAGTGACGGCATCATCGTAGTCCTTCTGGTGGGTCAACTCTTCCTGTATCACCTAAATGAAATAAAGGCAGAGGCTCTGTACAAACAGCTCCATCACATTCTGACCTTATGGTTTAATGTGAAGTCAGTACATTGATGTCATCAGTTAACAACTGCACCCACTTATGAAGTCACTGGTGTCGATGACATCATCATAATACTCAGCCTTTTCTCCAATCCCAGACTTTACTGTAAAAAGAACAATTTGTTTGTTTTGGGGTTTTTAAACACATTTATACTCAATAAAATCCTCATCCAAAGAAGCTTTGATCAATTTGATAAGAGGGATTTCAGAAGCTTAAAGTAAGATAAGGTTGATTGTGAGAGTAGGTGTGTGTCAGCATTAAAACACTGGAGTTCCTGTAATTCTTCTGTACAATACATCATAATCACGTCTCAGAAAGGACACATTTAGTCATTTCTGACTTTTTGATGCAATTCTAATATCTTTCAGTTAATGGAGGTTAGACAAACTCACACTCTGGCCTTTTTACCTGAGAGAAGCTCATCATCCACATGCTCATACCCAGAATGCTGTTCTTCAGAGAGGAGACTTCCTGTTAGAGGAGAGCAGC
>CM022766.1:24295900-24330900 GCA_012411365.1 Ameiurus melas | reverse complement strand
CCCCCCACATGTACCTCTAACTGCACATTTCCTCTCTCACACATTTAGTTTTATTTTAATTGATTTATTGTAAAGAAATAAATCCGACTGGATTTGGGGAAAATATTACTTTAATCACTGAATTTGTATTTTTTGGCTCCAGAGTGATTTGATGATGTTGCGTACAGTGAATTTCAGCTACAAGTTTAAATGGAATACAATAAGTGTGATGTAAAAAACAGTCACACATATCCTCACCTCTTTGAGTGGAGCTTCGTCCTTCTTCTAGTGATGTATCTGTAGGTTGATCTCCTCATAGACTGCCTCAAGGCTGAGTCCTTACCTCCCTCTTAGAGACAACTGGGAGTGGATAATAATAATAATAATAATAATAATAATAATAATAATAATAATAATAATAATAATAATAATAATTCTTACAGGACAATTTTAACAGCAGGATAAAATGTTGTTAGTATTTACAGGTATGTCACCGTCCTCTCCCTGAGGACTCTGTTCTGGTAAACAGTACAAGCCAGAAGCACTAAGGCCAGGAAGAGCGAGCGTTCCCCAACACAAAGAGAGAACCAGTGGAGGGGTGGATGGAGGTTCAGGTGATGGAGGATTTGGATCTCTTACTGAAGTTAAAAACACAGAAGAGGATCTTGATAACGACCGCTGTAATCATATATTAGAAAAAATATGAAGAGTAGCAAATATTGTATTGTAACAAATATACATACCTGATGTGGGTGGTGGTGGTGGTGGTGGTGGTGGTAGTGGGTGTAGTAGTGGACAACGTCTGTATTTACAGGATATAAAAAAAAATTTCTATCATATAATAAAATATACTCTCACTAAATAAGGGTTATGAGCTGCTGATCAGTGTATTACAGTTTAGGGTCTGAGCTTTCAAACTAATATCTAAGATGATAAATAAAAGTTATCAAGTCTTAACACTGGGAGAAAAGTGTAATAAGTGGAGACAGGAAGCTGAAAAGTTAGCACACCCCTCTGACCTGCACAGGTGACTCCAGCATGAGAGCAGTCAGTGTGTTTCTTCAGGGAATGATGACAGTCCCACAGGTGAATCTCATCCCTCGACACTTCACTCTGTTCAGCCAGATTACCTTCCATTCACCAGGAACCCAGAACTAACATTCCTATCAGCACTCAGCGCTGACCCACAGCCCAGCTGTCTGCACAACCACCTGAGCATTCCTGATGTTCTCACTCATCATAAACGAGCCAACCGTGGCGTTATGATACACCTCCAACCTCCCGAGCAGCTTCCCTTTCCTCCACTCAGCCTGAGAGACCAGTGCTCTACATCACACACATCACACATGAGGAAACACACCAACAGCTGAATAACAGCTCCAATCACACAGCTCACTACAACACAATGATAATATAACCTTATATTATACTCAACATGGTCTAGTTCACCAAAAATTATTTTAGTTTTGTTCTGAAAAGAATCTTAAACTAATCACAAACATCCTGAAATTCAGCTGCTTATTTAAATGTTATAAATAAATACATTTTCTGCAAAAATAATGTGGAAGCATTAAAGATCAGCTTTGGGTTCTGTTTGGATTTTATCTCTGCTGGTTTAAATTTCATGAAATGTGAGGGAAGATTGATGCCCTCAGGATGGTTATATGAGGAAATACATTAAAGTCCTCCAGAAAATGGTTTTATAAACAGATGAGGAAATATCTTCTGTCACTAACAAATGCAAATGAAGGCAAGTACTAGCAGCTTTTCCTTATATATCCTTACTTGAGCAGTGTTTCTGAGAGGGAAATGAAGAGCACTTTTTCTTGTGTAGCGTAGAGACTGTCCATCATCTGCAGTAATAAAATACATGCATTAATGAAAAGTCTCACATGCAGCTTTATCTCTCAGAGCAGACTTTTCTCACACTTCTAACATCAATTTTTGTCAAATACACTTTATATTTCAGCAACATTAGTTCTACACTATTCACAATGAAACACTGCAGTTTATGGCCATGTACAGAACACAGAAAAGTCTGACTCCACCCACCTGTGCAGGTATCACGAGCCCTCCTCATCCACGATTATCACATCTGTTCTCTCTCCCAGGGTGAAGATGGACACTGCCACAGATTAGAGTCGTGTTTCCCTACACTTGCAGATAATCCAGCCAGTTAGGAGCAGATTTTACTGCGTGCTTCAGTGTTTGGCTACACTGCCACGTCTTCCCACAGTTCAGCTCTCGACACACACCATGTTTTACTGTCTCCTCATCCATCTGATTGTGACACACATATACCCCAGGTTCCATTGTAAGAACACTTCCAGATTCCCAACACAGCCTCCGGTAGTTGGGATCTCTTTAAACTCTGGTGGAAGAACAACGACTCACACTGATTATGCTAAATAATCATTACTTCTGTTGTGGCCTTTATTATTTAAAATATGGACATTATTGTACATAAATGACACTTCTGCACCTGAGCACACGACTCCTAAACGTCCTCCTGGTGTCCACATTCACCCTCTTCACACAGCTGAAATCTGCAGTTCCACAGGGGCGGCTGGGTCCCCCCACACTCCACCTCATTCAGCCATATGGACCCAGTTCAGGCAAACCAGGCTGGTATGTTGGGTACTGGGGGCCACTCCACACTGCAGCTGTCTGGCACACCACCCTTGCGTCCTCAATATCCCACGAGTCATCACACACTGCCCCCACGAGGCCCGCTGTAGAAAACCTCCAGCCTTCCTGCACAGTGTCCCCAAGAACCAACAAGCCCTGATGGACCTGTGGCCTGAATTAAATGCTATAAGTTATATAAAACTGTCATATATCAAGGAGGTAACTCTGGACTTCAGTTCACATCAGCCACTGTACTGTACTACATGTCAACTACCTGCACCTGAATCAAGTTTCTGTTAACGAGCACACTTATATTTAGCCATTGTTTGCCTGCTTCTCTGTCTTATGTTTGTTCATGAAACGTGTTCCATGTTCTGGTGTTTTGTTTCTTGCCACAGTATGTTGCCATGTCACTATGTTGTCTTAGTGTCTTTGTTTTTGATGTTTGTTTTGTTTAATGCAACGTTTAATATCTGCAATTGCAAAACCCCCCTTTTGAACTTGAAGTGTGACAAAAACTAATAAAACCTTATAACATATTTAATTATTCTATTTAATTAGTATGTGGTAGGATACTTGAAATTATAAATATATGTTTTATTTCTGTTGTTAATAGTTGCTCATTGGTAGGTGTTGTGCTGCTTACCTGAGCAGGTGATGTGCAGTATGTTCCCGGGCTGCAGTTGACAGGTTGTGCACTGCTGCAGTTCCCCAGATGAGCTTCTACTCCCCAGAGCAGCTGAAACCCGTTACACACATGTGTTTGTGTTCAGTGGTGGATGGAGAGGCGAGCGTAAGTTCAGCCCGAGCCACAGCCCAGCTGTCTGCAGAGCACAGGACGCTCCAGACAGACTCCCAAGTTCAGGAGAACTCTCCTCCAGTCCTGCCTGAAATAAATCTCCACCTCCCCCCCTGACACTTCGCTCCCTCCAGACAACCACACTTTCACCCCTCATGAAACGCCACGGATGATCCTGAAGCAGAAGAACATCATTTAAATATTCTATTAACACTGACTTTATTCACTAACGTGGTGTAGGTGATGTTAATATCTCACCATTACAGATGACTCCAGCATCGTGTTTTATGAGAGCATGCACCTCGACTCCATGATGAGATGTTACATTGGCGTGATAGGTGTGTTTCCTTCCCCTGACAATCAAATACATCAGCCCAGATGTGGCCACTACCCTTCCCAAACCAGTCCACCTTCCCCCACAGCCACAGCACTCCCACAATCCAGCTGTGCACATAGAACATCTGCAGCTCTCATATCCCAGCCTACAGCACAAACTGTGCCCCCACTCACTGGTACTGGAGCTCCACTCGCAGAACAGGAGTCCGGTCCGTTCACCAGCACGTGCCCTTTGTGACCTGAACAAACACCCGAGAGCTCAGTGAAAGAGGACAATTAACAAAAGACACCTTAAAGTTTGATTGACAGGTATGTGTTCTCTATTTAAACAGAAGTTAAATCATGATACTTCACCAGAACAAGTATTAATCCCACATGGTTGTAATGGGAGCAGTTTGAGTGTTTGAGTGAAGATGATGTTGAGACAGAAGTAAATCTCAGATTTCATTTCTCCTCTACACTAGGAGCTCCCTCTGTCCACACCTGACCCTCCCCTTCGCCAAAAGGCAGATGATCCGACACCTCCACAGGAATCCCACAGCCCAGCTCTCAACACACAACCACTGCATCCACGCTGGTCAAAAGTCAGCATCACACACTGTGGACCAGGAACCTCTATGAAACACCTCCACTCTCCCAGAGCCCCGGTGAGGACCAGCTGTGAGGTCTTGAATTCGGACCTGTGTTTAATTTAATTGTGTAAATATTGTGCAGATTTTCAATAAGACAGAGAACCACTTACAAACAAAACCCTACAAGAATCCTGCGGGATTTTCATTTCTCTGCATGATGTTTGCTGCTCTCCTGCAGGAAAGATGAAATCCTGCAGGACACATTACGACAAACTGTGCAGGAAATGTCACTAAGTTCTAGAATGGAACCTTCAGTACAACAGAAACATGCAGGAATGTCCAACACACTTGCTGCACAAAGGAAAGAATCCTGCAGGACTACTGCACACATCTTCTACTAGAAATAAAAATAAAGTTCCCAAGTACTTCATCTCTCCTGCAGGATTCTTCTAGGGGTTTGTGTAAGGTCTCAAGAAATCATTCCAATGTCATTCCAAAATGATTTACATTTAAATAAAATCCTGAATTTTATTAAAGATAATTTACAGGTATCATTCAAATCCAGTCAATTCAATCATAATCATTATTTAATTTCTTGTAATATATTTTCTAAATACAGCAGTTTACCTGAGCAGGTGACTCCAGCATGCGTGACCATGATCGCAGCCATAACGTTCCCCCCTCCCACTTGATCTACAACTCTTCAGTGTCGACTCTGATCCACTACAGCTTACATTATACATCCAGATGGTCTGATCACACACCACACCATTTTTCTCCCTCCATCACCACACACACACACACACACACACACAGGTTCTACATCTTACACACACACACACCTCACACACACACACACACACACACACACACAATTCTCTCTCCATCACCACACACAAAAAACTGTTCTCTCTCTATCACACACACACACACACACACACACACACACAGTTCTTCCATCTGCACACACACACACACACTCACACACACACACACACACACACACACACACACAATTTCTCCATCTACACACACACACACACACACTTTCTCTCCATCACCACACACACACACACACACACACAGGGGGTTATTTTTCTATTTACACACACACACACAATTTCTCTCACTATCACAACACACACACACACACACACACACACACACACACACACACACACAATTTTCACACACACACACACACACACACACTCTCTCATACACACACATTTCTCTCTCTATCACCACACACACACACACACACACACACACATTTCCCATCACCACACACACACACACACTAATTTCTCTCCATCACCACACACACACACACATATTCTACACACACACAATTTCTCTCTCACCACACACACACACACATTTCTCTCTCCATCACCACACACACACACACCACACACACACAATTTCTCTCCATCACCACACACACACACACAAACACACACACACACACAAACACACATTCTCTCTCTCCGTCACCACACACACACACACACACACACACAATTTCTTTCTATCACCAACACACACACCACACACACATGTACACACACACACACATTTTCTCTCCATCACCACACACACACACACACACACACACACACACACAATAAATCCTGTGTAAACTGTGTAACATTAATCTGGACCTGATTTTATAACTGAGTCCTCAGAAAAACCCCTGAGGATGATGTGTACGCCTCATGTACAGCTTTTTAAATTCTATAAAAATGAAAGACTTTCACTGTTTATAAAGTTACGATCACTCCGGAAAATTTCTCCCATTTAGGATTAAAAATGGTGGCTACTGTTAAAGTGAGAAGTGTGTGATGTTTTTCGGTGAATAATCAGTGTGTACTTACCAGCTGCGTGTGAGTGTGAGTGTGGATGAGAGAAGAATAAAAATCAGACAGATTTCCATCTCCTCCTCGCTGTACACGATGTGTTCACCTCCACTGCGCCCAGAGACTGAGAAGTGTGTCCCCTCAATCCAGCCCCTACAGAGAGAGAGACAGAGAGACAGACAGAGAGAGAGACAGCCACCAATCACACACACTGTTACCTTATT
This sequence comes from Ameiurus melas, assembly GCA_012411365.1. Classification (NCBI taxonomy): domain Eukaryota; kingdom Metazoa; phylum Chordata; class Actinopteri; order Siluriformes; family Ictaluridae; genus Ameiurus; species Ameiurus melas. The sequence goes on along the minus strand of CM022766.1, from coordinate 24,324,503 downwards.
AGAAAGACAGGGAAAGCATCACACAGCCTCAATAACAAATCAGATGAGGAATCTCTCACTTTCTCCATATATATCAAAATAACGTCAGCGCTGATGAACAGAGCTCCGCTCCCATCTCCGAGGTGTGTGACTGAGGAACAGAGCTCCGCCTCCGTCTCTGAGGTGTGTGACTGACGGAGTCGACCACATCACACACTGATTTCAGAGAGGAAGCACTCAGCTGTCGTACAGCATTAATGCCTGACAGCTGCACAGGACGATACACACACTGATAAACCACTGCAGCACACTGCAACTACATCAGCCACACACACACACACACACACACACACACACACACACACTGATAAACCACTGCAGTACACTCAACTACATCAGCTACACACACACACACACACACACACACACACACACACACAGCTTACTGTTACTATAGTAAAGGATGTTTAATATGTATGTATTTTATATCTGAAGTTTAACATTTATTTAATAATAATTATAAGGAATATTAGAGACATTCTGACTCTATACTTCTTATCATATCACTTCCTATTAGATATTATTTTTAAATACAAGCATTTAGTCTGGGTTTCAGGATTAAAAACATGAATAATTAAAAGTAATTATTTTTTTTTTATTACTAACATTAAAATTTAGCATCCACAAGATGGCAGTGAAGCACTTCCGCACTGAGATTTCTGTTTAGTGAAATGTGTGTTTTCTCTTAATTCACCTGCAGAGGGCGCTTTGAGGATTGTTATTATTATTATTATTATTATTATTATTATTATTATTATTATTATTATTATTATTATTATTATTATTCAGGCAGAAGCACTAAAAGTGTACAGGATCGTGAGTTTAAATTCTTCATATTTTCACAAAATAATGTCTTGCACACCTGCTCTTTTCCCATGTACCCATTGTTCTGTGCCCACATCACACGTTTACGTGCACATGCGCTCGTAGATTAATCATAGCGCTTAAGAATCTAATCCTGAGTAGACAGAGTATCACACACTGATTTCAGAGAGAGGAAGCACTCGGCTGTCGTACAGCATTAATGCCTGACAGCTGCACAGAGCAGATACACACACTGATAAACCACTGCAGCACACTGCATCTACATCAGCTACACACACACACAAAATATTTACTACATTATTAAAAGATTATATCAGAATTTAAATCATTTAGATAAAAACACGAGTACTTAAAAATAAATGATTATTTAATATATTTTTTTACTAACATAAAGTTAGCATCCACAATTTGTCAGTAAAGTACTTCCACACTGAGATTTCTGTTCCTTTGAAATGTGTTTTCTGTTAATTGACCTGCAGAGGGCACTGTGCCGGGTAGGGTGCCAGTGCTGTAGGATTATTATTATTATTATTATTATTATTATTATTATTATTATTATTATTATTATTATTATTATTCAGGCAGAAGCACTGAAAGTGTACAGAATCCTATTGTTATCGTAAGGCCTTCTTCTTCGTCATCCTCTTCCCCTTCATTTTCTTCTCTTTCTTCCTTTTCCTCTCTTTTTCTTCTTCATTTTCTTATTATTATTCTATAAGCACACATTACTTAACCAAATGTTCCTCTCCTTTACTAACACTTTTAGTGCTATAAATTATAGTGAGCTTAAATATCACTCACACAGCTCACCTGAAATTATCCCATCAATTATTCTCTATAACAAACTGTCACAATTTGAAGGTAATATAATATAATATCTAAAACAATGACAAAAGATCAACACAGTGATCTTTTTAACCAATAAAAAGTGATCTGTTTTTTAAAAACAGTGAAAACCCATTCCCCCGCTGAATGGATGATCCTGAGAGACCACACAACAACGCACACACACACACACACACACACACTCACTCACTAACACACACACACACTCACTAACACACACACACAGCTTACTGTTAAATACACGCTGTGAGTAAAAAAAATCAGTGATCTGTTTTTCAGATCTAGTTTTTTACACTGTTTTTTAAAAATGTGATCAGTGTTTTAATAGTTTGGTATTTAAAAAAATCTAACACAAGCATTTCTAACTTGTCCATAGTGTGTGAGAGTGTGTGATTGTGCCCTGAGATGTGTTGGCACCCGTCCAGGGTGTCCCCCACCTTGTGCCCTGAGTCTCCTGGGATAGGCTCCAGGCTCCCTGTGACCCTGTGAAGGATAAACGGTACAGAAAATGGCTGGATGAATGGATGACTAGAGTTATTTTATAAAAGTTTGTTCATAATAAAACTCCACAAGGTGGCGCAAAGTACTTCTAAACTCAGAGTTCACTTATCTGAAGCGGCTTCGATTACACTGACCTGCTGAGGTGTAGAGGTGTAGAGCGTCAGGATTCCAATCAGGAGTGACAATCTCAAATGCTTTCAGATTTTTTATAACAATAAAATTATGATTATAAAATGTTTCATTATAATGTAATTAAAATGTTGTGTGTGCAGAGTGCTGAACAATAAAATCAAGAAATTCCAAAAAAAATATAAATATACTTTAATAAAACAATAACTTTTGGGGACAAAACAATCGATACAAGCAACTTTAAAAGACTCAAAAGCCTGGGGAATAAAAAGTGTTTTAAAATGGATTTACCACATGACTTTAAAAAGGGGAGGGGGTGAGCAAACGCCAAAAGTTGAAGAAGTCCAGCCTCATTATGATGTCATTCCAGTGTCCAGAGTGAATTTAGTCATTGAGAGATAAAGATATGGTGCTATACCGTGTTGAAAAAACACCCACTAGAAATCCTCATGAAATTTGTAATGGTTTTAATGGTTATAATGGGAATTGGTGCTGTTTTAATGGAAACTGTAATGGTCCCTGTGGGTCTCTACTGGTACATTGTTGCCTTCTATTGGTAGCACATTAAGCCTAGTGGATACACTTAAGGCCCAATAATGGTCATGGTTTTAAAGGTTAGTTGATGATTTGTAATGGTATTTGTAGTGGAAACCATTAGAATTTTCTTGTTGTTTTATTTTTTCAGCAGGGTATACCCATGATCTTCCAATCCAGTGGACATGTTTGTCCTCCACTCAGAAGCATGTGTACATCAGCTAGTGCACTTTTAAGAGGTGCTGATCTGACTACCTGCCCAGTGTTATTTATTATAGGAAAAGCTACGGGGTGGATGGCCACAGAACCGTGACCTTCTGACTTTAGAAAGTCACTTCTATTTCCTTATGCTCCAGGCTGCCAGGGCAGTTTCCTGCAGAACTACAAAGCTGATGCTCTCTCTTATATTCATGATACTGACCTCAAGGAGCCGACCATTATACATTCTGGAGACAACAACGGGAGCAACTAACAAACCCCTGAGGGGGTGGAGCTACAGGGGCCATCCAACATAAGTTGCCCACCTCAGCTGGACACCTTGGAGTTACATACACACAACAATAACTGACCATGTCAGTGTCAAGACTCCTCATTAGCTACCAGACAGGTTTTTGTTCTCACACCACGAAAACAATAGGAATCTATCAACTGGCAGCTTACTGTATTTAGTTCTCAAAGTTGGGTTCAGGAAGTCTGTGAAAATTTTACAAATGGGTCCCTGATTTTTCTAATTTTATTGCAGTAGTGGAAATCACAACCCAGCATTATCAGTTATTATGCCTATAAATAATGTCAACTGGAATTTTATTTTATTTGAATAAAAATGGGTGTACAATGTAGAAATCATGCTGAAAAGTATCACACATTTAAATAAATACCTTGGGTCTGTAACTGTAAAATGTTCAGAACCCCTTATTTATCAGATTCAACTTTTGAATCAAACTTCTATTTATCTATTGGCACCCTGTCCAGGATGTACCCCGCCTTGTGCCCGATGCTCCCTGGGATAAGCTCCAGGTTCCCCGTGACCCTGAAAAGGAGTAAGCGGTAGAAGATGAATGAATGGACTTCTATCCATCTGTTTTCTGTAGTGTTTATCCTACACAGGGTGGCGGGCAGCCTGGAGCCTATCCCAGAGGACTCAGGGTACAAGACAGGAGACACCCTGGACATATTGCCAACCCATCACAGGGCTCAATCAAACATATATTCACACACTACTGACAATTTTAGAGATGCCAATAGCGGCGCATATCTTTGAACTCGAAAGAAACCGGACACTCGAGTAAACCCCCATGGACCCGAGAAACTCACAGGGCGGGAATCACCCGCGTATAAAGTCAGAATGGAGCATTACATTTACAAAAGGATCAGGTTGATCGTTATTATTTTTACTAACACTATGTACTACTTAGTAATATGTACTAACATTTACATATAGTTGGCTCTTTTATTTCGGTCACACTTATCCATGTGAACAGGCAAAACAAACAAAAAGACAAAACAAACTGACTAATATTTTCAATTCCTATTCGTTGAATAAATAAATAAATAAATAAATAAATAAATTAGCATTCGGCGATAGCGGCCCCAAGCGTCGGTGCCGGAAGTGCAGGCGGAGCGAGGAGGGCGGCAGCAGGGAAAAATAAAACCGCTCCCGGATTCCCTGCACACACCTTTATCTGCCCAAAAATACTGCGCAGCAGCCTTAATCTGGAGAAATATCTGGAACAATATTTGGAGAAACATCTGGAGAATCATCATCTGGAGAAATCTGGTCCGTCACTCTTTCCATCAGCCGGACTGCAGCTTTCACCCAACGCGTCTGTGTGTCTCAGGTGAGAGAAAGGTTTCGGCTGTCATCTCTTACAGAAGCGTTTCTGATGCCGGTTCCAGCAAATTCAGGGCAGCAAAATGACACGTTTCACGGCTGCAGGTGGACACCTGTGTGCATTTTAGATCCAAAACGGAAGTCAATTGAGCTTTAATTTAAGCCGCGTGCCTGTGTGTGTGTGTGTGTGTGTGTGTGTGTGTGTGTGTGTGTGAATTGTTTATAGCTTTCTAGTAACACTCGGAAAGGTGTAATGCTGATGTGATGTGCTTTTAGATGAGTTGCAGATGATCTGTGATCTGATCAATAAATCCAATAACACTAATGACGCGTTACATTTACAATGAAAAGTGCATTAGACTGCAGACCAGCGCGCGCGTCTTTATGGGTGCTGTCCCTTTCCCCTTTATTTTTATTATTATTATTATTATTATTATTATTATTATTATTATTATTTAATTGTCTACATATCTGATGGTTGATGTTGCACAGGTTGAATGATCCGACACCCACAGATGAGATCCTGAGAATGATTGTGTGTATTGAATTTAAACCAGAACTGAAGGACTGTGTGTCAGAGTGAGAATATTTGCAGTGGGAATGAATGGGACACGCTTCATTGTGTGCATTGTGCTAGATGTAATAATAACGCCCTCATTTTCCCTCCTCTGTCATTGATTTGTTCCCTCGGGCACGAATAAAGGACTTCTTTTGGACAGACATCATCCAGATAATGAGTTTAATCAGGTTCGAGTAAAAACAACAACAACAAAACACTGGAATTCAGATGCTGCAGGTTGATCAGATTCCAATCTACACTCGCCCACTCCATCAGCAGTGCTGAATGAGACTCTGACCCGAGGATTCACTGAATGTTACACACATTTATTGGGGTTCTCAAGGTTCTCAAATCCCAGCACTGATAAAGAGCACAATAATTCAGCTGCTCCAGGATTTTGCGGTGGAGAAATGAACACAACATGAAGGAAACTACACGATATTCAGATTTTGCAATTTTTCTAGGGAAAAAAATCTTAGAAAGAAGGTTCCTTTGGTTATCTTCCTTCTGAAAAGGAACCCCTGAGTTGTAAAGTTCTACACAGAATCAATAATGAGTCGTATTCAGAGTAGAGTTAAGAGTGTAGAGTAGTGCGGATTTGATAATCATGTAAAGATGTTAGATGTAGCTACAGACGTAAGATCTGTTCAGACGTTAAGGGGCGGAGTTTCAGTAAAATAGAGGCGTGTTATGCAGGATTCTTGAGCTTGCGTGATATCGGCTCGAGCGAGGAGCAGTGTTCAGTACGGCGCCACTGTCTGGCTGTTTAATATAACTGCAGTATGTCACGCAGAAATGTATCTTTTGACTCACTTACACTTTCAATTTAATGTGCAGTTTAAGTGAGCTGTAAGAGTTAAGCACGTTTCCTTCACACGTTTCCCGCACACACGTTATGATTTAATGACCTCGATCAGGTGTCTTGTGGCGTCAGTAAGTTGTGCACATGAGCATCTGTCTGAGTTATTTAAATACAAAATAAAACAAAGTAACAGTGTGTTCTGGATCAAGTGCTATTCTACTGTATGTGCTGCTGAGTAATGAGTGTGGAGCCATTTTGCTCAATTAAACTAGTGATTAATGGGATCGTTACAGCTCTCGCCATCTTCTCATTCATACATCATCATATTAGTCTTTTTATTTTACTTTTAAATTGTCTTCTGGCATCGTATTATATCTGCACGCAGAAAAGAATAATTCCTGTTCTCTCCACATTTTCTTTCTCTGATATTTTTGGCTTTACAGTAAACGCCAGTGGTCTCGGACGCTTTACTCAAGACAGATCTGGCAACCTCGGAGGTGTGAAGTACATCTGCTTTCATAACCTGCATTTCCTCATGTTCTCATGAGTTTATAGACATCAGATTGACTGTCGCGCACATCGGTGATCTTCTGCTCCATCTTAAAGAAGAACGTCCTCCTTAGCAACGTGTTTGGTTCTAATCAAGATGAATGATGTTTGGATGGAGCGAGTAAATGAGACTGTCAGTCTCCATGGATCTGTGCATGAGGAGGACGGAGTTGATGAGATTTCCACATGAACGTGTCACTGATGTGAGCAGATCCTCCCTGGTGGATCGTGAAGTTCTCCTCCTCTCTGTCTGTCTCAGACTCTTTACCTGGTCGACTCCTCTGTTACACTCACGCTCTTCAAAAACAGCTAAAGACCCACCTCTTCCCTGAACACATAAAAACCACCCCAAAAAAACAAACAAAAAAAACATGAAATAATAACAACTAAACTTTGCTTGTGTTTTCTCAATTTTAAGTTGCTTTGGATAAAAGCATCTGCTAAATGAATAAATGTAACTGTAAATCTAAGTGCTGTATTGTTTTACTTGTCTGAATTTGTTCCCTTTCCAACACTAGAGATCTGATTTACTAAAATTACTGCAGAGTAAAATAAAATAAAACCCTGATGAGTGGTCATGGGTACATTAAAATCCATGTAAGAATGTAATATTAAAAGAACATGTACATAGGGGTCAGATTACCATGAGGAATATTCATTACACTAACCCCATCATTTAACACGTTTCCTGACGCAGCTTCTGCGTGCGATACGTGAATTATTTTGTGTTTAGTTAAAAAAAACATGAATAAAAACTGTATTTTTTTTAAATAAAAAGTAAAATCAGTAAAAACTAAAACACATCTTTATATTTATAATAAAGATTAAATGTATTTTCTAAAATATTCATGTTTTTGTTGTGCTCTAATATAGTAATTGTCTGTAATTTAAAAAGAAAAGAAATAACAATTCTTACCATTTCACTTCCAATTAGATATTGTTTTTAAGAACACACATTTAGTCTGGGTTTCAGGATTATAAACATTAATAATTTAAATAAATAATTATTTACTTTTAGTAAAAACATTTACATTTTCCTTCCACAAGATGGCAGTAAAGCACTTCCAAAGTGTGATTTTCTCAAAATCTCTTAACTTTTCTATCCCTTTTTAAAGAAAAGGAGAGGCAAGTAATGAGCGGAAAGAGTTAAAGAAGTGTGTAACGTTGCTCCCGTTTCATCCGGGGGAAGAGTGCACACTGTCTGGGTGAAGTGTTAGTGGTGTGGTATGCGATGGCAACCTCGAGAGGCTGGCGCGTAGCGCTTACATTAAGCAGCTCTACTCGCGCTCTTCTCGAAAAAGAAAACGGGAAGCCGAGCAAGTTGGGTTTCAGACCCTCGCGGATCTGGGCCGGCCGCTGCCGGGGCAGCCAACCGTCTCAGGTTCGGGGGATCTCTTAAATCCGGAAGAAGAGCCGGAGACGAGCGGCTGCTCTATCTCTCTCTCTGTCTTCCAGGTTCAGCTCCCCGCTGGATTTTGGAGTTGCGTGCGGCTCCTCCTCCCGGTATGGAAAGCCAAAGGGGTAATAATCCCTCTCTGACTCCAAAGAGTTAGTAGGATGTGTTAAAAACTGGAAGCAGCGTATAAAGAGCTGCTTGAAGTGATTACCCAGTGAAAGTAAATACTTCACACTGCAGAAACTCCCTGTCTTCCAGAAGTTATGACAAAATCTCACTTCTGAAAACCATGATTAAGCCATAGTCATAACTCCACGATGTTGGATTATTTGGCCATTGTGGGAATGAATGGCATGGCTATGTTGCTGCGCCGAGGTGGAAGGGGCTCTTGCTAGCTACCTCTCTCCACCAACGGCAGGTAATTACAGGGGCGCGCTTGCATCCAAGGCATTGGTGGGCAAGCCTATGCAGTAGTAGTCTTGCTTGTGGGTCACTGCAGACAGTGACAGGGTTGCAGGCCTACCAAGCAGACCTGCTGAGTGAGCTCAACTTATGGCAAAGAAAAAGTTGTCTCAAGCTCATCCGGGTGTCCAAGAGTGGGGCCTGGGCCAGCACTAGTATGGGAGAAACCCAGAAGGCGAGTATGGCAGCCCGCTAACCCCCGCAGACAGCCAGGGGAACACAGTCGCGGTCTGCTGTTAGGCCTGATCTGAGAATGGTCATAAAGGCCAAGCAGGCAAAGATGAGCGGTCCTGAGGGGCTGTGGAGGGATGTATCTGGGGACATGAGGTTGTTAGGGCAGGTAGCCCCCAGTGCTACTGTAGGGCCTCCCCTAGCCAAGGTGGTCCCCAAGTTTTCGTGTTCCCTGGTCAGCAAGCTGTCACAGGGCAACGGAAATCTGATGCTTCTCTCTCCAATAGAATGTGGAATAGCTAACGTCACTAGGAGACCATCGGGCGCGTGCAAGCTCGGCGCAAATGTGTCTCCATGGGTTCTTGTCTACCATAGAAAGGGTTACCGGGTCCAGTTATAGCTCGACCCCCGTTCACAGGTGTTCTCACCACAGTAGTCAGCACAGACCAGAGCCCGACGTTAGCTCAGGAAGTAAGCTCCCTTTTGGACAAGGGGGTCCTGAAACATGTACCCTGTTCCCTCAGGGAGGGAGGTTTACAGCCTTTATTTCCTGTTCCGCAAAAAAGTGGGAATATGCGGCCAATTTTAGATCTGCATCATCTGAACCGTACTCTTCGGACATACAGGTTCAGAGGCTGATGTTCAAACTTATCGTGCCACAGATCCAGTCCGAGAACTGGTTTGTGGCGATAGGTCTAAAAGGTGCATGTTTCCGCATAGGAGTATTGCTAGCTTTATCCCCTCGCACCTTCACAAAGTGCATGGATGTCACTCTGGCTCCTTGGGACTCCAGGGCATCTGTGTACCAAGCTACCTGGACGACTGGTTAATTCTAGCACGATCCAGGGAGCTGGCGGTTCGACATTGAGATGTTGTTCCACACATGTGGCTGAGGTCACATCTGTATGCTGCCCCCCCATCGCTGCTCCCACTAGCTCTAGCGAGAGTTCGCCAAGATAGCCTGCTAATAGCACCTTTTTGGCAGCTCGAACATGGTTCTGAGAGATAATATCTCTGCGTTATGGCACTCCTTGGGAGATTCCCGTCCGCAGGGATTCACTGTGGACCCAGTAACTGCGCCAATAGCTACAGTCCTGGAGCTCCTACAATAACATTTCTCAGCGGGGTGAGCTCCTTCTACAATCAGGGTTATGTGGCCGCCATTTTCGGCATCCACCCTGTTGAGGGAGCCTCTGTGGGGCGACATCCTCTAACTTCGAGGTTCATGCGTGGTCTCAGATGGCTGAGGCCCATCTGCAGGCGCGCGCATACCTTCCTGGGACCTTCTATGGCCCTGAAAGGTCTGTCGGCTGCCCCATTCAAGCCCCTAGAGCGGATCTACTGTCTCAAGCCGGAGGGCTGATCTATCACGCTTCGGCCAGAACTCGGCAACTGTGGGTCTGGCCCCTGAGGGGCGCCAGCTCATAGATTCGTGTCTCACAACTGAGATTGTTGAAACCATGTTAAAAGCTAGAGCACCATCCACAAGGAAAGTGTATGCACTCAAGTGTCAGCTTTTTGTCTTGTGGCATGAGGAACGTCACCTAGACCCAGTGAACTGCATAATTGCTACAGTCCTGGAGTTCTTACAGAACGTTTCTCAGCGGGCTGGGCTCCTTCTTCAATCAGGGTACATGGCCGCCCGTTTTGCCAGCCATGACCCTGTTGATGGAGCCTCTGTGGGGCAACATCCTCTACCTTTGAGGTTCATGCGTGGTGTCAGACGGCTGCGGCCCATCTGCGGCCATGCATACCTTCCTTGGACCTTCTATGGTCCTGGAAGGTCTGTCGGATGCCCCATTCGAGCCCCTGCAGTGGGTCCCATCCACAAGGAAATCAAATGCACTCAGGTGTCAGCTTTTGTCTTGTGGCATGAGGAACGTCACCTAGACCCAGAGAACTGCGCAATTGCTACAGTCCTGGATTTTTTACAGAACATTTCTCAGCGGGCTGGGCTCCTTCTACAATCAGGGTTACTGGTGGCTCGCTTGGCCAGCCATGCCCCTGTTGATGGAGCCTCCATGAGGCAACATCTTCTAACTTAAGGTTGCGTGCGTGGTGTCCAGGCGGCTGCGCCCCCATTCGGGAGAGGCGCGCGCATACCTTCCTGGGACCTCCTGTGGTCCTGGAAGGTCTGTCAGGTGCCCCATTTGAGCCCTTAGGGACCTACCGTCTAAAAACCCCCAGGGTTGATTTATCATCCTTGACAAGAACTACGAAGCTGTGGGTCTGGCCCTGAGGGGCACCAGCTCATAGATTCTGGTGCGTACGACTGAGGTGGTAGAGACCATGTTAAATGCTAGAGCACCATCTACAAGGAAATTGTATGTGCTCAAGTGGCACCTTTTTGTCTGGTGGTGTGAGGAACGTCAGCTACACCCAGTGAACTGCGCAATCGCTACAGTCCTGGAGTTCTGACAAGAACGTTTCTCAGCAGGTTGGCTCCTTCTACTATCGGGGTTACGTGGCCGCCGTTTCGGCCAGCCCTGCCCCTGTCGATGGAGCCTCTGTGGGGCAACATCCTCTAACTTCGAGGTTCATGTGTGGTGTCAGACGGCTGAGGCCCATCTGCAGGCCATGCATACCTTCCTGGGACCTTGCTGTGGTCTTGGAAGGTCTGTCAGGGACCCCATTTGAGCCCTTAGAGTCAGCCTCTGAGAAGCTTCTGAGCTTCTGAGGTAGCTCTTTTACAGGCCCTGCCATCTCTCAAGCAAGTGGGAGGTCTACAAGCTCTCCCTGTTGCCCCTCCTGCCTTGACTTTACCCCTAGATAAGCCAAGTCCTTCCTGTATCCTAGGCCGGATTATATTGCTAAAGTGCCTACATTGGCTGCCCACCCTGTGGTGTTGCAGGCTTTCTCCCCTTCCTCTGTCCTCTGATCAGAACAAGAGAGGGTGCACCCGCTGTGTCCAGTAAGCGCTCTCTGTACTTACGTCCACCGCTCCGGCCAGTGGCGTAAGTCAGAGCAGCTACTAGTCTGCTTTGGCAGCAACAGGAAAAGTGATGCTGTGTCAAGGCAGTGCATCTCTACTGGGATTGTTGAGGGCTTTGTCCAAAGGGGTTTCCTTGCAGGATGTGTGTGCGGCTGCAGGGTGGTCTGTGCCTCACACGGTCATTTGTTATGACAGCCTGGATATTCATCCCTCCCCAGGTTCGAGTGTCCTGCACTGACCCACCGGGTTTGGGTATTTTTGAACAGGCCGTACCCACCGGTATGACGGAGTGGGTATTCCCGTTCCCATACTGCTAAATGCAACGTCGAGTTCCCGTTGAAAGGGAACGTCCGGGGTTACGCATGTAACCCTGTTCCCCTGAGAAGGAAACGGACTTTGCATAGCGCTGTCATACCGGGGCTGGTCTGTGAGTGCGTCTTCGTTTCAGATAATAGAGGCTGGCGCGGTGGTTCACAGGTGCCTATATATATATCATGCGACGCGCTTAATTCATGTCACGTCACCTGATCATGGCAGGCCTATAAGTAGAGGCATGATTTTACACAAGCTTCAGATACGGTCACGCGCGCGGCGTTCCCATACTACTAAATGCAGCGTTCTTCCCTTCTCAGGGGAACAGGGTTACATGCGTAACCCCGGCGTTCCTGTTTAGTGAAATGTGTTTTTCTCTTAACGGACCTGCTTAGGCCGCTGTAGGGATTATTATTATTATTATTATTATTATTATTATTATTCTGTAAAGCTGCTAACATTGCATTGGAACAAATAGGAGTAATTATAGAATGGATAAAAGATTTTTTTAACCAAAAAATATATACTATATCCCTTACTACAAAAATATAAATTTATATATAACCCATAATATATAAATCCACAAATAATAATAGAAACCCAGTGTTAATAGTGATAATAGAGTTTATCGGTGTGGTAGAAGTCATTTTGTAAGTGGATTTGGATAAAAGCATCTGCTAAATAAATAAATGTAAATGTAGGTTTTTACTGCCTGAGATGTTCTATAAGGACATTGAGCACAGATTCATCACTACAAGAGCCACTCACTCAACTCAAACACAGATCATCACATTATACTAAACATCATCAAAGCACTTTTATTTCATTGAATGTATAAAAATAGATGGTTGTTACACAATATGAAAAAAAGAAACAAAACTGTGTAGAATGTAAAATATTGACTTGTTCTCATTGTGGAAAGATAAAAAGTCACAGTTGCTTGTATATTGTTTATTAAGATGTAACTGGCCATCATTCATTTTAAAAAGTGAGAATATTGAATTAAAACGAGATTCTAAACAAAATCCAGAGAATAAGGAAACAAACCTGAGAATTTAACATCAAAATATATATTTATGATACTTACATATACTATATCTGGCTTTCAACACACCCAGCTACCTCATAAACATTACAACAAAACATGCAATATAGCAAGCTCTCTAATGATCATGTCATAGTATGAATATTTCATAAAGGGAATTCTCTAATCCATTTCAATTCTATGTTTTAGAGTTAAAAGCACAGCATTGAACATAAAGAGAAATGTGTTTAAAAATGAATAAACAAGTATTGATTTAAGGAATCAAAATCTTTTTGTTCTTTTTGGCGAGTGGCTTATAGTTACTAACACATTTGTAAAAACACTGAAGAATAGGTTGATAAATGTAAAAGATTAAGATGAATATTATAGCAGTTTAGATGAAAGAATAGGTGAGATAAATGAGGTGTGGTGTGTCAGTGAGATTTAAGCTGACTTATAGCATTAAAAGTGTTGTAAAAGAAAAGCTGGAGACACTGCATTAAGTCATATGAAAGGTGATTTAACTCTCCTACTCTATTTGCTAATAACTAGGGGAAATGGACACAGTTCAGAAAACAGGACATTTTTGGAAGTAGAATCAAATCATTTTTTGTGTTTATAAAAGTTGAAATGTAATTTCCTGAGAAAAGGCCTTTGGTGGCGTGTCTCAGTCACATGGTCCCCTGTCTTTCTGAGTTTTCTCCTCACGTCATCATATTCTGTCAAATAAATACATTTACCTCTTTATTATATCCTTTGTATTGTATTCATTGTTATGTAAAAGCTTCAAAACACAGTAAATGATGCACTCTGTAGGAATGTCTTTAATATTCTAGCAATAAAAAAGTGAAAAAAGGACATTGATCAATTCAGCTTTCTTTATATTAACACAGGCCATGTGTATAAGATGTGGAAGTAAATGAGACATAAATATGGGTCTTATCTAAACTGTTGAATAAATATGGCTGCACTTGTTAAATGACAGAACGGAGATTACAAAACAGAAAGCTGATATTTATATTATATCTCATATAGAATATAGTCACGCTTTTAACTTTGCTGCCTTTGCACTGACGTACATTACCAGAAGAAACATCTCACTCACTTTCTGTCTCTCCTCCATCCTGTTCCTCAGTGATGACATCATCATAATCTTCTGGACTGTCTACTGAAGAAATAAATGAATCAGTAATAAAGCACTGTGTGTGTTGCTGTTATAGTAAAATACTGAGTTACAGGGTGGTGTGATGAAGCTGAGTTACTGCTACCACCCTAACGTTGATCATTTAACTATAACAGCATGTCACCACAGTGTTTTATTCCTCTTACACCATTGGGAATCTCACAACTATTGCAGTGTTTCATTTAGTAAAGGATTAGATGTTGTAGTTTTTATTCATTTATAGTTACAGATAATGTTGTAGAGCTTTGGAAAAACAAGTTCCTTTTCTCACTTATGTCATAGCAGCTATAAACAGTGGTTCCCTCAGCAGCTTTTCTTTTTGTGTCTATTTCCAGAAAGAAACTGACCTGAGATGATGTTTGTGTTCGTTTCAGTGGGAACTGGAAAATATTTAAAAAATAAAAATATTAAAAAATATTTTTTGGGGAAAATATTGCTTTAATCACTGAGTTTACATTGAGGTGTGTATTTTGTATCGAGTGATTTGATGATGTGCATGCAGTGAATTTCAGCTACAAGTTTAAATGGAATACAATAAGTGTGATGTAGAACAGTCCACATATCACTCACCTCTTTGAGTGGAGCTCGTCCTTCTTCTAGTGATGTATCTGTGGTTGATCTCCTCATAGACTGCCTCAGGCTGAGTCTTACGCCTCCTCCTAGAGACAACTGGGAGTGGATAATAATAATAATAATAATAATAAGAATGATGATGATGATGATGATGATGATGATAATAATATAATAATAATAACTTTTAATGAAATTCTTACAGGACAATTTTAACAGCAGGATAAAATGTCATTAGTATTTACAAGGTATGTCTCCGTGTTACCTCTCCTGAGCACTCTGTTCTGGTAAAACAGTACCAGCAGAAGCACTAAGGCCAGGAAGAGCAGCGTTCCCAACACAAAGAGAACCAGTGGAGGGGTGGATGGAGGTTCAGGTGATGGAGGATTTGGATCTCTTACTGAAGTTAAAACACAAAGAAGAGGATCTTGATACGACGCTGTAATCATAAATATTTAGAAAAATGATGAACAGTAACAAATATTGTATTGTAACAAATATACATACCTGATGTGGAGGTGGGTGGTGGTGGTGGTGGTGGTGGTGGGTGTAGTAGTGGACACGTCTGTATTTACAGAATATAAAAAAACTTTCTATCATATAATAAAATATACTCTCACTAAATAAGGGGTTATGAGCTGCTGATCAGTGTATTACAGTTTAGGGTCTGAGCTTTCAAACTAATATCTAAGATTATAAATAAAAGTTATCAAGTCTTAACACTGGGAGAAAAGTGTAATGAGTGGAGACAGGAAGCTGAAAAGGTTAGCACACCCCTCTGACCTGCACAGGTGACTCCAGCATGAGAGCAGTCAGTGTGTGTTTCTTCAGGGAATGATGACAGTCCCACAGGTGAATCTCATCCCCTACGACACTTCACTCTGTTCAGCCAGATAGTCCTTCACCAGGACCAGAACTAACATTCCTATCAGCACTCAGCGCCGACCCACAGCCCAGCTGTCTGCACACCACCTGAGCGTTCCTGATGTTCCACTGATCATCACAAACGGAGCCCCACGTAGCGTTATGATACACCTCCAACCTCCCAGAGCAGCTTCCCTTTCCTCCACTCAGCCTGAGAGACCAGTGCTCTACATCACACACATCACACATGAGGAAACACACCAACGCTGAACAACAACTCCAGTCACACAGCTCACTACAACACAATGATAATATAACCTTATATTATACTCAACATGGTCTAGTTCACCAAAGACACATTACTTCATATCACCAAGTTTTGGGGCGTGCACTCGTTCTATTATGTTATCATTTCTATAGTAACAGCTCTTTCACAGGGAAGTGTATGAAGGGACGCTCCACATAATCGAAGACTAATAAAAAGTGGACATGAAATTGTGTGGTTACTTAATGAATATAATTGTGTGTGAAAAATGTGTGTAATATATGGTGATATTTTCTGTATTGAGCTTTGTCAGCGCTTTGTAACAGTCAGAAATAAAGCTGTAACTTTATGTGCCACCCCGCCAACAAGGGGGCTTCCTAGTGGACATGTGACTTTGCTTTGTTCGACAGCTTCCGAATTAGCACTAGCTTTAGCACTGATTGGTCACAGGTGCTTGTGTTTTATGTTCATGACACTGTATTTAAAGGCCTGGGTTACTGGAGCACGTGGCTCAGTATTGCACGTTGATGTGTCTATAGCGGTGCGTGTGTGTTTTTCTATGCCACTTTTTCTTGTTTGGATAAAATGCATTTCATATCATACTTTAATATAAAAAATGTAATCATTGGTTTATTGTGCTGTGTTATTAGGGAAAAAATCACTTCAGGACCTGCTTTTACAGGAAAATAATTAACTTCTGGGTAGAAACAGTAACTCTTTCCTTATCAAGCTGCAGATTTAAGTGTCCTTACTTGAGCAATATTTCTGAAGAGGAGATGAAGAGCATGTTCCATGAGGACGTAGAGACGTTCCATCTTCTGCAGTAATAAAATGCATGAAACAGACTTTTCTCTCTTTCTTATTTTATAGCTGGAATATTTATGGAACTTCTACAGCAATGTATAAAACTAGTAGAGGAATCCTAATAAATCCCAATGAGAGAATTAACCCACCTGTGCAGGTAACACGAGCCACCTCATCACGATTATCACAGGTGTTCTGTCCCCAGGGTGAAGATGGACACTTCAATAGATTAAAGTCGTGTTTTCCTACATTTTACATGATCCAGCCAGTTAGGAGCAGATTTTACTCGTGCTTCAGTCTCTGACACACTGCCACGTCTTCCACAGTTCGCTCTCGACACACCATGTTTACTGTCTCCTCATCCATCTGATTGTGGACACACATTACCCCAGGTTCCATTGTAGAACACTTCCAGATTCCCCTCACAGCCCTCCGTGAGTCGGATCTCTTTAAACTCTGGTGAAAGAAAGATGACTTACACTTAATCTGTAGAAATTGACTCAGTTAAATATGTATAATATTATCTTTATGTAAAAAGACATTCAACATGGATTACATTTATATACAGGTGCATTGGACCTCAGGAGCATTGGACCTCAGTTTTGGAATACAGTCATATACATATTTACAGGTTTAATCTCAGTCATTACACTGTACCTGAGCACACGCTCCTACGTCCTCCTGGTGTCCACATTCACCCTCTTCACACAGCTGATATCTGCAGTTCCACAGGGACGTCTCGTTCCCCCTCACACTCCACCTCATTCAGCCATATGGACCCAGTTCCAGGACCAAACCAGGCTGGTATGTGGGTACTGAGGGCCACTCCACACTGCAGCTGTCTGCACACCACCTCGCGCATCCTCAATATTCCACGAGTCATCACACACTGTCCCCCACGAGCCGC
This sequence comes from Ameiurus melas, assembly GCA_012411365.1. Classification (NCBI taxonomy): domain Eukaryota; kingdom Metazoa; phylum Chordata; class Actinopteri; order Siluriformes; family Ictaluridae; genus Ameiurus; species Ameiurus melas. The sequence continues at coordinate 24,306,998 of CM022766.1, read as the reverse complement.
TGTGGAGGCACCCCCAGCCTTCCTGCACAGTGTCCCCCAGAACCAACCAGCCTGATGGACCTGGGGTCTGGAGTAAAGATGTTTTTAAATGCAATCAGTTATATAAAACTAATAAAATCTTCTAACATGTTTTTAGTAGGATATTTCAAGAATTACAAAACTTGTATTACTGCTGTAAATTGTTGCTCATTGGTAGGTGTAGTGCTGCTTACCTGAGCAGGTGATGTACAGATGTTCCCCGAAGCTGCAGTTGACAGGTTGTGCACTGCTGCAGTTCCCCAGATGAGCTTCACTCCCAGAGCAGCTGAAACCCGTTACACACATGTGTTTGTGTTCAGTGGTGGATGGAGAGGAGCGGTAGTTCAGTAGAGCCACAGCCCAGCTGTCTGCAGAGCACAGACGCCTCCAGACAGACTCCACGAGTCCAGGAGAACTCTCCTCCAGTCCTGCCTGAAATAAATCTCCACCTCCCCTGACACTCGCTCCCTCCAGACAACCGCACTCTCCCCCCTCATGAAACGCCACAGATGATCCTGAAGCAGAAGAACATCATTTAAATGTTCTAATGAACACTGACTGTATTCACTAACGTGGTGTAGGTGATGTTAATATCTCACCATTACAGATGACTCCAGCATCGTGTTCATGAGAGCATGCAGCTCGACTCCATGATGAGATGTTACATTGTGATAGGTGTGTCTCCTTCCCCTGACAATCAAACACATCAGCCCAGATGTGGCCACTCCCCTCACCAAACCAGTCCACCTCCACCACAGTCACAGCACTCCCACAATCCAGCTGTGCACAGAGAACATCTGCAGCTCTCATATCCCAGCCTACAGAACAAAACTGTGCCCCACTCACTGAGGTACTGGAGCTCCACTCGACCAGAACAGGAGTCCGGTCCGTTCACCAGCCGCCCCCTGTGTGACCTGAACAAACAGCGCGAGCTCAGTGAAAGAGGAAAATTAACAAAACACACCAAAGTTTGATTGACAGGTATGTGTTCTCTATTTAAACAGAAGTTAACTCACGATACTTCACCAGAACATATTAATCCCACATCATTGTAATGGGAGCAGTGTGAGTGTTTGAGTGAAGATGATGTTGGACAGAAGTAAATCTGAGATTCGTTTCCTCTACACTGAAGCTCCTCTGTCCCACACCTGACCCTCCCCTCGGCCAAAGCAGCTGATCCCAGCACCTCCACAGGAATCCCACAGTCCAGCTCTCGACACACAACCTCTGCATCCTGCTGGTCAAAGTCAGCATCACACACTGTGGACCAGGAATCTCCATGAAGCACCTCCACTCTCCCAGAGCACCGATGAGGACCAGCAGTGAGTCTTGACATTCTGTGACCTGTGTTTAATTTAACAGTGTAAATAATGTGCATATTTTTAAGAACATTTACCATTAAGAAACATTCCGCTGTAGTTACAAACACTTTCAATTTAAATTTCAATTGAAAATAATTGCAACTAACAATTACAGTTAATCAAATCAATCATGCTAATAATTAACCTTTTTTTTTCTCTAAATACAACAGTTTACCTGAGCAGATGACTCCAGCATCAATAGAATGATAACAGGTATGCCCCCCTTGTGAGCTACAGTTGTTCAGTGTCGACTCTGATCCTCTACAGTACAAATCATATATCCAGATTTCTCCTGAACCTTCTCCAAACTCAGCCCAGTACCGCAGCTCTACAGCCTCCCCACAGCGCAGCTCTCCACACACCACTGCAGCATCTTTCATATCCCAGGCAGAACCACACACTGTTCCCCACTGTCCTTCATGAAGAACCTCCACTCTCCCAGCACAGCGACTTCCACCATTCACCAACCTCACACTCTCTGAGAGAGAGAGAGAGAGGTAGAGAGAGAGAGAGAGAGAGAGATGTATACGGATGAATGGTGTGAGTATATATAATATTAGTGTATTAGTGGTAACAGCAGCATCACAGTAGTCTGTTCTGAATGGAGTCAGTGAAAGTAAATCTACTTTGATGTTATTTATGACTGTGTTCATGATTGAGATTAAAAACAGTCACATTATTACATACCTGTCAGTATAACTGTCTCCTGATCAGCTGTAAGGGTGTCATCATAATTCTCAGCTTCATTCCCTACATGAAAACACAGATATTTAAAGTGGTGAAGTCATAATGAACATTAAAGTTACAGAAATAGTGTTTTAAGAGTCACAACAATTACAGTGGTTCAGATTCAGAGTCAGTGACTTCAGTCAAAAATAAGATCAGTATGTAAACAGGAAAGTTCCTCATATTCAAGGTCGGGTTCATAGATGCTTAAGTCAGTTTTTATGATTTCTTCATTCATATTATTAAAATCACCTGCACGTAATTCATGGCTCTAAAAGTTGGGACAAGAGACCAGGTTTTTAATAGTGTCTAGACCACTGAAAATTACACTTTTATAACTAATATGTTGATACATGAATGAGAAGATGGTGAGCATTAAAATAAATCTAATAGAAGTGAAGTATATTGAGAATACGTTGCTGCATAAATAATCTAAATAACTGCAAAGTGTTAATTCAGATGATTCAGAATGCAGCAGCAAACCTTGTTTTAAAACAGCCCAAAAGGACCCACGTCACACCCTCTTCATTTTCCTCTACTGGCTTCCTCACGCACAAGACCTTGTCTGGAACAACCCACCCTACGTCAAAACTATCCTCGAGGTTTATGTTCCATTCTGCAACCTGTATTCAGTTAACGACCGACGCCTGGTAGTGCCTGGTAGTACTAAACCCCTACATGCCCCCACTCAAAAAAAAATAAATAAAATAAAATAATAATATATATATATATATATATATATATATATATATATATATATATATATATATATAAAATGCTTGCACTTTGCTCCTCCAAGGTAAAAAATCTGTGTGGTAGCACTACTTGTATTGTTCTCTGCTTAAAGTATCACGTTGTTTATATTTCCTCATTTGTAAGTCGCTTTGGATGAAGAGAGTCTGCTAAAGGAATAAATGTAAATGTAATGTTGAATTAGTGTGTTCTCCTGTAAAGAAAACCCACAGTTTGAAGGATAAACTGACCAGACTGTAATAATCACAGTTCAGAGGGGCAGTGGTAGTGCAGTGGTTAAGACGTTGGACTACTGATCGGAGGATTGTTAGTTTAAATCCCAGTGCTGCCACTTTTGGGCCCTTGGGCAAGGCCCTTAACCCTCAACTGCTCAGATATATAAATGAGAATAAATGTAAGTCAAGGGCATCTGCCAAATGCCAGAAATGTAAATGTAAAGAGTTACTATTGTTTCATCTAAATCTAATAAAATCTAAGTGTGAATGATTTAAGGCATAAGCTGGTAACTCGGGGTTGAGACCCCAAATGGAGTTACCTGAGATAAGGATGTGGTCTACAAGCTTTATTTATAATGTATTTCTATGCACATGAATTTATGGAATTATTTTAAAAAAAATAACAGTCTATTATTGTATTATTATTATTATTATTATATTTAAAATGTTATTACTCTCTCACATAGTTTGGAGTTCCTCTAAAGCAGTTTTAACACCAGACTGCAGCGTTGTCGGTGTTCAGCACACTGTCATGTTAATCAAAGTGGACTTTACACCAGACGCTGACAGCTCAATATATTACACTCAACATTTATTTTTATAGAACTTTAAGCATACATTGTGTTAATTATGATATTTTTCTAGAGCATATTTTAAACATTGTAAGAAAAAGCAGTTTACCTGAGCAGGTGACTCCAGCATCACGACCATGATTACAGTTATTTTTCCCCCACTCTGCTGAGCTACAGTTCTTCAGTGTTGTCTCTGATCCAGTACAGGCAACACCTTCCATCCAGATTGTTCCTGATCCTCGTCCAAAGTGAGGCAGCATACCGCACATTTATAGCTTCACCACAATGCAGCGTCTCTACACACCACTGCAGCTTCTCTCATATCCCAGCCATTATGACACACTGTTCCCCACTGTCCATCATGAAGAACCTCCACTCTCCCAACACAGCGACTTCCACCATTCACCAACTTCACAGTGCCTAAGTCTGGAGAGAGACAATCAGATATACAGTGGCAAGAAAAAGTATGTGAACCCTTTTTCAATTTCATGGTTTTACTGAATAAATTTGTCATAAAATGTGATCTGATCTTCATCTAAGTCAGGGGTATTGACAAATATAATGTGTCTAAAATAATAACACAAAAAAATTCTGATCTTTCATGTCTTTATTGAACACACTCATTCAACATTCAAAATGGCGGTGCAAAAGTACGAAGTGAACCCTTAGAATTAATAACTGGTAGGTCCCCTTGGCAGCAATAGCCTCAACCAGGCGCTTCCTGTAGCTGTGGGTCAGACCTGCACATCGTTCAGGAGGAATTTTAGCCCATTCTTCCTGGCAGAACTGCTTTAGCTCAGTCATATTCTTTGGACGTCTCATGTGTATGACACTCCAAGTCATTCCACAGCATCTCTATTGGGTTGAGGTCTGGGCTCTGACTCCACTCAAAAGGTGGATTTTGTTTTTCTGAAGCCATTCTGTTGTGGACTTGCCCGGTGTTTTGGTTCGTTGTCCTGTTGCATCACCCAAATTCTACACAGTTTCAGCAGACGTACAGACATTCTCACATTATCCTGAAGAACTGTCTGATACACTTGGGAATTCATCTTCCCTCAATGACTACAAGCTGGCCAGGCCCTGATGCGAAGAAGCAGACCCAAATCATGACATTTCCTCCACCATACTTTCACGGTATGGAAGATGTTTTCATGATGATATACGTGACCTTTCTACACAAGGTGTAATGCTGTGTGGTTTTACAAATAATTCAATCTTAGTTTCATCAGTCCACAAAAAAATTTTGCCCGTACCACTGTGGAGTGTCCATGTGCTCTTTTACAGACTTCAGGCGTGCAGCAATGTTTTTTTTTAGTACGCAGTGACTTCCTTCGTGGCGTCCTGCTGTAGATAACCCTGCTTGTTGAGTGTTTTATGTTATTGTAGACTCATGAACAGAGATGTTAGACAGTTCCATTGATGCCTTCAAATCTTTGGTTGTCATTCAGGGTTGTTTCTTTACCTCATTGATGAGTCTTCGATGTGCTCTTGGTGTCATTTTTCACTAGGTGCCCAATTCTTGGTAGAGTAGCAACAGTCCCACAGTGTCTCCATGTGTAGAATGGTTGCCTAACTGTAGACTGTGGTGAATTTCTCAAGTCTTTGAAATCACTTTGTGACCCTTCCCAGCTTTATGTAAATCAACTATTCTTGATCATAGATCCTCTGAAAGCTCTTTTTGGCGAGACAACTGGCTCACATAAGCGTGTGCTTCTTGTGCAAGGCAAACTCAAAAATTTTAGGGGTTTTATCAGTCAAAGTCACTGTAGTCCACACCTCCAAACTCATTTTCTTACGAGACTCCAGGTGTGATAAAACCTGATACCAATGAGCTTTTTGAGGTCATTAACTCAAGGGTTCACATACTTTTCCACAAGCACTATGAGGTTTTTTATGGTTGTTCTCAATAAAGACATGAAAGATCAGAATTTTTTTGTGTTATTATTTTAGAACACATTATATTTGTCAATACCCCTGACTTAGATGAAGATCAGATCACATTTATTGAGAAAACAATGGAATTCCAAAAGGTTCACATACTTTTGTCTTGCCACTGAATAATGTTTACTATATACCTGTGTTCTGCCATGAGACTATGGGCACACTCACACACACACACACACACACACACACACACACACACACACAAATAAACATTTACATGAGGACTCACACACTTACACACTTGTACATGCACAAAGGTATGTGTTCTCTATTTAAACAGAAGTTAAATCATGATACTTCACCCAGAACATATTAATCCCACATCATTGTAATGGGAGCAGTGTGAGTGTTTGAGTGAAGATGATGTTGGACAGAAGGTAATCTCAGATTCGTTTCCTCTACACTGAAGCTCCTCGGTCCACACCTGACCCTCCCCTCGGCCAAAAGCAGCTGATCCCAGCACCTCCACAGGAATCCCACAGCCCAGCTCTCGACACACAACCTCTGCATCCTGCTGGTCAAAGTCAGCATCACACACTGTGGACCAGGAACCTCCATGAAACACCTCCACTCTCCCAGAGCACCGGTGAGGACCAGCAGTGAGTCTCAAATTTTCACCTGTGTTTTAATTAATTATGTAAAATCTTGTGCACATTTTAAGAACCTTTACCATTAAGAAACATTCCACTGTAGTTACAAACACTTTAAATTGAAATAAAACCAATTACAATTAATCAAATCAATCAAGCTAATAATTAATCTTTTTCCCATAAATACAACAATTTACCTGAGCAGATGACTCCAGCATCAATAACATGCTGACAGATATGTCCCCCTTGTGATCTACAGTTGTTCAGTGTCGACTCTGATCCTCTACAGTACAAATCATATATCCAGATTGGTCCGGAACCTTGGTCCAAACTCAGCCCAATACACGCAGCTCTATAGGCTCCCCACAGTGCAGCTTCGCCACACACCACTGCAGCATCTTTCATATCCCAGGCAGTACTACACACACTGTTCCCCACTTTCCATCATGAAGAACCTCCCACTCTCCCAGCACAGCGACTTCCACCATTCACCAACCTCACACTGTCTGAGAGGCGAGGAAGCGAGAGAGAGAGAGAGAGAGAGAGATGTATACAGATGAATGGTGTGAGTATATATAATATTAGTGTATTAGTGGTAACAGCAGCATCACAGTAGTCTGTTCTGAATGGAATCAGTGACAGTAAATCCACTTTGATGTTATTTATGACTGTGTTCATGATTGAGATTAAAACAGTCACATTATTACATACCTGTCAGGTATAACTGTCTTCTGATCAGCTGTAAGGGTGTCATTATAATTCTCAGCTTCATTCCCTACATGAAAACACAGATATTTAAAGTGGTGAAGTCATAATGAACATTAAAGTTACAGAAATAGTGTTTAAGAGTCACAACAATTACAGTGGTTCAGAGTCAGAGTCAGTGACTTCAGTCCAAAAATAAGATCAGTATGTAAACAGGAAAAGTTCCTCATATTCAGAGTCGGGTTCGTAGATGCTTAAGTCAGTTTTATGATTTCTTCATTCATATTATTAAAATCACCTGCCACGTAATTCATGGCTCTAAAGTTGGGACAAGAACCAGGTTTTTTTAATAGTGTCTAGACCACTGAAAATTACACTTTTATAACTAATATGTTGATACATGGAATGGAGAAGATGGTGAGCATTAAAATAAATCTAATAGGAATGAGTATTGTATAGATTGAATGAATCTAATGGATTTATTATATAGCTTCAGTATATTGGGAATAAGTTGCTGCATAAATAGTAAATAACTGCAAAGTGTTAATTCAGATGATTCAGAATGCAGCAGCAAAGCCCAAAAGGACCCACGTCACACCCTCTTCATTTTTCCTCCACTGGCTTCCTGTAGCCGCCATGGGATCAAATTCAAGGCCTTGATGCTCACGCACAAGACCTTGTCTGGAACATAACCACTCCTACGTCAAAACTATCCCCGAGGTTTATGTTCCATCCTGCAACCTGTATTCAGTTAACGACCGACGCCTGGTAGTGCCTGGTGGTACTAAACCCCTACATGCCCCCACTCAATATATATATATTATATATATAACCCCCTTCCTGGCCGCGGAAGTGTAATATTAAGAAGGTTACTACAGTAAAGGGTTTTAATTAACAGGATCCCAGGTATTTAGCAGTTGATGGTGAATTTGGCTAACCTCTATTTACCAGATGTTGTTATACTATAACAGGCAGAAATGTATGTAAATTATTTAATCCCTATAGCCGTGGTGCCTCCACTGAAGAATTACCCCACTCACACACTATGGCCGGTATTGTTATTCCCCAGAACCAAATATTGAGGTATAACTAGACCAAATATATATAAACCTTATGAAATAAAAAAAGAAATGTCAGTAAAGCCAGGTAGTATGTATAACAAAAATAAAAAACATTTATTATGCTAAACAAAAAACCTTCAAACTGTATACATATATTAGAAACAAAATTTAGTCAATGTACAAACACTCCTTTCTAATTATGAAACAACAGGAACAGTACAGTTTGGATTTAACCACTTAAACCCTTTTTAACTGTTCAGAACCTTCACCAAGCGCTTGGGTTTTCTGTTGGGCCCGTGGTTGGTGCACATACAAACAAAAAATCCTCCTTGGTTCCTTTAATGAACGGCTACTAAAACCTCTCTCCGTTACTCACGCCTCTGGAACAGAAGAATTAGCCACTATGGTCACGAGCTGAAGAGAATGAATCCACACGGCACCCGAGGTTCCAGAAGGTTCATTCAGCGCACGGGTTCAGCGATGGAGTTCCTCCTTAAACAGTGTAGTAGCTACTATGCTACCGAGCACAGTTCTCCACCCAGTCCTCGTCCTTCAGTTTCACAGCGACACTTTCGACTGGTGGGTTACAGATGTCCGTCCCTCACGAAGACATTAGTTTAACGTCCACGAGTTACAGATTGTACTTAGCTTTGTTTTTCCCAAGCTGAGTGCAAAACAAACAAACACAGATAAGCTAGCTGCACTTCACCTAAACTTACAGTTCACCAATTTACCGAGCTGATAGTAGCTCTCGACTTTTCCGTGAATAAAATGATATTTGTGCCACTACTTTAATAGAAGTTTAGTCTACAAACATCACCTCTGCGTTAAAACTCCGGTTCTCTCTTTCCCGCTCGTCTACGCGTGTCACTCCCCCCTCCCTTCCTTTTTTTCTCTTTTCCCCTCCCCAACAAAGGTGACCTCTGATTGGCTAGGAGTTTAATTAAACAGGCAACCCATTGGCTTGAACTACTCCAATGGAAACCAATGCCACGCATCCAGAAACAAGGACCATGGGAAGTGTAGTCTCAATTGAATCCCACCCAAAAAAGTGCAGCAAGCACACCATTTATTCAACTACATTTTTAGGGAGGTGCGGCCAAAATATATATATATATTTAAAAAATACATATATATATATATATATATACTATATGTATATATAATAACTACTCCTTAATATATATATATATATATTTAATTTAACAAAAAAAAATTCTCCTCATATATATATATATATATATATATATATATATATATATATGCTTAAAACTATTTATATATATATATATATATATATATATATATATATATAGTTGAACAAAGTGCACAGCATTATATATATATATATATATATATATATATATATATATATATATATATATATATATATATAATAATTTTAAAAATTAACAGTCTAGTATTATTATTATTATTATTATTATTATTATTATTATTATTATTATTTTATTAAAAATATTATAATTATTCACATAGTTTGGGGTTCCTCTAAAGCGGTTTTAACACCAGACTGCAGCGTTGTAGGTGTTCAGCACACTGTCATGTTAATCAAGTGGACTTTTACACCAAGACGCTGACAGCTCAATATATTACACTCAACATTTATTTTATAGAACTTTAACATACATTGTGTTAATTATGATATTTTCTAGAGCATATTTTTAAATTTCGTGAGGAAAAAGCAGTTTACCCTGAGCAGGTGACTCCAGCATCACGACCATGATCACAGTTATTTTCCCCACTCTGCTGAGCTACAGTTCTTCAGTGTGCGTCTCTGATCCTCTACAGTTCACACCATTCATCCAGATTGTTCCTGACCGCTCGTCAAAGTGAGGCAGCATACACGCACATTTACAGCTTCACCCACAATGCAGCTCTCTACACACCACTGCAGCTTCTCTCATATCCCAGCTATTACTGACACACTGTTCCCCCACTGTCCATCATGAAGAACCTCCACTCTCCCAACACAGCGACTTCCACCATTCACCAACCTCACACTGTCTGAGAGAGAGAGAGAGGGGGGTTATTTTCTGTCATCATTTACTGAGGGACATACACACACACATGCTCTCTCTCCCTCTCTCCTTTCTCTCTCACACACACACACACACACACACACAATTTCTCTCTCTATCACACACACACACACACACACACACACACATTTTCTCTCTCTATCACACACACACACACACACACACACAAACACACACTTTATATCTCTATACACACACACACACACACACACACACACACTATAAATCCTGTGTAAACTGTAAACATTAATCTGGACCTGAGTTTATAACTGAGTCCTCAGAAAAACCCCTGAGGATGATGTGGTATGCGCTCATGTACAACTTTTACAAGCTATATAAATTAAAGACTTTTCACTGTTCATAAAGTTACGATCACTCAGGAAAATTTCTCCCATTTCAGGATTAAAAATGGTGGCTACTGTTAAAGTGAGAAGTGTGTGATGTTTTTAGTGTGAATAATCAGTGTGTACTTACCAGCTACTGTGAGTGTGAGTGTATGAAAAGAATAAAAAAGTCAGACAGATTTCCATCTCCTCCTCGCTGTACGATGTGTTCACCTCCACTCACCCAGAGGGAGACTGAGAGAAGTGTGTCCCCTCACTCAGCCCCCCTACAAGAGAGAGACAGAGAACAGACAGAGAGAGAGAGACAGCCACCAATCACGCACACTGTTACCTTATTAGAAAGACGGGAGGAAATCATCACACAGCCTCAATAACAAAATCCAGACAGGCATCTCTCACTTTCTCCATATATATCAAAAATAACGTCAGCGCTGATGAACAGGCTCCGCCTCCTGTCTCTGAAGTGTGTGACTGGGATCAGGCTCGCCTCCGTCTCTGGGGTGTGTGACTGAGGAACAGGCTCCGCCTCCCGTCTCCTGAGGTGTGTGACTGACGAGAGTAGACCACATCACACACTGATTTCCAGAGAGAGAGGAAGCCTCGGCTGTCTTACAGCATTAATGCCCTGACAGCTGCACAAGCAGCATACACACACTGATAAACCACTGCGCACACTGCAACTATCAGCTACACACACACACACACACACACACACACACACACACGTCATATATATCATTAACACATTA
>CM022766.1:24290358-24295400 GCA_012411365.1 Ameiurus melas | reverse complement strand
AAGCCCAAAAGAAGCGTCACCGGCGAACTCCATTTCGTTTCTAGGCATGGTGAATTACTATGGGAAGTTCCTGCAGGATCTATCAAAGTGTTGGCACCTCTGCACAAGCTGCTGCACAATGACACAGAGTGGCAGTGGGGTGCGGGAGGCAGGAAAGCGTTTAGGAGGTGAAAGAGCTCCTTCATTCAGCAAAACTGTTAGTTCACTATGATCCCGATAAAGACATTGTTCTCTCATGTGGCGCGCGGCCTTATGGGGTGGGGCGGTCCTCCGCGTATTATGGAAGACGGCTCAGAGAAACCTGTTGGATTCGCCTCACGGACGCTGACAGCTGCAGAGAAAGGTTATTCACAGTTGGAAAAAGAAGGTCTTGCTATTGTTTTTTGCAGTAAAGCGTTTTCATCAGTATTTATATGGACGTGTTTTTCAAAATCCACACTGACCATAAACCACTGATGAGTCTGTTCAGTAAAACGCTGCATTCCCGCCGCTAGCGTCAGCCGAAATCAACGGTGGGCACTAATATTGTCAGCCTACCAGTACGCAACCAGTATACAGAGCTGGAAAGACAACGCATACGCTGATGCGTGAGCGCCTACCATTGCCGGGCGCCTGTCTCAACATGCGTACCTCCAGGAGCTATTTTTCATTAGAGAAATTGTCAATGACACCTGTTAAGGCAGCCCAGAGTCCAAGCAGTAGACAGAGAGACCCAGTGCTGTCCAAAGTAAAGACTTACCTGTTGCAGGGCTGGCCCAGTGTGGTTGTCAGTGAGGAACTGAAACCATATGCCAAACGCGAGACAGAACTCAGCCTGCAGGATGGCTGCATATTCTGGGGTTGAGGGTAGTGTACCTCCCCAGGACGCTCACACATCGTGGAAGAACACATGAGACCCATCCAGGAGTGTCACGAATGAAAAGCTTGCAGAGATCCTACGTCTGGTGGCCAAGAATGGATTTAGACCAGGAGAACAAGGTAAAGGCATGTACACAATGTCAGGCAAATCAACACATGTACGCCACCAGCCCCTTTGCAGCCATGGGAGTGGCCAGACCACCCCTGGTCAAGGCTACATCTGGACTTTGCTGGTCCGTTCATGGGGCAGATGTTCCTCATAATAGTGGATGCGCACTCCAAGTGGATAGAGCGCTCACATCATGAGCAACCTAACAGCCCCCTTAACCATAGACAAGCTCAGACAAGTGTTGCATATCCACGGGTTGCCAGATGCAGTAGTCACAGATAATGGTCCGACGTTTACCAGTGAGCTGTTTGGTGAGTTTATGGAACAGAATGGCATCCGACACATTCGTACAGCTCCCTTTCCACCCAGCCTCCGAATGGATTGGCAGAGAGAGCTGTCCAGACAGTGAAGGAGGGTCTAAAAAGGATGAAAGGTGACTCTCTCAGTACCAGACTTTCACGGTTCCTGTTTAAATATCGCCTTACAACCCGCCCACTACTGCAGCCTACTCCCGCCAGAGATGTTGATGGGGCGTAGGCCTAAGTCAAAGTTGGATCTGCTGCGCCCAGACACTAAGGCTGGGGTGCTGAGAAAGCAGGAAAGACAGAAGGAAGGTCACGATCAACATGCACGACAGAGACAGCTGAAACCAGGTGACAATGTCTACGTTAAGAATTTCAGCAATAACTCTAATCAGCAATGGCTGCGGGGGTTATCTTGACACAAAGAGGGGCCTCTCTCCTGGTAGAACTGACTGATGGACGAGATATTCCGCAGACATCAGGACCCACGCGCCTGTGGCATGATACAGACCCAGAGGTCAGTAGCACCTCAGAGTTCCCCTTGGTGAGTCAGACTACTGGGGAAGCTTCACCAGAGAAAAAGTTACTTGAAGAAATGTCTGTGCCCCGGGGAGAGGATGAACAAGTGATCACGAGACACACAGGCCCCTCTTGTGACTCTTATACCAGATCCACCCAAAACACCTACCTCAGCTGTGCCAGCAACAGCACCGGAGATAGTTCGCAGGTCACAGGCGTGATCGGAAGCCTCCAGATAGACTGAATGTTTTAATTAATCTGAATGTGTTCAGTGGAATGTGCACATGCTAGATTATAAGATTATGCCAAATAATATGATTTGTGTTTTGAAGAAGTATAATGAGTCAATATGTAAGAAAGAAATGACACCACATTAGTTTAAAATTTTCCAGTTTATTTGTATTGGGGAATTTTGGAATTTAGTAAGGGAGGAGTGTTGTATACTTATCAAATAGTAATTACATTTCTTACCACTAGGTGGAGTCTATGTTTTTAGAGAGTAGTTTTGCACTACCTTCATGGAGAGAAAAGGTGTGCTAGGGAAGTCGCCTACGAGGAACCGTGTTGTGTTCCTAAGCGTTCTTATGCTACAGCATTCATGTTATATTTCATATAAAAGCTACCACTCGGTACAACCTCTTTTTGTGGTCCTGTTTATTATACAAGTTACCACAAACATACTCTGTCTACTCAGGTTTTAGATTCTTAGCTATGATTAATCTACGAGCGCGCGTGCGTAAGCACGTGTGATGTGGGCACAGAACAGACTATGGGCCTGCGTGAAGTTGGCCCCCCACCACGCATAAAAACATCAGCAAAATAGTCTCAATCGTTTGTGCTTCGTTTGTGCCGTTAAAATTTTCGTTTGTGCTGCCGGGTTGGAGATATTAAAGGAATATTCAAAGGTCATTCTGGGGTCACCCAGCCCCCACATGCTCCAAATTAACCCGAAATGGTCTCAATCGTTTGTGCTTCGTTTGTGCTGGTTTGTGCTGATAAAGTTTCGTTTGTGCTGCCTCGGTTCCGGAGATATTAAAAGAGAAATCATATCATCATTTGTTCAATAAACAATTCTCTTTATTTCATTCACTTGTCTCTCATGATTGAACTTTTCATTTATTTACAAGGAGAATAATCTGTTACACTTCACTCCACCACTAGGTGTGACACTTCTGTTCATGGTGCTCTTGTGGGAATTAGTGTTGTTAGTATAGGAAAAGTCGACACAGTTACTAAATAAAATTCTGGCCAGTGTAAGTACAATTTTTTAACACTGTAAGTTAGAATATTATTAGTTCACTTCAATCATAATGGTACAACTTTCAAAGAGCTAAGATTGTCAATGTTTCTTGAACAGAAAACTCATTGTTAATACTAGTATGGCCAATGGAGCTATGCAATGCTAATTACAGCTGCACATGGTACCCATGTTAGTTGCTGTACTGCAGGCTTCTGGCATGGCACATCTTCAGACCGCGTGGAAGAAGGCCTTAACCTCCAGAGTCCTCCCCCTCGCCTCAGGCCAATCCAAAGTCCGTCACAGTGTCCCTCTGCATTCAAGACAGACTCTACTTCAGGAAAAGTGCTCTGTGCAGGTAAAGTTTCTCACAGTTACAGTCTGGGAGAACTTCTGTGGGTGTGCTACTGACCGGGAAGCACCTCCACAGAATTTTCTTTGTGTGAATTTCCCTTAAATCTGATGCTCCAAGAGAGAGATTTACTTTAAGGGCAGTCATTGCTTTCAGAGGAGGCTTACCCAGGATGCTCTTGGACATTATTTGGCCTACTGCAGGAGGTCTCCCATGTGTCTGGGAGATGTATGATGACCTGAGAAGTGGGTGACAGGAATGTCAGAAAAAAACAAAATATGCCCACATGCTGTGTTATACACAAAAGACTGATTGCATTGTTTAAATTTAAATATTTTCACAATATACACATATACATATATATATATATACACACATTCATACAAACATATATATATATACACGGCCAACGTATGTTATAAACAGAGCTACAGCAAACAGATTATGGTGTGTGTATTTATTTATTTATGACAATGTTAATATTATGACTGTTATTCTCATAACAACATATACAGAAACAAGTAAAAAACACTTATCTTGGAGTTCGTGTTACATTTCACACATCCTGTGATCCGCTGTGTCTCTTAAAAGTTGAAACGCAACAGTGGTTAGGTAACAATTAAGTGAATGCGACTATTTAATGTTATTTGTTGGTTTGGATTTTACCTTGTTACTTCAACTGTATTGTTCAAATAAAAAGACAGTCAGCAAAAATCGGCACAAACGATTTAGACCATTTTGGGTCAATTTGGAGCATGTGTGGGGCTGGTGACGTCATCTCATAGAACTTATCCCTAATATATTAAAATCGAAAGCAGCACAAACGATTGAGATTATTTTGAATGAACTTGGAGCATGGTCGGGGTGACCCCAGAATGACCTATAAATATTATTTTAGTACCATTATGATTGAAGTTAACTAATAATATTCTAACTTACAGTGTTAAAAATTGTACTTACACTGGCCAGAATTTTTATTTAGTAACTGTGTCGACTTTTCCTATACTAACAACACTAATTTCCACAAGAGCACCATGAACAGAAGTGTCACACCTAGTGGTGGGAGTGAAGTGTAACAGATTATTCTCCTTGTAAAATAAATGAAAAGTTCAATCATGAGAGACAAGTGAATGAAATAAAGAGGTGTTTATTGAACAAATGATGATAGGATTTCTCTTTTAATATCTCCTGAACCGAGGCAGCACACGCGAAGCTTTTATCAGCACAAACCAGCACAAACGGAGCACACGCGATTGCTGAGGTATTTGGGGTGAATTTGGAGTATGTGGGGGCTGGGTAGGCCCCAGAAGGACCTATAAATATTAATTTAATATCTCCGGAACCGAAGCAGCACAAACAAAACTTTTATCAGCTCAAACCGGCACAAATGAAGCACAAAACGATTGAGAGTATTTTGAATGAACTTGGAGCATGTGGGGGCTGGTAACGTCACCAGCGCCACAATTAAATGTCTAATATCTTAAAAAGCGAAAGCAGCACAAACGAAACTTTTAACAGCACAAACCAGCACAAACGATTGAGACCATTTCGGGTTAATTTGGAGCATGTGGGGGGGCTGGGTGACCCCAGAATGACCTTTGAATATTCCTTTAATATCTCCGGAACCAAAGCAGCAGAAACGAAAATTTTAACGGCACAAACGAA
>CM022766.1:24200358-24282858 GCA_012411365.1 Ameiurus melas | reverse complement strand
AAACTCTTTATAAAGTAGCAGAGCCACTGTCACACTACTGAAAAATGTAGTTAGGTTAGTAGCATCAGTACTTTTAGTTAGCTTCTCCCCAACACTGCCTAAAATGAGCATGCCTACAGATCTACTAAAAGACTTCAGAAAGAGGGTTTAAGCAGCGTGTTTTTCCCACTCAAAGCACATCTACCATTTTTAATTCATTTTATCGACTACGGAACCTGCAGGTTTTTGTTTCATTTACAGGAAATAAGAAGTTGTCCTGCAGGAGAGATGAAGTACTTGGGAACTTTATTTTATTTCTGTAGGAGGTGTGCAGTAGTCCTGCAGGATTTTTCCCTTGTGCAGCAAGTGTGTTGGACATTCCTGCATGTTTCTGTTGTACTGAAGGCTCCATTCTAGAACCTAGAGACATTTCCTGCACAGTTTGTCAATGTGTCCTGCAGGATTTCATCTTTCCTGCAGGAGAGCAGCAAACATCATGCAGAGAAATGAAAATCCTGCAGGATTCTTGTAGGGTTTTGTTTGTAAGGGTTCTCTGTCTTTTGAAAATCTGCACAATATTTACACAATTAAATTAAACACAGGTCACAGAATGTCGAGACTCACTGCTGGTCCTCACCGGTGCTCTGGGAGAGTGGAGGTGTTTCATGGAGGTTCCTGGTCCACAGTGTGTGATGCTGACTTTGACCAGCAGGATGCAGAGGTTGTGTGTCGAGAGCTGGACTGTGGGATTCCTGTGGAGGTGCTGGGATCAGCTGCTTTTGGCCGAGGGGAGGGTCAGGTGTGGACAGAGGAGCTTCAGTGTAGAGGAAATGAATCTGAGATTACCTTCTGTCCAACATCATCTTCACTCAAACACTCAAACTGCTCCCATTACAACGATGTGGGATTAATGTGTTCTGGTGAAGTATCATGATTTAACTTCTGTTTAAATAGAGAACACATACCTGTCAATCAAACTTTAAGGTGTCTTTGTTCATTTTCCTCTTTCACTGAGCTCCGGCTGTTTGTTCAGGTCACACAGGGGCCGCTGGTGAGACGGACCGGACTCCTGTTCTGGTGGTGTGGAGCTCCAGTACCTCAGTGAGTGGGGGCACAGTCTGTGCTGTAGGATGGGATATGAGAGCTGCAGATGTTCTCTGTACACAGCTGGGTTGTGGGAGTGCTGTGGCTGTGGTGGAGGTCGACTGGTTTGGGGAGGGGAGTGGCCACATCTGGGCTGATGTGTTTGATTGTCAGGGGAATGAGACACACCTATCACAATGTAACATCTCATCATGGAGTCGAGCTGCATGCTCTCATAAACACGATGCTGGAGTCATCTGTAATGGTGAGATATTAACATCACCTACACCACGTTAGTGAATAAAGTCAGTGTTCATTAGAATATTTAAACGATGTTCTTCTGCTTCAGGATCATCCGTGGCGTTTCATGAGGGGCGAGTGCAGTTGTCTGGAGGGAGTGAGTGTCAGGGGGAGGTGGAGATTTATTTCAGGCAGGACTGGAGGAGAATTCTCCTGGACTCGTGGAGTCTGTCTGAGGCGTCTGTGCTCTGCAGACAGCTGGGCTGTGGCTCCGTGCTGAACTACCGCTCCTCTCCATCCACCACTGAACACAAACACATGTGTGTAACGGGTTTCAGCTGCTCTGGGAGTGAAGCTCATCTGGGGAACTGCAGCAGTGCACAACCTGTCAACTGCAGCTCCGGGGAACATCTGTACATCACCTGCTCAGGTAAGCAGCACAACACCTACCAATGAGCAGATATTAACAACAGAAATACATGTTTTATAATTCTAAAGTATCTTACTAAATATACAGAGTAATTAAATATGTTATAAAATTGTATTAGTTTTATATAACTTATAAAGTAAATAAAAAAAAAATCTTTACTCCAGACCCCAGGTCCATCAGGCTGGTTGGTTCTGGGGGAGACTGTGCAGGAAGGCTGGAGGTTTTCCACAGCGGCTCGTGGGGGACAGTGTGTGATGACTCGTGGAATATTGAGGATGCGCAGGTGGTGTGCAGACAGCTGCAGTGTGGAGTGGCCCTCAGTACCCACATACCAGCCTGGTTTGGTCCTGGAACTGGGTCCATATGGCTGAATGAGGTGGAGTGTGAGGGGAACGAGACGTCCCTGTGGAACTGCAGATTTCAGCTGTGTGAAGAGGCTGAATGTGGACACCAGGAGGACGTAGGAGTCGTGTGTTCAGGTACAGTGTAATGACTGAGATTAAACCTGTAAATATGTAAATGAATCTTTTTCAAAACTGATGTCCAAAGTTCTTGAAATTCAGCTTGATAGTAAGGACCTGTTTATGAATGTAATCCATGTTGAATATCTTTTTACATAAAGATAATATTACACATATTTAACTGAAACAATAAAACAGGATTTTTAATGTATGTAATCCTCTCACCAGAGTTTAAAGAGATCCGACTCACGGAGGGCTGTGAGGGGAATCTGGAAGTGTTCTACAATGGAACCTGGGGTAATGTGTGTCACAATCAGATGGAGATGGAGTTAGAAACAGCAGATATGGTGTGTCGAGAGCTGAACTGTGGAAGACGCGAGCGTTTGGTCTCGTCCAAAGCGAGAGTCGAATCTGCTCCTAACTGGCTGGATCATGTGAAATGTAGGAAACACGACTCTAATCTGTTGAAGTGTCCATCTTCACCCTGGGGACAGAACAGATGTGATAATGATGATGAGGTGGTTCATATTACCTGCACAGGTAGGAGGATTCTCTCTCTCTACTAGTTTTATACATTGCTGTAGAATTTGCATAAATATTCCAGCTATAAAATAAGAAAGAGAGAAAAGTCTGATTCATGCATTTTATTACTGCAGAAGATGGAACGTCTCTACGTCCTCATGGAACATGCTCTTCATCTCCTCTTCAGAAATATTGCTCAAGTAAGGACACTTAAATCTGCAGCTTGATAAGGAAAGAGTTTGTGTTTCTACCCAGAAGTTGATTATTTTCCTGTAACAGCAGGTCCTGAAGTAATTTATTCCTCTAATAACACAGCAATAAACCAACAATTAAATTTTTTATATTAAAGGATGATATGAAATGTATTTTATCCATTTATAGTTTCTTTAATGTTGTTGAATAAATCAATTAATTCCTGTTATCACTTACATTATAGTAGATATAAACAGTCGTTCTACCACAAGATTCTCTTTTATTCTCATTGACATTTTCAAATTTACATTCAGGTTACAGAGAAACCGTGAAGCGTAAACTCTGTTCTGAAGATGTCAGAAAACTTAAAGTTGCAGCATTAGCTCTGACTGTTACAAAGCGCTAACACTGGAGACTCCTTCCGTAAATGTGACATAAACATCTCATTAGAGAAAACATCAGCACACATTGAGCGTTGGTGTGTTTCCTCTAGTGTGGAAACATGTGTGTTTACCAGAAATACCAGAATTCAACAGTGTCAAGGTGTAGGATGGTTTTAATAGATGATGGTCAGTTCTTGTTGATGTATCATTGTGTTGTAGTGAGCTGTGTGACTGGAGCTGTTATTCAGCGTTGGTGTGTTTCCTCATGTGTGATGTGTGTGATGTAGAGCACTGGTCTCTCAGGCTGAGTAGGAAAGGGAAGCTGCTCTGGGAGGTTGGAGGTGTATCATAACCGCTACGTGGGGCTCCGTTTGTGATGATCAGTGGAACATCAGAAGGCTCCAGGTGGTGTGCAGACAGCTGGGCTGTGGGTCGGCGCTGAGTGCTGATAGGAATGTTAGTTCTGGTCCTGGTGAAGTGACTATCTGGCTGAACAGAGTGAAGTGTCGAGGGGATGAGATTCACCTGTGGGACTGTCATCATTCCCTGAAGAAACACACTGACTGCTCTCATGCTGAAGTCACCTGTGCAGGTCAGAGGGGTGTGCTAACTTTTCAGCTTCCTGTCTCCACTCATTACACTTTTCTCCCAGTGTTAAGGCTTGATAACTTTTATTTATAATCTTAGATATTAGTTTGAAAGCTCAGACCCTAAACTGTAATACACTGATCAGCAGCTCATAACCCTTATTTAGTGAGAGTATATTTTATTATATGATAGAAAGTTTTTTTTATATTCTGTAAATACAGACGAGTCCACTACTACACCCACCACCACCACCACCACCACCACCACCAAACATAGGTATATATTTGTTACAATACAATATTTGTTACTGTTCATCATTTTTCTAAATATTTATGATTACAGCGTCGTATCAAGATCCTCTTCTGTGTTTTTAACTTCAGTAAGAGCTCCAAATACTCCATCACCTAAACCTCCATCCACCCCTCCACTGGTTCTCTTTGTGTTGGGAACGCTGCTCTTCCTGGCCTTAGTGCTTCTGCTGGTACTGTTTTACCAGAACAGAGTGCTCAGGAGAGGTACGAGACATACCTGTAAATACTAATCACATTTTATCCTGCTGTTAAAATTGTCCTGTAAGAATTTCATTAAAAGTTATTATTATTATTATTATTATTATTATTATTATTATTATTATTATTATTATTATTATCCACTCCCAGTTGTCTCTAAGAGGAGGCGTAAGACTCAGCCTGAGGCAGTCTATGAGGAGATCAACCACAGATACATCACTAGAAGAAGGACGAGCTCCACTCAAAGAGGTGAGTGATATGTGGACTGTTCTACATCACACTTATTGTATTCCATTTAAACTTGTAGCAGTAGTGTGTGTGTGTGTGTGTGTGTGTGTGTGTGTGTGTGTGTGTGTGTGTACACTGTGTGAGTGATATAAATAAATTGTTGGTGTGTGTATGTATACGCTTTCCTGCACAGGTGCATCTCCCCTCAAACTTGCCCTCTGCTTGTGTGTGTGTGTGTGTGTGTGTGTGTGTGTGTGTGTGTGTGTGTGTGTGTGTGTGTGTGTGAATTAGGACTGAGATCATAAGATGAACTGATGAATTGATTAAATTAATCACAGATCAGTTTTGGGTGAGAAATTACCCCCCAAAAGATCATTTAAAGTCATTATTGTATTCGATGAGAAAAGCAATATATTACTAAATAAATTAAGAAATATATTATTTTATTTTATTCAACATAGAATTTATTACACATAAACTTTGAGGTTGTATTAGGTTCTGATTAAAGTAAACATTCATCTGTTCATCCATGATGCTGCGGGATTGCACTAAGCTTTTGCTGCCTCCAGAACAATAAAAACAACATGTTGTTATGTCGAGTACACAGAAACATGAAGTGGAGATCACGAGAAAACGAGAAAGAAAGAAAATAATAACGCATGGACACTTAGGGCTTCCGTAGCAATCCATTGAGCTCTGGCATTTGTTGGTGTTTCCGATGTAGATGACTGATCGTGTGCTGCTGCTCTCGGTCAGTGTGGTTTGGCGGAGCGTGATGACTGTAGCAGCCGGGGTTGTGCTACCTGTAGAGGGCGCTAAAACAGAGGCCCAAGCAGAGTTTGTTCATCTCCTCACATCACGCTCGTCACTAAGCAACTGCATGCGGTGTAACATGACGTACTTAATCACACTAAATTAACACGTTAAATCCACAGCTCTGGTATGTATATATATACACTGCTCAAAAAAAAAAAGGGAACACTAAAATAACACATCCTAGATCTGAATGAATGAAATAATCTCATTAAATACTCCTTTCTTTACATAGTTGAATGTGCTGACAACAAAATCACACAAAAATTATCAATGGAAATCAAATTGATCAACCCATGGAGGTCTGGATCTGGAGTCACACTCAAAATCAAAGTGGAAAACCACACTACAGGCCGATCCAACTCTGATGTATTGTCCTTAAAACAAGTCAAAATGAGGCTCAGTAGTGTGTGTGGCCTCCACGTGCCTGTATGACCTATCTACAACGCCTGGACATGTTCCTTATGAGGTGGTGGACGGTCTCCTGAGGGATCTCCTCCCAGATCTGGACTAAAGCATCCGCCAACTCCTGGACAGTCTGTGGTGCAACGTGGCGTTGGTGGATGGAGCGAGACATGATGTTCCAGATGTGCTCAATTGGATTCAGGTCTGGGGAACGGGCGGGCCAGTCCATAGCATCAATGCCTTCCTCTTGCAGGAACTGCTGACACACTCCAGCCACATGAGGTCTTGCATTGCACGGGCCCTCATACCACCCCCATGGAGTCTGTTTCTGACCGTTTGAGCAGACACATGCACATTTGTGGCCTGCAGGAGGTCATTTTGCAGGGCTCTGGCAGTGCTCCTCCTGCTCCTCCTTGCACAAAGGCGGAGGTAGCGGTCCTGCTGCTGGGTTGTTGTCTTCCTACGGCCTCCTCCACGCCTCCTGATGTACTGGCCTGTCTCCTGGTAGCGCCTCCATGCTCTTGACAATACGCTGACAGACACAGCAAACCTTCTTGCTACAGCTCGCATTGATGTGCCATCCTGGATGAGCTGCACTACCTGAGCCACTTGTGTGGGTTGTAGACTCCGTCTCATGCTTCCACTAGAGTGAAAGCACCGCCAGCATTCAAACATGACCAAAACATCAGCCAGGAAGCAGAGGAACTGAGAAGTGGTCTGTGGTCACCAGACTTGGTCTTGCTAATTTCCTATAATTTCCACCTGTTGTCTATTCCATTTGCACAACAGCATGTGAAATTAATTGTAATCAGTGTTGCTTTCTAAGTGGACAGTTTGATTTCACAGGAGTGTGATTGACTTGGAGTTACATTGTGTTGTTTAAGTGTTCCCTTTATTTGTTTGAGCATTATATATATATATATATATGTCATTTATGATAAATCAATAAAAATAAACTAAATGTGTGTGAGAGGAAATGTGCAGTTAGAGTACATGTGGTGTAGAGACAGAATTCTGCTGATAAACATCTATTAAAGCTTCTGATTTAGTGCAGGTGTGTGTGTGTGTGTGTGTGTGTGTGTGTGTGTGTGTGTGTGTGCGTGTGTGTTTTCCTGTACAGGTGCATCCCCCCTCTCTCTCCCGGTGTGTGTATAAATATAAATATATATCTGAATTATACACTGACTCTCGGGGGTCAGCTTTTTTCAGGTTGCCAGATTAACTAGTTGGTGTAATGCAGATGTGTGCTTCAGTGAACCACTGTGCTGTATCCTTAAAACAGCACATGAACACAACACTTTAAACGCTATAATTCATACAGTGCTGTTCAGCTTTATGTGATGAATAGTGCCATGAAGGCCTTCAAAATGTAGTCTGTACTTTCTGAACTTCTCCTCAACTTACTTGTCTTTTGTTGCCAGTAAAAAGCTGCCTTATGTCTGTTCCTTTTCTCTTCCTCATGACATCACCAGTGTTAAATGAAATGTGAGTGCAAAAAAGGCCTCTGTTATTTCTATGTGAAAAGATCACTGCATGAAGTTTGTATTTATTACCAACCTAAACTACACGGATAAAACAGACATTCGTGAGTCGTGACTAAAGGGTTGTGTATTACATTTCTCAAAGATATCCATAAAAAGTCTCGTCTAAAGTTTGCCACAAGCCACCTGGGAGACACACCAAACGTCACACCAAACGTTGAGAAATGGCTTTCTTCTTGCCACTCTTCCATAAAGGCCAGATTTGTGCAGTGTACGACTGATTGTTGTCCTATGAACAGACTCTCCCACCTCAGCTGTAGTTCTCTGCAGTTCATCCAGAGTGATCATGGGCCTCTTGGCTGCATCTCTGATCAGTCTTCTCCTTGTCTGAGCTGAAAGTTTAGAGGGACGGCCAGGTCTTGGTAGATTTGCAGTGGTCTGATACTCCTTCCATTTCAAAATGATCGCTTGCACAGTGCTCCTTGGGATGTTTAAAGCTTGGGAAATCTTTTTGTATCCAAATCCGGCTTTAAACTTCTCCACAACAGTATTGCGGACCTGCCTGGTGTGTTCCTTGGTCTTCATGATGCTCTCTGCGGTTTCAACAGAACCCTGAGACTATCAAAGAGCAGGTGCATTTATACAGAGACTTTATTACACACAGGTGGATTCTATTTATCACCATCAGTCATTTAGGACAACATTAGATCATTCAGAGATCCTCGCTGAACTTCTGGAGTGAGTTTGCTGCACTGAAAGTAAAGGGGCCGAACAATTTTGCACGCACCACTTTTCAGTTTTTTATTTGCTAAAAAAGTTTCAAAAATCCAATAGATTTCGTTCCACTTCACAATTGTGTCCCACTTGTTGGTGATTCTTCACAAAAAATTAAAATTTTATATCTTTGTGTTTGAAGCCTGAAATGTGGCAAAAGGTTGAAAAGTTCAAGGGGGCCGAATACTTTCGCAAGGCACTGTGTGTATATATATATATATATATATATATATATATATATATATATATAAAAATATATATATAATAAATATATATCTGAATTATACACTGACTCCGGGGGTCAGCTTTTTCAGGTTGCCAGATTAACTAGTTGGTGTAACGCAGATGTGTGCTTCAGTGAACCACTGTGCTGTATCCTTAAAACAGCACATGAACACAACACTTTAAACGCTATAATTCATACAGTGCTGTTCAGCTTTATGTGATGAATAGTGCCATGAAGGCCTTCAAAATGTAGTCTGTAATTTCTGAACTTCTCCTCAACTTACTTGTCTTTTGTTGCCAGTAAAAAGCTGCCTTATGTCTGTTCCCTTTCTCTTCCTCATGACATCACCAGTGTTAAATGAAATCTGAGTGCAAAAAAGTTTCTATGTGAAAAGATAGTGATGCAGAGTTACTACCCTAGAGTGGAGTGATGCAGAGTTACTACCCTAGAGTTGGGCTTGACGCTGCTTCCGGCTTGACGCTGCTTCCGGCTTGACGCTATTATATTACTTTTCTTATTTCTATACTTTAAAAAATATATATATTTACTTGAATTTCACAAATATAAACACATTAGTTTAGATAAAACTAATCGTAATATTGTGGTGTCGCTAAATTCTGGTTTGTTTGTACAAACATCAACGACTAGCTTGCGATTAGCTTTAGCCCGCTAGCATCGTGGTTAGCAGTAACCGCTAGCATCACCTACCACTAGCCTACCTTTACGTTTGTATTTCATATTTTGAATTTATCACTGTTCTGTTTAAAAAAAACAAATATGTCCACCGTCTCTCCTGTTCTGAGTGCAGATGACTCGCTCGAGCTTCACATGGTGTTGCTGGAACTGGAGGATGTGGAGAGGGAGGATCCGCGGCCTACTTGACCAGCAGGCCCAGCTGCAGGAGCGCGACAACTGCGCTGGAATCATTTTGTGCCTCTGTCCACACCCCAAGGTAAACACACAGTGTGGTATTTCCACTCCCAGCCCCTACGCCCGTGTGTTTCTCTGTGCAGGGATCGTGCAGCCAGGACCTTCCCAGCCACGGTCTCCGTCACCACCGGCGCCAACACACCTCGGGCCTTGGGTGAATCAGCGGTGGAAGGCTGCACCCTCGCGAAGGTCTCTCCACCACCGGTGTTCCAGATTCCAACCGGAACCGCTTCGCCTCTCTGCCAGACCAGACCCAACGCCGTGATGGCCGGAGACTCCATCGTGGCGAACGTCCGTGTAGCTTCATCCAAAGGTAAGGTGCACACACACTTTTTTTCTGGTGCTCGTGTTCTGATGTGCTGTGCAGGTATCCAGGATCCTGAAGAAGGACGAGCGCATTGGAGCGGTTGTGCTGCACGCCGGACTAACGACACCAGGCTACGGCAGACGGAGGTTCTGAAGAGGGACTTCACCAGCCTGATCGAGACGGTGCGAGGCAGATCACCCACAGCGAGGATCATCGTCTCTGGACCTCTTCCCACATTCAGACGTGGAGCAGAAAAGTTCAGTAGACTTCTCGCTTTAAATGAATGGTTAGTCTCTTGGTGTAATGAGCAGAATCTAGTGTTTGTTAATAACTGGAATCTGTTTTGGGAGCGCCCTAGGCTGTTTCGTCCTGATGGCCTGCACCCCAGCAGCGTTGGAGCGGAACTGCTGTCCGAGAACATCTCCAAGGCGCTTCACTCCAAGTGACTCTCTACTGTAAGTACATCTTCTGACAATAACAGTCAGTTTAATCAATGTTCATTTAATAGTCAATCACCAGTAATAAATACTATTGAGACTGTGTCTGTTCCCCGAGCTATACACATAAATAGGAAATCTCGTAACCTTCATAACCTAATTAACATAAAATTAAATCATATTGAATGCACAGCCAGCATTTTTGATCTGAAGCTAGGACTACTAAACGTTAGATCTCTTATGTCTAAGGCTCTTATTGTCAACGACATCATTACTGACCAGGAATGTAATTTAATGTGTTTAACGGAAACTTGGGTTAAACCAAACGAGTACATAGCATTAAATGAAGCCAGTCCTCCTGGATACAGTTATGTACATCAGCCTCGTTCAACTGGTAGAGGAGGAGGTATTGGTCTTATCCATAGTGAAAATCTAATCGTCACACAAAAATATAATCATAAGTTTAATTCCTTTGAAATTCTTTATACCAGTGTAAATCCCATAGCCAAAAAAAATAAGTCAATTCCTCTAATTATTATTTACAGACCCCCCAGGGCCATATACTGAATTTCTTAGTGAATTTGCAGACTTTGTATCAAACCTGGTTGTGTCTGTAAATAAAGCATTAATCGTCGGAGATTTTAATGTTCATTTTGGTAACCTGGAGGACCCTCTGAGAACAGTGGCGTGTCCATCTTAGATTCAGTAGGGATTAATCAGAGAATTGATCGGGCCTACTCATAGTGGTGGTCACACTCTTGACCTCATACTAACATACGGACTACGCTATAGAAAATATTGAAATTATTCCACAGTCTGAAGTTATCTCAGACCACCATCTTATCTCATTCATAATCCGTATGGATTATAATATCTCCACCTCGCCTCGCTACCGCGTAAAACGCACATTCACATCAGCTACTGCACTGAGCTTCATAAATAACCTACCAGAGACATCAGTTAGTTTTGGATCAGCGCCTGATCCAGTAGATCTCGACCAGGCAACTGAAAGTTTGGAGTCATCACTCCGTTGCACACTAGATAGAGTGGCTCCACTCAAAAGGAAAATAATTAGACACAAAAAATTAGCACCCTGGTATAATGATCTAACGCGAATCCTTAAAACAGAAATCTAGACAATTAGAGAATAAATATCGCCAAACCAAGCTGGTTATATTTCAGACAGCATGGAAGGAGAGCCTACTGCAATATAGGAAATCTCTTGTCGATGCTAAAAAGATCTACTTCTCCACCTTAATAGGAGACAACCAAAACAATTCCAGATTCCTCTTCAACACGGTAGCACAACTAACTAGGAATAAAACCACTTCAGAGGAAAAAACTCAATCATTTCATAGCAGTGAGGATTTTATGAAATTTTTCATTTATAAAATTGAAAATATTAGAGATGAAATACAGGCCATTAAATTACAACCGGTCAGTAATATAACAAACACATTAGATGACAATGTGGCAATACCGGATCAATGTTTAGAGTGTTTTGCTCCGCTTATAGAGACCGACCTAGCTACACTAATCTCATCAGCTAATTCATCAACCTGCATACTAGATCCTATACCCACATGTTTGTTTAAACAGATTTGTCCAGGAGTAATTAAGTCACTTTTAAATATAGTAAATTCCTCCCTAACCACTGGCTATGTCCCTAAATCTCTAAAATTAGCAGTTATTAAACCATTGATAAAAAAACCTGACCTTGACCCGTCTCAATTATCCAATTATAGACCAATATCGAATCTCCCCTTCATCTCAAAGATTCTAGAAAAGGTAGTAGCAAAACAGTTATGCTCATACTTAGAAAGGAACAACATTCATGAAATATATCAGTCAGGATTTAGACCTCATCACAGCACAGAGACAGCACTAGTTAAAGTAGTAAATGACCTTCTTCTGACCTCTGATCAGGGTTGTGTCTCGCTGCTTGTGTTACTCGCCTATAGTGCAGCTTTCGATACCATAGATCACACTATTCTCCTTGATAGATTAGAAAATTTTTTTGGTATTAAGGGAACAGTCCTCTCCTGGCTCAGGTCTTATCTGACCGATCGTTATCAATTCGTAGATATAAATGGTGATTTCTCCATGCGTACTGAGGTTACTTTTGGAGTTCCCCAGGGTTCTGTTTTAGGCCCGCTGCTTTTTACCTTATATATGTTACCCCTAGGACAAATTATTCGTAAACATGGAATTAGCTTCCACTGTTATGCTGATGATACACAGCTGTATGTTTCAGCGAAGCCAGAGGACAGACAGAAGCTTAGTAAAGTGGAGGATTGTGTAAATGACATTAGATGTTGGATGTTAACTAACTTCCTTTTAATTAATTCGATAAAACAGAAATACTTTTATTAGGCCCCGTGTAGCTAGAAGTAATCTTCCTGACTACACAGTAACTCTGGGTGTCTTTCTGTTTCATCATGTACAGCAGTTAAAGACCTCGGAGTGATTATTGACTCCAGTCTATCATTTGATGCTCATGTAGATAATATTACTAGGATAGCGTTCTTTCATCTCAGAAATATTTCTAAGATAAGAAACATATTGTCACTACATGATGCAGAAATACTGGTTCATGCATTCGTCACCTCTAGATTAGATTACTGTAATGCCTTACTGTCTGGATGTTCCAGTAGGAATATAAATAAACTCCAGTTAGTCCAGAATGCAGCTGCTAGAGTCCTTACTAGAACTAGAAGATACGACCATATCACCCCCGATCTTATCCACACTGCATTGGCTCCCGGTAATATTTCGCATTAAGTTTAAAATACTTTTATTAACCTATAAAGCACTACACGGTCTCGCACCACAATATCTAAGCGACCTTCTGGTTTTATATGATCCGCCCGCGCCCTACTCAGATCAAAAGATGCAGGCTATTTGATATTACCTAGAATAGTGAAGTCTACTGCAGGGGGAAAAGCCTTCGCTTATAGAGCCCCACAGTTATGGAACAGTCTTCCTATTAGTGTTCGGGACTCAGACACAGTCTCAGTGTTTAAATCTAGGCTTAAAACATATTTGTTTACTCAAGCTTACCCTGACTAGATTATATCGCACTACCTCACAGTCCTAATCGTTTTTCTCCCTCTCTCTCCTTTTTGCCGGAGCCCACACACAAATTTATGGAGATATTGGAGATCCAGATCCCTTCTGCCTCTGGATGAGCCCAAATCTTCTGCTGGGACTACGGCTGCTCCTAAGGCCATACATACTTCTCATTTTCACATTATCTGTGTTACATTCACAATCTGTGTTACCCAGATGAGGATGGGTTTCCCTTCTGAGTCGGGTTCCTCTCAAGGTTTCTTCCTCAAAAAAATTCTTAGGGGTTTTTTCCGCCACCGTCGGCCACTCAGTGGCTTGCTCAGTTGGGATAAATTCCATTTGTTTTCTACCTGTTTGTCTCTGTTTATCTGTTCCTGTTTGTCTCTCTTTAGATGTTTCTGACTGTTCATACCTGTTTTTTATTTCTGTAAAGCTGCTTTGAGACAATGACTATTGTAAAAAGCGCTATACAAATAAAATTGAATTGAATTGAATTGAAAAGATCACAGCATGAAGTTTGTATTTATTACCAACCTAAACTACACGGATAAAACAGACATTCGTGAGTCGTGACTAAAGGGTTGTGGGATTGTTTTGGGGTGAGTGTGTGTGTGTGTGTGTGTGTTAGTGTGTGTGTGTGTGTGTGTGTATGAGCGTACTTTCCTGCACATGTGCACACGTGAGGTATTTGGACTTAATAATCTTCATGTGGGAAAAGACTGACTCACATACATAAGTAGAGCCGAATAATGCAGTCGAGGAGGTTGTACATTTCCTCATGTTTGGTACTTTTCCCCTGTGAGTAAGTTCAAAACTGTCCATGAGCCCTGGACTTCAGCTGAAGGTCAGTCGTAGTTCTCTATCTTCCCCTCCTCCACTTCAGACGACTTCAGGCGTGTCAATGAAACAGTGTTGCAGTTTTCGATGCGAGTGAATCAACCTCAACATTGTCCCTAAACGGGTAGCACATGAATGTAGTGTTGAAACCGTCTGTGAAACTCTGAGCGACAGACAGCTGTCTATCTGCTCCGTGTAGCGTGCGATGTTCAACTGCACACAAGCCTTCCGCTGCGTCTCCAGATCTGATGCCAGGTTTTGGAAGTTCCCAAAATCATGGTGCTGCAGCTTTGAGGACAGAAGTTGAATTTTCCGTTTAAAGGCATTAACTGAGCGGATCATATTGACCACGGGTTTGTCTTTTACTTGCAGCTCCAAATGAAGCTCATTTAACATGTTGGTCAGATCGGTTCTGGTCAGAAGTCCAGCAGTCACTGATCATCACTGAGTCGGGTGTGTTCTGCATGTTTAACAGCAAAGAGAAACTCCCTTATCTCCATAAATCCTCGGCCATGACGTCACAGCGCCGTGTAACTACTCCTTGATAGCTGGAGAGTTTTGATTGAAGATAATATTTCGGTTTTGTTTTTAAAGCGTTTTATAAGTAAATAAGTAAAAGTAGTTAGAGGTTAAAAAAAAAAAAAAAAAAAAAAAAAGTTAGTGTAAGTTAGTAAGTAAGTTAGAGTAAAAGTGTGTTAGAGGTAATGTGGAACAAATACATCTATTAAAGCTTGGTTTAAAGTGAGTGTGTGTGTATGTGTGTATGGCGCTACTTTCTTGCATATACCCCCCCTCTGTGTGGTGTGTGTGTGTGTGTGTGTGTGTGTGTGTGTGTGTGTGTGTGTGTGTGTGTGTGTGTGTGTGTGTGTGTGTGTGTGTGTGTGTGTGAGTGTGTGAGTGTGAGTGTGTGTGTGTGTGTGTGTGTGTGTGTGTGTGTGTTCTGTATGTTGTACAGGTGATTTCTCCCTCCTCTCTATGTGAGTGATATAAATAAATTGTGTTCATTTCCTGCACAGGTGCATCCCCCCTCAAACTTACCCTCTCTCCTTGTGTGTGTGATAGAGAGAGAGAGAGAAAAAAAAAAAAAAAAAAAAAAATTTTTATTTTATAAAATCATATTTTTGGTACGTTTACATAAAGACACTTTTGAAAATCATTTTTCCATTTAATAACAAAAGAGCCCCGACAGACCCCCCCTCCAAAAGATCTTCCCACAAACCGATATTCTACCTCAAATGCGTATGCATTCCGATAACACATCAATTCCTCTCTTGCGACTGCTGTCCATTTCCTCAATCTGTAGCGTCTCCTTGGTGACATTACACCCATGGTGTGTTGTACAGATTTAATGAAGATCCTCCTGTCTGGGAAGAAGTTAGTCAGCAGGACGTTTCGTTTTCCTTTAGTCAGGTCTAGAAATCGGTTCATCTGTTCTGCGGTGTAAAGCTGTTCAGGTTGTTCTGGACGGTTAAAAACACAGGGTTGTTCTGTGGTGACCTCTTCTTCCTCCATGTCTGTGAGAGGGTTCTTCTCCTGCAGCTCCTTCACTGCACTCTGGGCCCAAGATCTCAACATCTCAACATTACGCAGTGCTTGTTTATCACGGTCCCCCCTTTTCCATCTTCTTCCTTATTATTTCCAGTTTAGTTTTATTTTTGTCAACGTTCTTGTCCTGTGGTTCTTCTGCTGCGGTTGTGTGGGGTCACTTTCTCCGACGGTGACTGTGTTGTAGGACTTGAAACAAAAACACTTTGTGGTATCGGTGTTATTGCTGGTACGGGCACGAGTGTCGGTGTTATTACTGGTGTGTGTGTGTGTGTGTGTGTGTGTGTGTGTGTTACTGCACCGGTATCGGTCCGTGGGCCGCACAGAAATAATAAATTATTTACATTATTTCAGTTTTATTTATTATCTGAGTCTGAACGATGTTTTATTTTGAAAAATGACCGGATTCTCTCCGTTCTACGAGGACGCTGCTAATAAAGTTGCGATTTCACATTGGATTCAGGTTTATTTATTTTTTTTAAATGCCCAGTTTTTTATCATCATCTCATTTTATATTGTTGTATTTATCCGCCACAACTTAAAGGATCTGTGAAAATATTGTCTGATATTAAACCGGTCCGAGGCGGAAAAAAGGTTGGAGACCTCTGTGTATGTTCCTCAAGGTGTGGACACAAAAAGAAAAGCTGCTGAGGGAACCACTGTTTATAGCTGCTATGACATAAGTGAGAAAAGGAACTTGTTTTTCCAAAGCTCTACAACATTATCTGTAACTATAATGGATATGGATAAAACTACAACATCTAATACTTTACTAAATGAAACACTGCAATAGTTGTGAGATTCCCATGGTGTAAGAGGAATAAAACACTTGGGGACATGCTGTTATAGTTAAATGATCAACGTTAGGGGGTAGCAGTAACTCAGCTTCATCACACCACCCTGTAACTCAGTATTTTACTATAACAGCAACACACACGTGCTTTATTACTGATTCATTTATTTCTTCAGTAGACAGTCCAGAAGATTATGATGATGTCATCACCGAGGAACAGGATGGGGAGAGACAGAAAGTGAGTGAGATGTTTCTTCTGGTAATGTACGTGAGTGCAAAGGCAGCAAAGTTAAAGCGTGACTATATTCTATATGAGATATAATATAAATATCAGCTTTCTGTTTTGTAATCTCCGTTCTGTCATTTAACAAGTGCAGCCATATTTATTCAACAGTTTAGATAAGACCCATATTTATGTCTCATTTACTTCCACATCTTATACACATGGCCTGTGTTAATATAAAGAAAGCTGAATTGATCAATGTCCTTTTTTCACTTTTTTATTGCTAGAATATTAAAGACATTCCTACAGAGTGCATCATTTACTGTGTTTTGAAGCTTTGACATAACAATGAATACAATACAAAGGATATATTAAAGAGGTAAATGTATTTATTTGACAGAATATGACGACGTGGAGGAGAAATCTCAGAAAGACAGGGACCATGTGACTGAGACACGCCACCAAAGGCCTTTTCTCAGGAAATTACATTTCAACTTTTATAAACACAAAAAATGATTTGATTCTACTTCCAAAAATGTCCTGTTTTCTGAACTGTGTTCATTTCCCCTTATTATTAGCAAATAGAGTAGGAGAGTTAAATCACCTTTCATATGACTTAATGCAGTGTCTCCAGCTTTTCTTTTACAACACTTTTAATGCTATAAGTCAGCTTAAATCTCACTGACACACCACACCTCATTTATCTCACCTATTCTTTCATCTAAAC
Organism: Ameiurus melas; assembly: GCA_012411365.1. Lineage (NCBI taxonomy): Eukaryota > Metazoa > Chordata > Actinopteri > Siluriformes > Ictaluridae > Ameiurus > Ameiurus melas. Next base: position 24,265,676 of record CM022766.1, on the reverse strand, counting down.
TGCTATAATATTCATCTTAATCTTTTACATTTATCAACCTATTCTTCAGTGTTTTTACAAATGTGTTAGTAACTATAAGCCACTCGCCAAAAGAACAAAAAGATTTTGATTCCTTAAATCAATACTTGTTTATTCATTTTTAAACACATTTATCTTTATGTTCAATGCTGTGCTTTTAACTCTAAAACATAGAATTGAAATGGATTCGAGAATTCCTTTATGAAATATTCATACTATGACATGATCATTAGAGAGCTTGCTATATTGCATGTTTTGTTGTAATGTTTATGAGGTAGCTGGCTGTGTTGAAAGCCAGATATAGTATATGTAAGTATCATAAATATATATTTTGATGTTAAATTCTCAGGTTTGTTTCCTTATTCTCAGGATTTTGTTTAGAATCTCAGGTTTAATTCAATATTCTCACTTTTTAAATGAATGATGGCCAGTTACATCTTAATAAACAATATACAAGCAACTGTGACTTTTTATCTTTCCACAATGAGAACAAGTCAATATTTTACATTCTACACAGTTTTGTTTCTTCTTTTTCATATTGTGTAACAATCATCTATTTTTATACATTCAATGAAATAAAAGTGCTTTGATGATGTTTAGTATAATGTGATGATCTGTGTTTGAGTTGAGTGAGTGGCTCTTGTAGTGATGAATTTGTGCTCAATGTCCTTATAGAACATCTCAGGCAGTAAAAACTACATTTACATTTATTTATTTAGCAGATGCTTTTATCCAAATCCACTTACAAATGACTTCTACACACTCAGATAAACTCTATTATCACTATTAACACTGGGTTTCTATTATTATTTGTGGATTCATATATTATGGGTTATATATATAAAAAAATATTTTAAAATATTTTCTCCATTCTATAATTACTCATATTTGTGCCACTGTAATGTTAGCAGTTTTACATAATAATAATAATAATACTACTACTACTACTAATAATAATAATAATAATATTAATAATAATAATAATCCTCTGGATTACAGCGCCCTCAGCAGGTCAGTTATGAGAAAAACAGTTCTCTATACCGATATCACAGGTTGGAGGTGCTTTACTGCCATCTTTTGGCTGGAAAGTGTAAATGTTTTTAATAAAAGTAGATATGTTTTTTATTTAAATTATTAATGTTTATAATCCTGAAACCCAGACTAAATGTGTGTTCTTAAAAACAATTTCTAATTCGAAGTGAAATGTTAAGAATTATTAATTCTTTATTTTTTTAAATGACAATTACTATATTAGAGCACAACACAGAAACACGACTATTTTAGAAAATACATTTATTATTTATTATAAATATAAAGATGTGTTTTAGTTATTACTGATTTTACTTTTTCACTAAAAATAACAGTTTTTATTCAAGTTTTTTTTCCTTACTTTTTTTCTATAACTAAACACAAAATAAACCACGTACTGTACGAGAAGCTGCGTCAGGAAACGTGTTAAATGATGGGGTTAGTGTAATGAATATTCCTCATGGTAAACTGACCCCTATGTAAATGTTCTTTTAATATTGCATTCTTACATGGTTTTTAATGTACCCATGACCACTCATGAGGAGACCGGAAGCAGGCTGGGTTTAAACCCACGAAAAGGTTTTATTTACTGTCACTTTTCTCCTCTTTTCAGCCTCATTTAATCTCTCTCTCTCTCTCTCTCCTTCTCTCTCTCTCTCTCTCTCTCTCTCTCTCTCTCTCTCTGCGCATGCGCGGTGGAAGAGTGATCGTGGTGGGTGGAGGACGCGAGAGTGGTTCGGCGTTTTGCCAAAAGTTTTTTGTGAGTTTTGTCAGTTTTTTCTTCAATTGTTTGAAAGTCCAGCTGTTGATTTATCAGTGGTTGGTGAAAAATTGAGTCGTAAACTTTAATTTATTAAAGATCTAGTTCTTGAGATAGCGGTGGTTGGTGAAAGTTGATTGTGGGTGAGGGTGAGCGGGATGCCATGGCCTCCGAGGCCGGAGGGGAGGCGCTGTCTCTCCGCCATGGCATCAGGTGTGTGCCGGCAAATGGAGAACAGGTGGAGGAGATTCTGCTGGCGGTGGGAGAGCGGATCGGGTGTGAGAACATCCACTCGGCCTCCCGAATGGACAAAGCTGTGGTGATCTTCCTGAAGAAAGAAATACTCGTCGACATGCTGTGTAAAAGTGTAGTAGTGCTAAACGATGACCTGCTGGACATTACCCACCTTTCTACTCCTGCGACAAGGGTAGTGATTTCCAACGTGCCCGCCTTCGTAAAAGACGGGGCAATAGTGAAGGAGCTGCTCCGATTCGGCAAGTTCGTCAGCCCCATGTCTGATCTCCCGCTCGGTAGTAAAGACCCAGCGGTGAAACACATCCTGTTGTTTCGGAGACAAGTGTATATGTTTCTAAATAACCGGGAACGAACGCTGGATATAAACTTTAAGGTTAAACACGGCGACAACAGCTACACCGTCTACGCGCCACCACCGAACGCCTGAGGTGCTTTGGGTGTGGGGACGTCGGACACAAACGGCTGAGCTGCCCACGCAGAGCAGCGCAACCGGGGAGACACGTCCAGGGCGCAGGAGCAACAGCAGCAGCGCGGAGACAGCCAGAAGAAGGTCACTGGAGAACAAGAACCCAGAGCAGAGGGGGGTAACGTCTCACCAAGGTCACAGCAGGAAGAGGTCAGTAAGTAACACATCACTGGGGCATTCGCAGTGCCCAGTGATAGCGTTAACACCCGTCCCCACACCAGCAACAATTATGATACCCGTCCCCGCACTAGCAACGATACCAACACCCGTCCCCGCACCAGCAACAATAATGACACCCGTCCCCGCACCAGCAACGATAAGGACACCCGTCCCCGCACCAGCAACAATAAGGACACCCGTCCCCACACCAGCAACGACACCGACACACGTCCCAGCACCAGTAACGATACCGGCACCAGTGACTATTCCAGAGACAATACTGATACCACATAGCGATCTTGTCTCAAGCCTGGCAAAGCAGTTACCAGTGGAGGAAGTAACCCCACACAACCGCAGCAGAAGTTCCAACAAGACGTGAACGTTGATAATAAAAACGCTAAAATGGAAAGAATAGGGAAGCAGATGGAAAAGGTGGAGTACCCTTCGAAACACAATGACGAGATGTCCGAAGACACGAGCTCGGAGTATAGTGATGGATCTTCATAAGATGAATCTATTGCAGATATGGAGGATGAGGAGGAGGAGGAGGCCACCACAGAACGACCGTGTGTTTTTAACAACCTGAGCGACTCTACACCGAAGAACAGATCAACCGGTTTCTAAAAGTGACTAAAGGAAAACGAAACATTATACTGACTAAATTCTTCCGGGACAGGAGGGGCTTCGTCAGCTCTGTACAGCGCACCATGGGAGTAACGTCCCCCAGGAGATGATCCAGACTGAAGAAATGGGCAGCAATCGCAAGGAGTATTATGTGATTCAGAATGACTAAGGGTTTGAGATTTAGGAATTTTTTTTTTTTTTTTAAGTGGAGGATCTCTTTGAGGGAGATCTGATGGGGTTCTTTTTATCTTTTTTTCTTCTCTCTTTACCTCTTCTTCTCCTTCCTATCCCCCTTTCTTCTCTCTTTTGTTTTTAAATAAAAAAAATGTTTTCTCAAAAGTGTATATATGTAAAGGTACCAAAAATTTGGAGTGAATAAAGTTCTGTTAAAAATCAAATCTCTCTCTCTCTCTCCTCCTTTCCCCTCACCTGCTCTCTGCATCACAGAACATTCATTAATTGAATTCTCCACAGGTGGGCGTTCCTCATCCTCACCTTCTCCAACTCCGCCCTCAATTCACAAACCGGGGCTGGACCACGCCCCCCTCACGTAGATAATCACCGGTTAACGCTGATATCTGGCCGGTAAACACCGATACGGTGACAAACACCGCCCATCACTAGTAAATGGCCATATATGAGGAACATGCATCTTTTCATTTGAACATAACAGGGACTCTTTTTGACCCAATCTGTCTTTTCAAGTAGGTGAAAAGAAGGAAGCTTAATTGACTAAAATAATGATGGACATCAGATTAACAGTAATAGTTCATAAAAAGGGGTACAGGTATGGGTCAGGCTTCCGCCATCTGCTTTTGTTTTGCCACAGAGACTTCTGGGACAGGTCTGTATCCGATGCGTCCTCGATATCAGACAAATCCCGAGTCATTTCATACGTCCCGGTACTTGTGTTCTTGGAGAATGGAACTGAACTTCAGCAGTGGATAATGACATAGAACCAGTTCACAAGGACGAAAGATCTCAGAAGAATGCATATTGAGAAACAGCCGTTGTCAACACATCAAATAACGCCGTGTGTTTAAAGGCACTTCACGGGGACTTACTAGCTATTTTAGACCTGTCAATCAAATGACGTGTGCACAGACACTTACGAAAAACTAGCGCATGTGGGTTATCACGGAGATTATACGGCGCCGGGGAGTCTAATTGAACACACTGGCAACCAGAGCAGTTCAAATAGACGTCCGATTTATTTGTAGAATAACAGAGGCTTTTATAGGTACAAAATAGCCGTGCACAGGCGTACTGATGTAGAAATAATATGGCAGTTGAACTGACGAGCCACATACATGAAAAACATCTTAGGCAATACAAGAATGTACAGCTTTCTTGAACATATATGGTGTGATGGTATGGTTCGACTAACACAGAAAAGAGGAGGTTCCTATGGTGACATGTTAAACTGGCACGTACACAACAGACAGATTCTGTAAAGTTCATGAGACAGAAATCAAACTATAACCTGAACATACTTATACATATCTGAGGGAATAGAGAATAGAACATTTCCCAACAATTATATGATTATAGTCTGTTACAGCTCAATGTAAACAGACTCAGTAAATGACCCTGCAACATATTAAACAGAAAACACTCACAGTTTAAAAAGTGAAAAAAAACTAATTATTTAATAAAATCATCAAACAGCAACAAAGTTTACAATTAAGTAACCCTTAACCTTCAGACTGATGATTTGCAATGTCTGAACACGATGCTTGAAAAGAAAAATGTATAACGAACTTGAAAAGGTGGAAAGGGGTTCTATGAATTAGTAAATGGGCATCTCTCTCTCTTTATATCACTATTACAGCAGTGTTTAAACAGACACATATACATATAGACAGTTTTATTTTGTACACGCGTACCAACTTAATCTTCACCTATAACCGTTCCCTGTTAATGAAATCTGTCAATACCTAATGAAACAGTTTAAGTCACTAACCAAAGTAAGTATACAAAGTGAAGCTATGATAAAAGAACAAAAACAATGAACCTTTCTTAAAGAAATTCCTAAATCAAGTATATGACGGTGCCATCTGTCTATTAAATAAACGCCAGTCCTTCATGCTGAAAAAGAAGGATCAAAATAGAATACCAGTAGTTTGGCACTGTGACTCAAAAGTTGTTTTATATCTGAAATCTGACTACTGTCCCCAACTGCTGTACAATACTGATAATGCTCTTACAGTTACAGTGCCTTGCGAAAGTATTCGGCCCCCTTGAACTTTTCAACCTTTTGCCACATTTCAGGCTTCAAACATAAAGATATAAAATTTTAATTTTTTGTGAAGAATCACCAACAAGTGGGACACAATTGTGAAGTGGAACGAAATCTATTGGATATTTTAAACTTTTTTAGCAAATAAAAAACTGAAAAGTGGTGCGTGCAAAATTATTCGGCCTCTTTACTTTCAGTGCAGCAAACTCACTCCAGAAGTTCAGCGAGGATCTCTGAATGATCCAATGTTGTCCTAAATGACTGATGGTGATAAATAGAATCCACCTGTGTGTAATCAAGTCTCTGTATAAATGCACCTGCTCTGTGATAGTCTCAGGGTTCTGTTGAAAGCACAGAGAGCATCATGAAGACCAAGGAACACACCAGGCAGGTCCGTAATACTGTTGTGGAGACGTTTAAAGCTGGATTTGGATACAAAAAGATTTCCCAAGCTTTAAACATCCCAAGGAGCACTGTGCAAGCGATCATTTTGAAATGGAAGGAGTATCAGACCACTGCAGATCTACCACGACCTGGCCGTCCCTCTAAACTTTCAGCTCAGACAAGGAGAAGACTGATCAGAGATGCAGCCAAGAGGCCCATGATCACTCTGGATGAACTGCAGAGAACTACAGCTGAGGTGGGAGAGTCTGTCCATAGGACAACAATCAGTCGTACACTGCACAAATCTGGCCTTTATGGAAGAGTGGCAAGAAGAAAGCCATTTCTCAACGTTTGGTGTGACGTTTGGTGTGTCTCCCAGGTGGCTTGTGGCAAACTTTAGATGAGACTTTTTATGGATATCTTTGAGAAATGGCTTTCTTCTTGAAGCGCATGCCCCATTTCCCTAACAGTACCTTTCACTGTTGATATGGTGGCATCGGTAGCGACTTTGTCACTAGCTAGCTGTGTTTTCATGGCCAGCAGGTCAAGCTGAATAGTAGACAGCACTTCCCTGAGAGTCTTCTGAAGATTCTCCTGAAGCTCCTGGGTCTCTTTTTTTTTTTTTTCAAAATATCGGCGATGTCCTTCCTCAGTAAAGCCAGCAGCTCGTCAGGGTACATTTAAAGCCTTGCCCATTGATTACTGTATTTGGGATTCCTGAAGCTTCAATTCCTTTGAGCTCGATTCAAAAGGATGTTATTGCTTTCACATCCCTTATAGCAAGACGTTCCCTACTGTTACATTGGAAGTCTAATAAATTCCCATCTATCTCCCAGTGGATAAAGGACGTGATGTTTTTTCTGAAACTCGAGAAAATACGATATAAGATGGATGGTTGTACAGACAAGTTTTTTCATAAATGGCATCCCTTTATTGCATACTTTATGGAGTTACAGACACTACCCACTTAAAGTTTAGTGCCTGTTGTTGAATTTTACAATATCTATATAACCAGCGACAGTTAATGGGTAGCCATGGTAAGCCAGAGGGGGGGGGGTGGCTTTCATTTTGTTTTCCTTTGTATAAAAAAAACAAAAAACCTGTGAATATTTACTGCAGTTGCTCAATTTGTTTTTATTTTTGGGAAAGTGTGGGGAAGACAGAACAGAAAAGGCGATTTAGAAAGGCTTAGCAGAAATGTTCAACAGAAATGTTTAGCAGAAAGATGCAGTAGAAATGTTTAGCAGAAATGTTTAGCAGAAATGATCAGCAGAAATGTGTAGCAGTAATGGTCATTAGAAATGTTTATTAGAAATGTTCAGCATTCATGTTCTGTAGAAATGTTCTATAGAAATGCTCATCAGAAGTGTTCAGCAGAAATGTTGAATAAAAATAAAAATGAAAAAAAAAAAGCCAGCAGTTCAAGCCTGAGTGCGGCGAAGTCAGGGTCACGGCTCGGGGACGCGGATGCGGCTGCGGGTTCACGGGGAGAAGGTGGCACGGCAGCAGATTCATGGAGAGAGGAAGGCGCGGCTGCGGATTCACGGGGAGAAGGAGACGCGCTCACAGCGCGCTCTGTAGGCCTCAGTTTTGTCTGAATGCTACCACCTGTTTTCAAGTTTTTCCCAGACATTTTAACGAACCACCAAGTTCAAAGTACAAATAAGGAAACGAAATAGAATAAGTCAACATATATTATATGACCAAAAAAGTGCTGGTTAATTAAAATTTTTATGAAAATCAGCAGGAGACTCAAACTTTGCGTCTTACTCCATCGAACACAGAATTCGAACTCCCAACATGTTTCCTAATGTCCTATTGAAACGTTTGGTACCACCATTCCCCATTGGGTGGTAAGGAGTGGTTCTAGACTTGTTGATGCCAGCCAATTCAAGAAGCTCGGCCATCAGCTCGATCTCAAATGTAGCCCCCTGGTCAGAATGGATGCGTTGGGGAAATCCATAGACACAGAAAAAAAACATCCCACAGTTTCTTAGCCATTCTTTTCACCGCCTGATCCTGACATGGAAACGCATGCGCTAGCTTTGTAAAGTGATCTGTGATCACCATAACTTCCAAAGATTTGTTGGTCCGATCCTCAGCAGACCAGAAGTCGATGCATACAAGCTCCAACGGGGCTGTGGTTTTAATACTGCCTAAATTGGCTCTCGTTGCACGTTCCGGAGTTTTGCTGAAGACACACCTGGGACATTTCCTCACATTATCCCGCAAATCACACTCCATATCGAGCCATAAAAAACCTCTCACAGGCTAAATCACAAAGTGTGCGACTGCCCTGCCTGACTGGCCAGGTCGTGAACATGCGAAAGTGCCTGAGATTTTAAGGATTTAGGTAAAACAAGTTGGAACTACTTGTGCCTGGTGAGTGGGTCTTTAATGACTCTGTACAGGATTCCATTAAGCACTGAAAGTTTGTCCCACTGCTTCAGAATCTGCAACACGCATAGGTTTTCATGCATTGCACGTTCATGTCTTGATGGTCTGCACTTCCTGCCATCATAATAAGACACGCTAGCAATAACAGGGTCTTTATGCTGATGTTCTTGCAAGTCTGTCAGTGAAAGGGAATGAAACACTTCTTCATCACCACTGATTGAAGAGGTCAGATGTTCAGCAAATGATGTTGCTCTACATTCAGTTCCTGTTTCCCATTCATCACAGGAGGACAGAATGGAAGACATTGATGTATCCAGCCCAACATCAAGTGGACATGATCTTAATTTTTCTGCTTGGCAGACAAGTCGGAACACGTCTTGCACATTTCCATCTTCCACACTGCGTACTTGTCCCAACAGTTCAGAATAAGTCTCTGACAAAAGCTGTTGATTCACTGGCCTGACAAACGGATCCCTATTGAGTGCATCCGCCACCACATTGAGTTTTCCAGGAACATATTTGATCTCAAAAGAATATAGAGCAAGTTTAGAGACCCAATGCTGCTCGCATGCATCCAATTTTGGCTTGGTCATGACATATGTTAGCGGATTATTATCTGGCCTTTAAGCCAGTGACTGAACTTGTCACACACTGCCCACTTAAGAGCCAAGAAGTCCAATCTGTGCGCAGAATATGTAGATTGGCTGCGGCTCAAAGCCTTACTGTCACAATTCCCCTGCACAACAGCGCTCAACGCGCGCTGTTGCGCACGCGCGGACCTCTTCCGGGTTGACGTCAGGTTTTCGTCTCGCCTCGTCAAGGGTCATAGTGCATTGGGTGTGTTTGGAATCACTGGCAGCTGCTGGCGATTGCCGGCTAATGACTGAGATATCTACATATACCATGAGCCGTGCTTCGTGCGGCGCGGTTCAATATAGCGATCTATATAGAGACATGTTTAAGCATTCCAGTTTCATGCCATGTTCTAGCTTTAGCCTTAGCCTTAACCATAGCCATAGCCAAGTTAGCATTAGTGTTAGGCATAGCCAAGTGAGCATACCTTAGATCAAGAGTTTTGTTTCAAGTGTTTTGCCTCGCACTCAGCACTGTAAATAAAAGTCACTGTTTCACTGCGATTGCATCCTTCCTGCTTCCTTCCCGTCACACCTCATGACAGGTTGAACCGCCTCAACCATGGATGCAGCACAAAAAACGGAGAGGATGCGAACCCAAGAATACATGCCATCTATCCCCGCTGTGGATTCAATTTGGTTTAAGCAAAAAACTTTTGAGGAATTGCCTGATAATTATGATGGATATTTCGGGGCTCCGGACTACTTTGTGGTGGACTGTCAAGGTTCTTCTCCAGCCGGTGCAACCTGAAGCCCACAGAAAGCCTGTTCATACTGGTTCTCATGTCTCGGTTTGTGGGCCCAGCTCGCACATGGGCACAGCGAGTAGAAGCCACGAGACCCTGGGTGCTGGAGGATATTAGGCAGTTTTTGGACTTATTCCTGGAGGAGTTCGGAGAACCAGGGAAGAACCACGACCTAGATGCAGTGCTGAGGGGTGTTATTTGGGCGCCTGGTGATGAGCCCCTATTCCATGTGCACTATGAGTGGGTGAGACGTCAAGAGGAGATGGACAAAACTCTCATCACTCATCCAGTGAAGCGAGTTCCGCTAATCTCTATGTTTCCAGACCAAGCAAAGTCTCCAAACCCTGCCATGTCTCAGACCCATGTCTCTGCCATATCTCAGACCCATGTCCCTGCCATGTCTCAGACCCATGTCCCTGCCATGTCTCAGACCCATGTCTCTGCCATGTCTCAAGACCAAGCCCCAGTCACGTCTCCAGGACAAGCCCCAGTCTCCAACTGCAAAGCCCAAGTCAAGTCTAATGTTTCAAGTCCAGGCCACGTCTCTGGTCCAAGTTCCTACCCCAGCCATTCCTCAAGCTCCAGGCAAAGTCACTCAGAGTAGCTACGTCAAAGCTACTGAAGAGGGCTCATCTGTGGAGTCGCAACTACATGCAACACAGGTTTTGCTGCAAGAATAGACACTACGGAAATGGGTTCTGAGCATACGGCTTTGTCAACTAGAGGACGAACAAAATCGACTAAGGGAGCTTCTGGAAGAGGAAAAGGTGAGAAGGAAGAGTGCAGAGAACCAGCTTCACCCCGTTCAGACACAAATGTCAGAATTGGAAAAGAAATTTGGGACAAGTGCGAAAGGGGGGCAGAGCTGGAGGATGAGAGGAAACAGAACGCTCTGGCTGTAGCAGCAAAGAAGAAGCTGGAGCTTGACCTGTCCGAGCGGGAAGCTCAACTCATCCAGGCCATTAAAGCTCGAGATGAAGCACTGGGACAGCTGAGGAGAGTACAGATTCAGTTAAAGGATCAGTTGCGGGAGGTGGATGCACTCCGAGCAGCGAGAGATGCTGCACGGAGCAGCACCGAAGAGAGTGAACACAAAGTCAAGAGTCTGGAGGCTGAAAATGTGCAGTTATGTGAGGATCTGTCTGCAGTTGATCGCAGTCAGAGGCAGGTTCTGCAGGAGAGAAATGAGCTGCATGATGAAGTGACCAGCTGTAACTCCAAGATATCTGCATTGAATGATGAGAGGTGAAGATTGGAGGCTCGTATTTCACAGCTGGGGGAGGAACTTGAGGAGAAACATGGGCAACGTTGAACTCGTGAATGACCAACTGAAAAGAGGAAATGCACAAGTGGACACGCTGAGCACCAAGCTAGCGGGTGAGCGCAGCAAGACTCAGAGGAATAAGACTGCTCGGCAGCAGCTGGAGAGACAGAATAAAGAGCTGATTGCCAAAATTCAGGAACTAGAAGGCTCTGTCAAATCGAAGTCCCAAGTCCACAATGTCCAAGTCCAGACCCAGTCTCAAGTCCACGATGTCCAAGTCCAGACCCAGTCCCAAGTCCTCGATGTTCAAGTCCAGACCCAGTCCCAAGTCCTCTATGTCCAAGTCCAGACCTAGTCCCAAGTCCACGATGTCCATGTCCAGACCCAGTCCCAAGTCCTTGATGTCCAAGTCCAGACCCAGTCTCAAGTCTCGGACGCCCAAGTCCAAGCCCAGTCGCTGGTGCCTGACTGCCAAGCCATGTCTCATATTCAAGCTCAAGCCATATCTCTTATCCAAGCCATGTCTCATATCCAGGCCATGTCTCAAGCTCAAGTCACGTCTCAAGCTCAAGCCATGTCTCTCGTCCAAGACATGTCTCAAGCTCAAGCCATGTCTCTAGTCCAAGCCATGTTTTTCGTCCAAGTCATGTCTCTCATCCAAGCCATGTTTCTCATCCAAGCCATGTCTCTCGTCCAAGCCATGTTTCTCATCCAAGCCATGTCTCAAGCTCGAGTTCAAGCCATGTCATTCGTCCAAGTCATGTCCCAGGTCTCAGCAGGCAAAGCGCAAGTCCTGTCTTGAGCTCCTGACCTCTCGTGCTGTTCAGCTGAGGACGCCGCTCAGCAGCCCTGTTCAGCTGAGGACGCCGCTCAGCAGCCCTGTTCAGCTGAGGACACCGCTCAGCAGCCCTGTTGTAATCCTTGTTCTGTCTCCCTGTTCAGCTAGGGACTTTGCTCTGCTCCCCTGCTCCAAGGACACCGTGCAGTTTCTTCCTCGTGCTGTTTGGGACATTCATTGAAGGGTGAAGGGGGAGGACTCTTGGCACTTTGGGTGGGGGGGGTGGGGTTCTGTCATGATTCCCCCGCACAACAGTGCTCAACGCGTGCTGTTGCGCATGTGCGGACATCTTCCAGGTTGACGTCAGGTTTTCGTCTTGCCTCGTCAAGGGTCATAGTGCATTGGGTCATGTGTGTTTGGAATTGCCAGCAGCTGCTAGCGATTGCCGGCTAATCACTCCATATAATATCTCCATACACTGTGAGCCGTGCTTCGCACGGCGCGGCTCAATATAGCGATCTATATAGAGACATGTTTATGTATTGTTTTGCCATGTTTAGCGCTTATAGAGCATTCCAGTTTCATGCCATGTTCTAGCTTTAGCCTTAGCCTTAGCCATAGCCATAGCCAAGTTAGCATTAGTGTTAGCCATAGCCAAGTGAGCATACCTTAGCTCAGGAGTTTTGTTTCAAGTGTTTTGCCTCGCACTCAGCACTGTAAATAAAAGTCACTGTTTCACTGCGATTGCATCCTTCCTGCTTCCTTTCCGTCACACCTCATGACAGGTTGAACCGCCTCAACCATGGATGCAGCACAAAAAACGGAGAGGATGCGAACCCAAGAATCCATGCCATCTATCCCCGCTGTGGATTCAATTTGGTTTAAGCAAAAAACTTTTGAGGAATTGCCTGATAAGTATGATGGATATTTCGGGGCTCCGGACTACTTTGTAGTGGACTGTCAAGGTTACTTCTCCAGCCGGTGCAACCTGAAGCCCACAGAAAGCCTGTTCATAAACCAACAAGACCAACAAGTCATCAAGATAGCAGAGAAGACTGGAAAAGTTAAGGTGACCAAAAATGCTGAGCATCATGCGCATGAAAGACGTGAGGCTATTGCAAAGGCCTTGAGGAAGACGATTTTACTCATACAAGCCCATTGGCATTGTGAAGGCAGTGTCTCGTTGGTCAGACTCATGGAGTGGATGTTGTAAAATCCTGAAGTTAAGTCCATTGTGCTGAAAAGCGCATTACCTACAAAGGCTGTGAGGCAGTCAGCTTGATGGGGTAGAGGGTAGGCATCTTTAGTGGTTTTAGCATTGAGCCAGCGAAAATCAGTGCAGACCCTCAGATTACCATCTTTTTCCAGACCATCACTAAAGGTGATGCATACTCACTCACAGATTTGATGATAATGCCTTTCTCCTCCATCTCAGACAACACCTCTCTCAATTTTTGATAGTGGGCACGAGGGATGCGGCAATAATAGTGTTACAGCGAAGAGTCACTGATGTTGGATTAGGGTTTAGTATTTTCATGTCTAACGTGTCCGTAGTGTATGAATGGGTGTGTGAGTGTGTATGTGATTGTGCCCTGCGATAGACTGGCACCCTGTCCAGGGTGTACCCCACCTTGTGCCCGATGATTCCTGGGATAGGTTCCAGGTTCCCCGTGAACAATAGAAGTAAGCGGTAGAATATGGAAGGATGGATGGTTTAGTATTTTCAATGGCACCCAATGATTGCCCCACATTGGTGTTACTACATGTCCGACAAGGATGTTTCTAGGTGCTCTTCAGTTTAACAGAGCAGAGTCTGAGGGAGTCACAGGTCATGATAATTTAGGACAGTCACAATGTGAAATAAACATCATGACAGCTTCAGCAGCGGGACCCTAAACACTCTTATTACGTCTGCACAAGCGCTCCTCAGCAACATCTATCGCTTTGTTAAGCCGTATCCCGTAATCCATGGGACTTTTGTCTGCTCTTGGAACAGTATTATAGAAGTCAGCCATAGGCATATTTGAGTAAGCCAACTCACTGAAGTTGCGTTTCAGTATGGCAAAAACTGCACTTGGAAGCTCAGTGGCACTCAGTTCAGGGTGGCTTTGCAGAGACACCTTAACCACATCCCTTGCTTTGCCAGCCAATCTGCTCATGATGAGATCAGAGACATCAGTTTGCATTCTGCATTTCATTCTGTTTAAATAACTGCACATCATATCTTCCCACTCATGCACAGTAAATGAATTAGTCTTATTGCCCCTGAAGAATGGTGGAGGTGCCGGATCTTGCTGTATATCACCTTCAGGCCTGATGCATCAATGCACTCACTGGAGTGCTGAGACTGGCAAGGTGGATTAGGCTGTACTGGGCTGGGCTGGTGTGTAATGTTAAGGCTGGCTGAAATATTCTCCCCTGTTTTCTGAGCCAGATCTGAAATGATGCCCCCTAATGACTCAGGAGTAATGACATGTTCAGGATCTGGGTGTGTGATTGGGGTAGAGCTAGCTGCTGGACCTACAGAATTTCAGACACTCCCCCAGTGCAATATATTTCGGGTCCACCACCCCTGTCCTATGGAAAAGTTGCATCAGATTGTTTTACAGGACTGAAATTGTCTTGGCCAATATCCTCAAACATGGTTCAAATGGAAAGGGAAAATACATACAATGTAAAAACGTTTACGAATGAATATGCCCCAAACACCAAAACCTTAACCAACTGGCAAATGTTCAAGTATACGTCATACACACATCGAAATATATGAAATACAGTTAGCTCAAAACAGTTCACTATCAGAATGAGGACATCAATCAAGAACAACTGAAACGCTCCTTTTCTTGACAAAAATAATTATTTCTCTCACACCACATCAGTTATTAGGCACTGTTTCTTATTTAAAATACATCTACAGTCATTTATTATATACTGTTCAGATAAAGGAGACGATGCTCGAAGGTCACTGAAGTGTCCTGGTGTGCCGATCACACAGTCTCTTGTTTAAAATGCACAACAACCAACAAAAACACTCCGGATCTCACACACATGTCCTCCTTATGCACAAACACGGAGCCGCAATGAACGAATAAGAGGACAGACGAACGAACGACGCTGATGAGGAGACGGCCGGGAGAGAAGACTGGCGAAGCGGGTGAGCTGTCACACAACCACGGCAATTGGCGAAGCGCTGATCTGATGATCCGAAATGGTCATGGCACCAAGTGTAACTGGTTGTAGTCTGCGTTGTGTGTTTTATTTATTTTTTAAAGAAACAGGCGGACGGCAACTAGGTCGACTCTTCGTTTATTCTCTCTCTATCTCTCTCTCTCTCTCTCTCTCTCTCTATCTCTCTCTCATTCAACCATACGACAGGGGGGAGCACATGTTGAAACAAAATACAAAAAAAATCACTCAAAAAGTACACCAACTGCAGAAACAATTCGATCCAATCCGCCAGGAGCTGCACACTTTGGAGATCCGACATGGAGTGATTCACCCTGCCAGAAACCTATACCAAACCTATACTTTTAAACACCAAATGGTTAATGAATGGTTACAAGATGAAGAATTTGTGAAATATATAGATACACAGATAGAAGAGTTATTTGAAGTTAATACTACACCAATTTCTGCATGTACAATGTGGGAAGCATTTAAAGCTTTCCTCAGAGGACATATTATTAGCTACACAAGCTCAAAATAAAAAAAGGCGCACGAGGAGAGAGTGCAATTGCAACTCAAAATAAAAAACTCATCAAGAAAAAGTTAGTGAGAAAAGTGACCCACAAATGGAAAGTGAGTTACTGATTTTGAGGGCTGGATATGAAAAGCTGTCTGATTTAGTATTTGGACCTCTCGCAATTGGAATACGTTCACATCAGCAATTTTATGGAATAGCGGTATGGTAAGGTAAATAACACAAAATCTTCTATATTACTGCTCAATTCAAATGAGAGAGGGAATCTGATTTCAGAGGTAATTCAATTTAATATTGTAGAACAGTTTAAATATTTGGGAGTACAGATTTGGCGAGTTTGGAAAAGTTTGTTGAAGCTAACTATGAACCTTTAATGATGGAAATTAATGGCTCAAATGATAGATGGATGTCACTACCAGTATCTATAATTGATAGAATGAATATTTACAAAATGAAATTAAATAAAAATAAAAATATTGTGGAGCAAATATTTATAATTAAAAAAATTAAATACCCAAAAATACAAAAATATATATATATTAATAATAACAAATCTCACAGCGCTCTCTGCAGGTCGTTTAAGAGAAAAAACACATTTCACTAAACAGAAATCTCTATGTGGAAGTGCTTTACTGCCATCTTGTGGATGCTAAATTTGTGTTAGTAATAAAAAAATCGGCAACGCAGTGGGTACACCCTGGACAGGGTGCAAATCCATCGCAGGATTATGAAATAATATATATTTTTAATAATTAATGTTTATAATCCTGAAACCCAGACTAAATTGTGTGTATTTCAAAAATAATAACTAATTGGAAGTGAAATGGCAATTTTCCCCAACATTCGTAAAATTATTAGTAAATACATTTTTAATTTTTTGTAAAAGTCAAGAAATTCATTAAATCATGTTTTAATGTCTTAATGTGTTAATGATATATATTAGACGTGTGTGTGTGTGTGTGTGTGTGTGTGTGTGTGTGCTGATGAAGTTGCAGTGTGCTGCAGTGTTTTATCAGTGTGTGTATCTGTGTGCAGCTGTCAGGCATTAATGCTGTACAACAGTCGAGTGCTTCCTCTCTCTGAAATCAGTGTGTGATGTGGGCGACTCCGTCAGTCACACACCTCAGAGACGGGAGGCGGACCGACCAGGCGGGGGGGGGGGGGGGCGCTTCCCCACACACAGAGGGGGGGGGGGGGGCCCTTTTTCTCGCGTGTTTTTTTTTTTTAGGGGAAAAGGGAGGGGCCTCGTTTGATTTGTTATTGAGGGCTGTGTGGTGATTTCCTCTCGTCTTTCTAATAAGGTAACAGTGTGTGTGATTGGTGGCTGTCTCTCTCTCTCTGTCTCTCTCTGTCTCTCTCTCTGTAGGGGGCTGAGTGAGGGGACACACTTCTCTCAGTCTCTCGCGCGGTGGAGTGGAGTGAACACATCGTGTACAGCGAGGAGGGAGATGGAAATCTGTCTGACTTTTATTCTTCTCTCATCCACACTCACACTCACAGCAGCTGGTAAGTACACACTGATTATTCACACTAAAACATCACACACTTCTCACTTTAACAGTAGCCACCATTTTTAATCCTGAAATGGGAGAAATTTTCCTGGAGTGATCGTAACTTTATAAACAGTGAAAGTCTTTCATTTTTATAGAATTTAAAAAGCTGCTAACTGCGTAACACATCATCCTCAGGGGTTTTTCTGAGGACTCAGTTATAAATATCGTCCAGATTAATGTTTACAGTTTACACAGGATTTTGTGTGTGTGTGTGTGTGTGTGTGTGTGTGTGTGGGTGTGATAAAGAAAAATGTTTTTGTGTGTGTGTGGTGTGTGAAAGAGAGAAAATGTGTGTGTGTGTGGTGTGTGTGTGTGTGAGAGAGAGATGTTTTTGTGTTTGAGAGAAGAGCATGTGTGTGAGCATGTAGATCCTCATAAATGATGGCAGAAAATACCCCCCCCTCTCTTCTTCTCTCTCAGACAGTGTGAGGTTGGTGAATGGTGGAAGTCACTGTGTTGGGAGAGTGGAGGTTCTTCATGATGGACAGTGGGGAACAGTGTGTCATAATAGATGGGATATGAGAGAAGCTGCAGTGGTGTTGAGAGCTGCATTGTGGTGAAGCCGTAAATGTGCGTATACTGCTCACTTTGGACGAGGATCAGGAACAATCTGGATGAACGGTGTGGACTGTAGTGGATCAGAGGCGACACACTGAAGAACTGTCTCTCAGCAGAGTGGGGGAAAAATAACTGTAATCATGGTGGTGATGCTGGAGTCACCTGCTCAGGTAAACTGTTATTAATCATAATATTTAAAATATGCTCTAGAAATTATCATAATTAACACAATGTTGTTAAAGTTCTATAAAATAAATGTTGAGTGTAATAGATTGAGCTGTCAGCGTGTGGTGTAAAGTCCACTTTGATTAACATGACAGTGTGCTGAACACGTACAACGCTGCAGTCTGGTGTTAAAACTGCTTTAGAGGAACTCCAAACTATGTGAAGAATTACATCATTTTAAATATAATAATAAATAATAATAATAATAATAATAATAATAATAATAAAAAATTTTCAATTATTCCATAAATTCATGTGCATAGAAATACATTATAAATAAAGCTTGTGACCACATCCTTATCTCAGGTAACTCCATTTGGGGTCTCAACCCCAAGTTACCAGCTTATGCCTTAAATCATTCACACTTAGATTTTATTTGATTTAGATGAAACAACAGTGAACTCATTTACATTTACATTTCTGGCATTTGGTAGATTCCCTTGACTTAGATTTATCTCATTTATATATCTGAGCAGTTGAGGGTTAAGGGCCTTGCCTCAAGGGCCCAACAGTGGCAGCACTGGGATTTAAACAACAATTCTCCGATCAGTAGTCCAACGTCTTAACTACGCACTACCCACTACCCTCTCTGAACTGTGATTATTACAGTCTGGTCAGTTTATCCTTCAAACTGTGGGTTTTTTTACAGGAGAACACACTAATTCAACATTACATTTACATTTATTCCTTTAGCAGACTCTTTCATCCAAAGCGACTTACAAATGAGGAAATATAAACAACGTGATACTTTAAGCAGAGAACAATACAAGTAGTGCTACCACACAAGATTTTTTAACTTGGAGGAGCAAAGTGCACAGCATTATTATTTATATATATATATATATATATATATATATAAAATATATTTTGAGTGGGGGCATGTAGGGGTTTAGTACCACCAGGCACTACCAGGTGTCGGTGGTTAACTGATTACAGGTTGCAGAATGGAACATACCCCTCGACGATAGTTTTGACGTAGGAGTGCGCTGTTCCAGACAAGGTCTTGTGCGTGAGCATCAAGGCCTTGAATTTGATCCTGGCGGCTACAGGAAGCCAGTGGATGAAAATGAAGAGGGGTGTGACGTGGGTCCTTTTGGGCTGTTTTAAAACAAGGTTTGCTGCTGCATTCTGAATCATCTGATTTAACACTTTGCAGTTATTTAGACTATTTATGCAGCAACGTATTCTCAATATACTTCACTTCTATTAGATTTATTTTAATGCTCACCATCTTCTCATTCATGTATCAACATTTTAGTGTAATTTTCAGTGGTCTAGACACTATTAAAAAACCTGGTCTCTTGTCCCAACTTTAGAGCCATGAATTACGTGCAGGTGATTTTAATAATATGAATGAAGAAATCATAAAACTGACTTAAGCATCTGCGGAACCCGACTCTGAATATGAGGAACTTTCCTGTTTACATACTGATCTTATTTTTGGACTGAAGTCACTGAATCTGAATCTGAATCCCACTGTAATTGTTGTGACTCTTAAACACTATTTCTGTAACTTTAATGTTCATTATGACTTCACCACTTTAAATATCTGTGTTTTCATGTATTGAATGAAGCTGAGAATTATGATGACACCCTTACAGCTGATCAGAAGACAGTTATACTGACAGGTATGTAATAATGTGACAGTTTTTAATCTCAATCATGAACACAGTCATAAATAACATCAAAGTAGATTTACAGTCACTGATTCCATTCAGAACAGACTACTGTGATGCTGCTGTTACCACTAATACACTAATATTATATATACTCACACCATTCATCTGTATACATCTCTCTCTCTCTCTCTCTCTCTCTCTCACTCTCTCTCTGTCTCTCTCTCTTTTTCTTTCTCTTTTTTTTTCTCTCAGACAGTGTGAGGTTGGTGAATGGTGGAAGTCGCTGTGCTGGGAGAGTGGAGGTTCTTCTGGATGTGACAGTGGGGAACAGTGTGTGGTTCTGCCTGGGATATGAAAGATGCTGCAGTGGTGTGTGGGGCAGCTGCGCGTGGGGAGCCTGTAGAGCCTGTGCAGTGTGAGTTTGGAGAAGGTTCAGGACCAATCTGGATATATGATTTGTACTGTAAGGACTCAGTTGACACTGAACAACTGTAGCTCACGAAGGGGACACTTCTGTCATCATATTATTGATGCTGGAGTCATCTGCTCAGGTAAATTGTTGTATTTAGAAAAAAAAAAGTTAATTATTAGCATGATTGATTTGATTAATTGCAATTGGTTTTATTTAAATTTAAAGTGTTTTGTAACTGCAGTGGAATGTTTCTTAATGGTAAAGGTTCTTAAAATGTGCACAAGATTTACACAATTAAATTAAACACAGGTCAAAGTTTGAGACTCACTGCTGGTCCTCACCGGTGCTCTGGGAGAGTGGAGGTGCTTCAAGGAGGTTCCTGGTCCACAGTGTGTGATGCTGACTTTGACCAGCAGGATGCAGTGGTTGTGTGTCGAGAGCTGGGCTGTGGGATTCCTGTGGAGGTGCTGGGATCAGCTGCTTTTGGCCGAGGGGAGGGTCAGGTGTGGACAGAGGAGCTTCAGTGTAGAGGAAATGAATCTGAGATTTACGTACTGTCCAACATCATCTTCACTCAAACACTCCCGCCCCCATTACAACGATGTGGGATTAATATGTTCTGGTGAAGTATCATGATTTAACTTCTGTTTAAATAGAGAACACATACCTGTCAATCAAACTTTAAGGTGTCTTTGTAAATTTTCCTTCTTCACTGAGCTCTCGGCTTTTGTTCAGGTCACACAGGGGCGCGGCGGGTGAACGGACGGACTCCTGTTCTGGTCGTGTGAGCTCCAGTACCTCACTGACTGGGGAACAGTATGTTCTGTAGGCATATGAGAGCTGCAGATGTTCTCTGTGCACAGCTGCATTGTGGGAGTGCGTGTGGCTGTGGTGGAGGTGGGCTGGTTTGGGGAGGGGAGTGGCCACATCTGGGCTGATGTGTTTGATTGTCAGGGAAGGGAGACACACCTATCACAATGTAACATCTCATCATGGAGTCGAGCTGCATGCTCTTGAACACGATGCTGGAGTCATCTGTAATGGTGAGATATTAACATCACCTACACCACGTTAGTGAATAAAGTCAGTGTTCATTAGAATATTTAAATGATGTTCTTCTGCTTCAGGATCATCCGTGGCGTTTCATGAGGGGTGGCGGTTGTCTGGGAGGAGTGAGTGTCAGGGGGAGGTGGAGATTTATTTCAGGCAGGACTGGAGGAGAGTTCTCCTGGGCGTGGAGTCTGTCTGAGGCGTCTGTGCTCTGCAGACAGCTGGGCTGTGGATCCGTGCTGAACTACCGCTCCTCTTCATCCACCACTGAACACAAACACATGTGTGTAACGGGTTTCCAGCTGCTCTGGGAGTGAAGCTCATCTGGGGAAACTGCAGCAGTGCACAACCTGTCAACTGCAGCTCCAGGGAACATCTGTACATCACCTGCTCAAGTAAGCAGCACAACACCTACCTATGAGCAGCTATTAACAACAGTAATAAATGTATATTTATAATTCTAAAATATCCTCTTAAATAAACAGGTGAAATTAAATATTATATTTAATGTAATTTTTAATTAATATAATATTAATCTTATATAATTTGTGAAATAGAGAATTGATAAATCACTTGGTCTAAATAAAGATAAGTAAAGATAAATCTGTTGGACTTTTCATATTTTTAACCATTCCGCAGGTATCTTTAACCCCGCCCTCAGCTCCATCAGGCTGGTTGGTTCTCTGGGACACTGTGCAGGAAGGCTGGAGGTTTTCCACAGCGGCTCGTGGGGGACAGTGTGTGATGACTCGTGGGATATTGAGGATGCGCAGGTGGTGTGCAGACAGCTGCAGTGTGGAGTGGCCCTCAGTACCCACATACCAGCCTGGTTTGGTTCCGGAACTGGGTCCATATGGCTGAATGAGGTGGAGTGTGAGGGGAACGAGACGTCGCTGTGGAACTGCAGATTTCAGCTGTGTGAAGAGGGTGAATGTGGACACCAGGAGGACGTAGGAGTCGTGTGCTCAGGTACAGGGTCATATATGTACAGTAATATTTATGAAGTTAATGGATTATTTTTACACATATTTGAAAAATAATAATAATAATAATAATAATAATAATAATAATAATAATAATAATTTATACTCAGTGTGAGTCGTTGTTCTTCCACCAGAGTTTAAAGAGATCCGACTCACTGAGGGCTGTGAGGGGAATCTGGAAGTGTTCTACAATGGAACCTGGGGTAATGTGTGTCACAATCAGATGGATGAGGAGACAGTAAACATGGTGTGTCGAGAGCTGAACTGTGGAAGACGTGGCAGTGTGTCAGAGACTGAAGCACGAGTAAAATCTGCTCCTAACTGGCTGGATTATCTGAAGTGTAGGAAACACGACTCTAATCTGTGGCAGTGTCCATCTTCACCCTGGGGACAGAACACATGTAATAATCGTGATGAGGTGGCTCGTATTACCTGCACAGGTGGGTGGAGTCAGACTTTTCTGGTTCTGTACATGGCCATAAACTGCAGTGTTTCATTGTGAATAGTGTAGAACTAATGTTGCTGAAATATAAAGTGTATTTGACAAAAATTGATGTTAGAAGTGTGAGAAAAGTCTGCTCTGAGAGATAAAGCTGCATGTGAGACTTTTCATTAATGCATGTATTTTATTACTGCAGATGATGGACAGTCTCTACGTACACAAGAAAAGTGCTCTTCATTTCCCTCTCAGAAACACTGCTCAAGTAAGGATATATAAGGAAAAGCTGTTAGTACTGTTCTTCATTTGCATTTGTTAGTGACAGAAGATATTTCCTCATCTGTTTATAAAACCATTTTCTGAGGACTTTAATGTATTTCCTCATATAACCATCCTGAGGGCATCAATCTTCCTCACATTTCATGAAACTTAAACCAGCAGAGATAAAATCAGTAAACAGAACCCAAAGCTGATCTTACTGCTTCACATTATTTTATTCTGCAGAAAATATATTAATTTATAACATTTAAATAAGCAGCTGAATTTCAGGATGTTTGTAATTAGTTTAAGATTCTTTTTCAGAACAAAACTAAAATAATTTTTGGTGAACTAGACCATGTTGAGTATAATATAAGGTTATATTATCATTGTGTTGTAGTGAGCTGTGTGACTGGAGCTGTTATTCAGCGTTGGTGTGTTTCCTCATGTGTGATGTGTGTGATGTAGAGCACTGGTCTCTCAGGCTGAGTGGAGGAAAGGGAAGCTGCTCTGGGAGGTTGGAGGTGTATCATAATGTTACGTGGGGCTCCGTTTGTGATGATCAGTGGAACATCAGGAACGCTCAGGTGGTGTGCAGACAGCTGGGCTGTGGGTCGGCGCTGAGTGCTGATAGGAATGTTAGTTCTGGTCCTGGTGAAGGGACTATCTGGCTGAACAGAGTGAAGTGTCGAGGGGATGAGATTCACCTGTGGGACTGTCATCATTCCCTGAAGAAACACACTGACTGCTCTCATGCTGGAGTCACCTGTGCAGGTCAGAGGGGTGTGCTAACTTTTCAGCTTCCTGTCTCCACTCATTACACTTTTCTCCCAGTGTTAAGACTTGATAACTTTTATTTATAATCTTAGATATTAATTTGAAAGCTCAGACCCTAAACTGTAATACACTGATCAGCAGCTCATAACCCTTATTTAGTGAGAGTATATTTTATTATATGATAGAAAGTTTTTTTATATTCTGTAAATACAGACGTGTCCACTACTACACCCACCACCACCACCACCACCACCACCACCACCACATCAGGTATGTATATTTGTTACAATACAATATTTGTTACTGTTCATCATTTTTCTAAATATTTATGATTACAGCGTCTTATCAAGATCCTCTTCTGTGTTTTTAACTTCAGTAAGAGCCGCTCCAAATCCTCCATCACCTAAACCTCCATCCACCCCTCCACTGGTTCTCTTTGTGTTGGGGAACGCTGCTCTTCCTGGCCTTAGTGCTTCTGCTGGTACTGTTTTACCAGAACAGAGTGCTCAGGAGAGGGTGAGACATACCTGTAAATACTAATGACATTTTATCCTGCTGTTAAAATTGTCCTGTAAGAATTTCATTAAAAGTTATTATTATTGTATGTATTATTATTATTATTATTATTATTATTATTATCCACTCCCAGTTGTCTCTAAGAGGAGGCGTAAGACTCAGCCTGAGGCAGTCTATGAGGAGATCAACCACAGATACATCACTAGAAGAAGGACGAGCTCCACTCAAAGAGGTGAGTGATATGTGGACTGTTCTACATCACACTTATTGTATTCCATTTAAACTTGTAGATGAAATTCACTGCATGCACATCATCAAATCACTCAATACAAAATACACACCTCAATGTAAACTCAGTGATTAAAGTAATATTTTCCCCCAAATCCAGTCTGATTTATTTCTTTACAATAAATCAATAAAAATAAACTAAATGTAAAGTACATGTGGTGTAGAGACAGAATTCTGCTGATAAACATCTATTAATGCTTCTGATTTAGTGCAGGTGTGTGTGTGTGTGTGTGTGTGTGTGTGTGTGCTGTGTGTGTGTGTGTGTGTGTGTGTGTGTGTGTGTGTGTGTGTGTGTGTGTGTGTGTGTGTGTGTAGTGTGTGCTTTCCTGTACAGGTGCATCCCCCCTCTCTCTCCGGTGTGTGTATAAATATAAATATATATCTGAATTATACACTGACTCTCGAGGGGTCAGCTTTTTCAGGTTGCCAGATTAACTAGTTGGTGTAATGCAGATGTGTGCTTCAGTGAAGCACTGTGCTGTATCCTTAAAACAGCACATGAACACAACACTAAACGCTATAATTCATACAGTGCTGTTCAGCTTTATGTGATGAATAGTGCCATGAAGGCCTTCAAAATGTAGTCTGTACTTTCTGAACTTCTCCTCAACTTACTTGTCTTTTGTTGCCAGTAAAAGCTGCCTTATGTCTGTTCCCTTTCTCTTCCTCATGACATCACCAGTGTTAAATGAAATCTGAGTGAAAAAAAGGCCTCTGTTATTTCTATGTGAAAAGATCACTGCATGAAGTCTGTATTTATTACCAACCTAAACTACACGGATAAAACAGACATTCGTGGGTTCGTGACTAAAGGGTTGTACACACACTCACACACACACACACACACACATACACACACACACACACACACACACACACCTCACACTCACACCACTCACACCTACACACACACACACACACACACACACACACACACACACACACACACACACACACACACACACACACACACACACACACACACACACTCACACACACACACACACACTCACACACACACACACACACACATACACACACTCACACACACACACACACACACCTCACACACACACACACAAACACCCACACACACACACACACACACACACACAACAACACTCACACACACACACACACAAACACACCTCTCTCACACACACACTCAAAACTCTCTCACACACACACAACACACTCACACACACACTCACACACACTCACACACACACACACACTCACACACACACTCACACACACTCACACACACACACACACACAGAACTTAATATATATATATATATATATATATATATATATATATATATATATATATATATATATATATATATATTAAAAAGTGATTTTATTTAAAGTGATTTTATATATATAAGTAAAGTAAGCTAAAAGTGTATTAGAGAAATAAACCCTAACCCAAGGTAATGTGGAACAAATACATCTATTAAAGCTTGGTTTTGGTGTGTGTGTGTGTGTGTGAAGTGTGTGTGTGTGTGTGTGTGTGTGTGTGTGTGTGTTGTGTGTGTTTGTGTGTGTGTGTGTGTGTGTGGTGTGTGTGTGTGTGTGTGTGTGTGTGGTGTGTGGTGAGGTGTGTGTTTTGTGGTGTGTGTGTGGTGTGTTGTTTGTGTGTGTTTAGTGTAATGTTTCTCCCCTATGTGAGTGATATAATAAATTGTTCATTTCCTTACATGCATCCCCCCAAACTACCCCCCTGTGTGTGTGATTGAGAGAGAGAGAGAGAGAGAGAGATTTATTTTATAAAATCATATTTTTGAAAATATGAAGACACTTTTGAAAATCATTTTTCCATTTAATATCAAAGAGCCCCGACAGACACCCCCTCCAAAAGATCTTCCCACAAACCGATATTCTACCTCAAATCCGTATGCATTCGATAACACATCAATTCCTCTCTTGCGCTCTGTCCATTTCCTCAATCTGTAGCGTCTCCTTGGTGACATTACACCCATGGTGTGTTGTACAGATTTAATGAAGATCCTCCTGTCTGGGAAGAAGTTAGTCAGCAGACGTTTGTTTTTCCTTTAGTCAGGTCTAGAAATTGGTTCATCTGTTCTGCGGTGTAAAGCTGTTCAGGTTGTTCTGGACGGTTAAAAACACAGGGTTGTTCTGTGGTGACCTCTTCTTCCTCCATGTCTGTGAGGGGTTCTTCTCCTGCAGCTCCTTCACTGCACTCTGGGCCCAAGTCCTCCAACATCTCAACCGTACGCAGTGCTTGTTTATCACGGTCCCCCCCTTTTCCATCTTCTTCCTTATTATTTCCAGTTTAGTTTTATTTTTGTCAACGTTCTTGTCCTGTGGTTCTTCTGCTGCGGTTGTGGGGGGTCACTTTCTCCGCGGGTGACTGTGTTGTAGGACTTGAAACCAAAACACTTTGTGGTATCGGTGTTATTGCTGGTACGGGCACAGTGTCTGTGTTATTGCTGGTGTGTGTGTGTGTGTGTGTGTGTGTGTGTGTTACTGCACCGGTATCGGTCCGTGGGCCGCACAGAAATAATAAATTATTTACATTATGTCCGTTTATTTATTATCTGAGTCTGAACGATGTTTTATTTTGAAAAATGTGTGTGAGTGTGTGTATGAGTGTGTGTGTGTGCATGTGTGAGTGTATGAGTGTGTGCGTGTGTGTGTATTTGTGTGTGGTGTGTGTGTATGTGGAGTGTGTGTGTATTTGTGTGTGTGTGTGTGTGTGTGTGATGAGTGTGTGTGTGGTGTGTGTGTGAGTGTGTGTGTGTGTGTGTGAGAGTGTGAGTGTGTGTGTGTGCGTGTGCGTGTGTGTGTGTGTGAGTGTGTGTGTGTGTGTGTGTGTGTGTGTTGGTGATCTGCTTTTCTGAACACGTCTCATGACTGTGCTGCTCTCCTCTAACAGGAAGTCTCCTCTCTGAAGAACAGCATTCTGGGTATGAGCATGTGGATGATGAGCTTCTCTCAGGTAAAAAAGTCCAGAGTGTGAGTTTGTCTAACTCCATTAACTGAAAGATATTAGAATTGCAATTAAAAGTCAGAAATGACTAAATGTGTCCTTTCTGAGACGTGATTATGATGTATTGTACAGAAGAATTACAGGAACTCCAGTGTTTTAATGCTGACACATGACCTCTCACAATCAACCTTATCTTACTTTAAGCTTCTGAAATTCCTCTTTATCAAATTGATCAAAGCTTCTTTGGATGAGGATTTTATTGAGTATAAATGTGTTTAAAAACCCCAAACAAACAAATTGTTCTTTTTTACAGTAAAGTCTGGGATTGGAGAAAAAGCTGAGTATTATGATGATGTCATCGACACCAGTGACTTCATAAGTGGGTGCAGTTGTTAACTGATGACATCAATGTACTGACTTCACATTAAACCATGAGGTCAGAATGTGATGGAGCTGTTTGTACAGAGCCTCTGCTTTTATTTCATTTAGGTGATACAGGAAGAGTTGACCCACCAGAGGACTACGATGATGCCGTCACTGCTGGACCGATCCCTGATAACGTGGATGTGTGCTTCTGTTTTGGGATTAGTTTTAGAAAGCAGTAGAAATAAAACACACACTGCAAATAAGTTTGTTTATTGGTTTTGTGTGTAGTGACATTTTTTACATGTACACCATGTCATTTTGCATCGTGTCATCAAATACACCGGTGCCAAACTGCCTCTTCAGTACACTTTAAATATCTTTAAATATCTGTGTTTTGGTGTAGAGGATGAAGCTGAGAATTATGATGACGCCATTACAGCTGATCAGAAGTCAGTTCTACTGACAGGTATGATAATAATGTGACAGTATTGCATCCACAAGCATCCAAATGATCATTAATGACATTCATGTGGATTTAATAGCTTTTATCTCTACATTCTGACAGAGGACGTGTCCGAGAACTATGATGATGCAGTTCCCACTGAAACGAACACAAACATCATCACAGGTCAGTTTCTTTCTGGAAATAGACACAAAAGAAAAGCTGCTGAGGGAACCACTGTTTATAGCTGCTATGACATAAGTGAGAAAAGGAACTTGGTTTTTCCCAAAGCTCTACAACATTATCTGTAACTATAAATGGATAAAAACTACAACATCTAATCCTTTACTAAATGAAACACTGCAATAGTTGTGAGATTCCCATGGTGTAAGAGGAATAAAACACTTGGGGACATGCTGTTATAGTTAAATGATCAACGTTAGGGTGGTAGCAGTAACTCAGCTTCATCACACCACCCTGTAACTCAGTATTTTACTATAACAGCAACACACACGGCTTTATTACTGATTCATTTATTTCTTCAGTAGACAGTCCAGAAGATTATGATGATGTCATCACTGAGGAACAGGATGGAGGAGAGACAGAAAGTGAGTGAGATGTTTCTTCTGGTAATGTACGTGAGTGCAAAGGCAGCAAAGTTAAAGCGTGACTATATTCTATATGAGATATAATATAAATATCAGCTTTCTGTTTTGTAATCTCCATTCTGTCATTTAACAAGTGCAGCCATATTTATTCAACAGTTTAGATAAGACCCATATTTATGTCTCATTTACTTCCACATCTTATACACATGGCCTGTGTTAATATAAAGAAAGCTGAATTGATCAATGTCCTTTTTTCCTTTTTTATTGCTAGAATATTAAAGACATTCCTACAGAGTGCATCATTTACTGTGTTTTGAAGCTTTGACATAACAATGAATACAATACAAAGGATATATTAAAGAGGTAAATGTATTTATTTGACAGAATATGACGACGTGGAGGAGAAATCTCAGAAAGACAGGGACCATGTGACTGAGACACGCCACCAAAGGCCTTTTCTCAGGAAATTACATTTCAACTTTTATAAACACAAAAAATGATTTGATTCTACTTCCAAAAATGTCCTGTTTTCTGAACTGTGTTCATTTCCCCCTAGTTATTAGCAAATAGAGTAGGAGAGTTAAATCACCTTTCATATGATTTAATGCAGTGTCTCCAGCTTTTCTTTTACAACACTTTTAATGCTATAAGTCAGCTTAAATCTCACTACACCCCACACCTCATTTATCTCACCTATTCTTTCATCTAAACTGCTATAATATTCATCTTAATCTTTTACATTTATCAACCTATTCTTCAGTGTTTTTACAAACTGTGTTAGTAACTATAAGCCACTCGCCAAAAGAACAAAAAGATTTTGATTCCTTAAATCAATACTTGTTTATTCATTTTTAAACACATTTATCTTTATGTTCAATGCTGTGCTTTTAACTCTAAAACATAGAATTGAAATGGATTAGAGAATTCCTTTATGAAATATTCATACTATGACATGATCATTAGAGAGCTTGCTATATTGCATGTTTTGTTGTAATGTTTATGAGGTAGCTGGCTGTGTTGAAAGCCAGATATAGTATATGTAAGTATCATAAATATATATTTTGATGTTAAATTCTCAGGTTTGGTTTCCTTATTCTCAGGATTTTGTTTAGAATCTCAGGTTTAATTCAATATTCTCACTTTTTAAATGAATGATGGCCAGTTACATCTTAATAAACAATATACAAACAACTGTGACTTTTTATCTTTCCACAATGAGAACAAGTCAATATTTTACATTCTACACAGTTTTGTTTCTTCTTTTTCATATTGTGTAACAATCATCTATTTTTATACATTCAATGAAATAAAAGTGCTTTGATGATGTTTAGTATAATGTGATGATCTGTGTTTGAGTTGAGTGAGTGGCTCTTGTAGTGATGAATCTGTGCTCAATGTCCTTATAGAACATCTCAGGCAGTAAAAACTACATTTACATTTATTTATTTAGCAGATGCTTTTATCCAAATCCACTTACAAATGACTTCTACACACTCAGCTAAACTCTATTATCACTATTAACACTGGGTTTCTATTATTATTTGTGGATTTATATATTATGGGTTATATATAATTATTTTTTTTTTTGGTTAAAAAAACATTTTATCCATTCTATAATTACTCCTATTTGTTACACAGCTTTACAGAATAATAATAATAATAATAATAATAATAATAATAATAATAATAATAATAATAATAATAATAATAATAACATTCATCACAGCGCCCCCAGCAGGTCAGTTAAGAAAAAAACACATTTCACTAATCAGAAATCTCAGCGTTGAAGTGCTTTACTGCCATCTTGTGGAGGGAAAATGTAAATGTTTTTACTAAAAGTAAATAATTATTTATTTAAATTATTAATGTTTATAATCCTGAAACCCAGACTAAATGTGTGTTCTTAAAAACAATATCTAATTGGAAGTGAAATGGTAAGAATTCATATTTCTTTTCTTTTTTAATTAAAGACAATTTCTATATTAGAGCACAACAAAGAAACATGAATATTTTAGAAACTACATTTATTCTTTATTATAAATATAAAGATGTGTTTTAGTTATTTCTGATTTTACTTTGATTTTATTCACATTTTTTTTCTTGCTTTGTTTTTTGTTTTTTTTTATTAAACACAAAATAATCCACGTACTGTACGAGAAGCTGCGTCAGGAAACGTGTTAAATGATGGGGTTAGTGTAATGAATATTCCTCATGGTAAACTGACCCCTATGTACATGTTCTTTTAATATTGCATTCTTACATGGTTTTAATGTACCCATGACCACTCATGAGGAGACCGGAAGCAGGCTGGGTTTAAACCCACAAAAAGGTTTTATTTACTTTCACTTTCCTCCTCTTTTCAGCCTCATTTAATCTCTCTCTCTCTCTCTCTCTCTCTCTCTCTCTCTCTCTCTCTCTCTCACTCTCTCTCTCCTTTTCCCTCACCTGCTCTCTGCATCACAGAACATTCATTAATTGAATTCTCCACAGGTGGGCGTTCCTCATCCTCACCTTCTCCGACTCCGCCCTCCATTCACAAACCGGCGCTGGACCACGCCCCCGCCTCCACGTAGATAATCACCGGTCAACGCTGATATCTGGCCGGTAAACACCGATCACGGTGACAAACACCGACCATCACTAGTAAATGGCCATATATGAGGAACATGCATCTTTTCATTTGAACATAACAGGGTCTCTTTTAGACCCAATCTGTCCTTTCAAGTAGGTGAAAAGAAGGAAGCTTAATTGACTAAAATAATGATGGACATCTGATTAACAGTAATAGTTCATAAAAAGGGGTACAGGTATGGGTCAGGCTTCCGTCATCTGCTTTTGTTTTGCCACAGAGACTTCTGGGACAGGTCTGTATCCGATGCGTCCTCGATATCAGACAAATCCGAGTCATTTCATACGTCCCGGTACTTGTGTTCTTGTGTATTGGAACTGAACTTCAGCAGTGGATAATGACATAGAACCAGTTCACAAGGACGAAAGATCTCAGAAGAATGCATATTGAGAAACAGCCGTTGTCAACACATCAAATAACGCCGTGTGTTTAAAGGCACTTCACGTGGACTTACTAGCTATTTTAGACATGTCAATCAAATGACGTGTGCACAGACACTTACGAAAAACTAGCGCATGTGGGTTATCACGGAGATTATACGGCGCCGGGGTGTCTAAATGAACACACTGGCAACCAGAGCAGTTCAAATAGACGTCCGATTTATTCGTAGAATAACAGAGGCTTTTATAGGTACAAAGTAGCCGTGCACAGGCGTACTGATGTTGAAATAATATGGCAGTTGAACTGACGAGCCACATACATGAAAAACATCTTAGGCAATACAAAAATGTACAGCTTTCTTGAACATATATGGTGTGATGGTATGGTTCGACTAACACAGAAAAGAGAGGTTCCTATGGTGACATGTTAAACTGGCACGTACACAACAGACAGATTCTGTAAAGTTCATGAGACAGAAATCAAACTATAACATACTGAACATACTTATACATATCTAAGGGAATAGAGAATAGAACATTTCCCAACAATTATATGAATATAGTCTGTTACAGCTCAATGTAAACAGACTCAGTAAATGACCCTGCAACATATTAAACAGAAAACACAAAAAACAAAAAAACCTAATTATTTAATAAAATCATCAAACAGTAACAAAGTTTACAATTAAGTAACCCTTAACCTTCAGACTGATGATTTGCAATGTCTGAACACGATTCTTGAAAAGAAAAATGTATAACGAACTTGAAAAGGTGGAAAGGGGTTCTATGAATTAGTAAATGGGCATCTCTCTCTTTATATCACTATTACAGCAGTGTTTAAACAGATACATAACAGACAAATATACATATAGACAGTTTTATTTTGTACACGCATACCAACTTAATCTTCACCTATCACTGTTCCCTGTTAATGAAATCTGTCAATACCTAATGAAACAGTTTAAGTCACTAACCAAAGTAAATATACAAAGTGTATAAATGCTATGATAAAAGAACAAAAACAATGAACCTTTCTTAAAGAAATTCCTAAATCAAGTATATAACTGTGCCATCTGTCTATTAAATAAATGACAGTCCTTCATGCTGAAAAAGAAAGATCAAAATAGAATACCAGTAGTTTGACACTGTGACTCAAAAAGTTGTTTTATATCTGACATCTGACTACTGACCCCAACTGCCGTACAATACTGATAATGCTCTTACAGTTAAGAGGGCTGAATGGCAGACCTTGTTAAATAATATTTTATGTTCCTTCCTCATAATGTGTTATATTTTATAATATTTGATAAATATATTCTTATATATCTTATATTACTTTTTGCCTTTTCTTATACATTGAAATGGGAGAAGAGGGGATCAATGCTGGTGTGAAGGTGATCCTGCACAAGGACATGTCTTTGTAACTGTAAGTGACGAGTCAACTTAATCCTTCACGCGGTATTCATAAGGTGCCATAAGTTTCTGCTACTCTATGGAACATGCTGGAGTTTGAACAAAATGGTTTGACTTAATATCCGCAGCAGTAGTGTACAAGTCATTTCTTCCTAATTTGTTATTAACTTTTATTGTCTGCCTAAATGCAATAAAAGTTATTTGCCAGATTCAGATGCTCCTGAACAAATTATTATAAAGTATGAGTTGGTAACTGATCAACAAAGACTACCTTTAAAAAAAAAAGACTTATAAAGAATTATAAACAGAGAACATTAATACAGAAGTGAATATAAGAGGAGTGAGTCCACAAATTCTAGACAAAGTAAAGCACCAACAATATCTTCAATAAGAATTCGAATTCTGTAGAGCTGGAAGGCCGAATGCAAAAATAGAATAAAGAATACATTAAAAAAAAAAAATAAATAAAAATAAATATATAAATAAATAAATAAAATTACAAAAAAAATTAAAAACCAATTCACTATGTAGGTGATGTAGTTCATGCTGGTATTAAGAGTTTAATGTAGTTTCCTGTTTCCTCCACTGAAATAAAGTCCTTCTGAACACCGTTGTATGTAATGCGAAGCCGAGCTGGATAAAGTATTCCATAGCGAAGTCCCTCAATACCACGAAGTTGACGTCGAATCTCATCTTGACTGTGTAGTCAGGGAAAACTGAGATGGTCAAATCCCTCATTTTAACCCGCTGGAGCTCTCTGGAACGGCGAAAAATATCAACACAGTCCCTGTGATAATGGAATCTGTACACAATAGCTCGTGGTCGATCACCAGGCTTGGGCTTCGGCTGAAGGGTCCGTTGGGACCGGTCCAGAACCGGCTCCTTCTCCAAACCAAACGCCTCCTTTAATAAGGCCGCAGCGGTTGCACAGGTGTCAGCGCCCTCTGGAACTCAGACTATCGTAACGTTATTACACCGGGACCTCGACTCCAAATCCTCACATTTATTCTCTAATTGAGAATCGCAGTGATAGACTCGATAGTAGTCTTCACATGAGCTATGTCATCCGTGCAACCAGAGAGCGCGTGCCCCATTTCCCCAACAGTACCTTTCACTGTTGATATGGTGGCATCAGTAGCGACTTTATCACTAGCCAGCTGTGTTTTCATGGCCTGCAGGTCAAGCTGAATAGTAGACAGCGCTTCCCTGAGAGTCTTCTGAAGATTCTCCTGAAGCTCCTGGATCTCTTTTTTTTTTTTTTTTTTAAATATTGTCGATGTCCTTCCTCAGTAAAGCCAGCAGCTTGTCAGGGTACATTTAAAGCCTTGCCCATTGATTACTGTATTTGGGATTCATCCGTGAAATGTGAAATATGTCATCCGTGCAACCAGAGATCCCATATGTAGCCAGAGGGGTGGGTTGTGGGTTTAATTTTGTTTTCCTTTGTATATATAAAAAAAAAACTGAATATTTACTGCTGTTGCTCAATTTGTTTTTATTTTTGGGAAAGTGTGGGGGAAGACAGAACAGAAAAGGCGATTTAGAAAGGCTTAGCAGAAATGTTCAACAGAAATGTTTAGCAGAAAGATGCAGTAGAAATGTTTAGCAGAAATGTTCAGCAGAAATGTGTAGCAGTAATGGTCATTAGAAATGTATTGATAAAGGACGTGATGTTTTTTCTGAAACTCGAGAAAATAAGATATACAATGAATGGTTGTACAGACAAGTTTTTTCATAAATGACATCCCTTTATTGCATACTTTATGGAGTTACAGACACTACCCACTTAAAGGTTGGTGCCTGTTGTTGAATTTTACAATATCTTTATAACCAGCGACAGTTAATGGGTAGCCATTATGAGCCAGATAGTATAAAAAAATGTATGTATAAAAAAAAAACCTGTGAATATTTACTGCTGTTGCTCAATTTGTTTTTATTTTTGGGAAAGTGTGGGGGAAAACAGAAAAGGCGATTTAGAAAGGCTTAGCAGAAATGTTCAACAGAAATGTTTAGCAGCTCAGGGTCGTGGATGCGGCTGCGGGTTCACGGGGAGAAGGAGGCACGGCAGCAGATTCATGGAGAGAGGAAGGCGCGGCTGCGGATTCACGGGGAGAAGGAGAAGCGCTCACAGCGCGCTCTGTAGGCCTCAGTTTTGTCTGAATGCTACCACCTGTTTTCAAGTTCTTCCCAGACATTTTAACCACCAAGTTAAAAGTACAAATAAGGAAACGAAATAGAATAAGTCAACATATATTATATGACCAAAAAAAGTGCTGATTAATTAAAATTTTTATGAAAATCAGCAGGAGACTCAAACTTTGCGTCTTACTCCATCGAACACAGAATTCGAACTCCCAACATGTTTCCTAATGTCCTATTGAAAGGTTTGGTACCACCATTCCCCACTGGGTGGTAAGGAGTGGTTCTAGACTTGTTGATGCCAGCCAATTCAAGAAGCTCGGCCATCAACTCGATCTCAAATGTAGCCCCCTGGTCAGAATGGATGCGTTGGTAAAATCCATAGACACAGAAAAAAAACATCCCACAGTTTCTTAGCCATTCTTTTCACCGCCTGATCCTGACATGGAAATGCATGCGCTAGCTTTGTAAAGTGATCTGTGATCACCAAAACTTCCAAAGATTTGTTGGTCCGATCCTCAGCAGACCAGAAGTCGATGCATACAAGCTCCAATGGGGCTGTGGTTTTAATACTGCCCAAATTGGCTCTCGTTGCATGTTCCGGAGTTTTGCTGAAGACACACCTGGGACAATTCCTCACATAATCCCACAAATCACACTCCATATCGAGCCAGAAAAAACCTCTCACGGGCTAAAGACAAAGTTTGCGGCTGCCCTGCCTGACTGGCCAGGTCGTGAACATGCGAAAGTGCCTGAGATTTTAAGGATTTAGGTAAAACAAGTTGGAACTACTTGCGCCTGGTGAGTGGGTCTTTAATGACTCTGTACAGGATTCCATTAAGCACTGAAAGTTTGTCCCAATGCTTCAGAATCTGCAACACGCATAGGTTTTCATGCATTGCACGTTCATGTCTTGATGGTCTGCACTTCCTGCCATCATAATAAGACACGCTAGCAATGACAGGGTCTTTATGCTGATGTTCTTGCAAGTCTGTCAGTGAAAGGGAATGAAACACTTCTTCATCACCACTGACTGAAGAGGTCAGATGTTCAGCAAATGATGTTGCTCTACATTCAGTTCCTGTTTCCCATTCATCACAGGAGGACAGAATGGAAGACATTGATGTATCCAGCCCAACATCAAGTGGACCTGATCTTAATTTTTCTGGTTGGCAGACAAGTCGGAACACGTCTTGCACATTTCCATCTTCCACACTGCGTACTTGTCCCAACAGTTCAGAATAAGTCTCTGACAAAAGCTGTTGATTCACTGGCCTGACAAATGGATCCCTATTGAGTGCATCCGCCACCACATTGAGTTTTCCAGGAACATATTTGATCTCAATAGAATATAGAGCAAGTTTAGAGACCCGACGCTGCTCACATGCATCCAATTTTGGCTTGGTCATGACATATGTTAGCGGATTATTATCTGGCCTTTAAGCCAGTGACTGAACTTGTCACACACTGCCCACTTATGAGCCAAGAAGTCCAATCTGTGCACAGAATATGTAGATTGGCTGCGGCTCAAAGCCTTACTGTCACAATTCCCCTGCACAACAGCGCTCAACGAGCGCTGTTGCGCATGCGCGGACATCTTCCGGGTTGACGTCAGGTTTTCGTCTCGCCTCGTCAAGGGTCATAGTGCATTGGGTGTGTTTGGAATCGCCGGCAGCTGCTAGTGATTGCCGGCTAATGACTGAGATATCTACATATACTGTGAGCCGTGCTTCGCGCAGCGCGGTTCAATATAGCGATCTATATAGAGACATGTTTATGCATTGTTTTTCCATGTTTATAGAGCATTCCAGTTTCATGCCATGTTCTAGCTTTAGCCTTAGCCTTAACCATAGCCATAGCCAAGTTAGCATTAGTGTTAGGCATAGCCAAGTGAGCATACCTTAGCTCAGGAGTTTTGTTTCAAGTGTTTTGCCTCGCACTCAGCACTGTAAATAAAAGTCACTGTTTCACTGAGATTGCATCCTTCCTGCTTCCTACCCGTCACTCCTCATGACAGGTTGAACCGCCTCAACCATGGATGCAGCGCCGAAAACGGAGAGGATGCGAACCCAAGAATCCATGCCATGTATCCTCGTTGTGGATTCTATTTTGTTAAAACTTTTTGAGGTATTGCCTGATAAGTATGATGGATATTTCGGGGCTCCGGACTACTTTGTGGTGGACTGTCAAGGTTACTTCCGCCCCCCGGTGCAACCTGAAGCCCACAGAAAGCCTGTTCATACTGGTTCTCATGTCTCGGTTTGTGGGCCCAGCTCGCACATGGGCACAGCGAGTAGCAGCCACGAGACCCTGGGTGCTGGAGGATATTAGGCAGTTTTTGGACTTATTCCTGGAGGAGTTCGGAGAACCAGGGCAGAACCACGACCTAGATGGGGGGTGTTATTTGGGCGCCTGGTGATGAGCCCCTATTCCATGTGCACTATGAGTGGGTGAGACGTCAAGAGGAGATGGACAAAACTCTCATCACTCATCCAGTGAAGCGAGTTCCGCTAATCTCTAAGTTTCCAGACCAAGCAAAGTCTCCAGACCCTGCCATGTCTCAGACCCATGTCCCTGCCATATCTCAGACCCATGTCCCTGCCATGTCTCAGACCCATGTCCCTGCCATGTCTCAGACCCATGTCTCTGCCATGTCTCAAGACCAAGCCCCAGTCACGTCTCCAGGACAAGCCCCAGTCTCCAATTGCAAAGCC
This sequence comes from Ameiurus melas, assembly GCA_012411365.1. Classification (NCBI taxonomy): domain Eukaryota; kingdom Metazoa; phylum Chordata; class Actinopteri; order Siluriformes; family Ictaluridae; genus Ameiurus; species Ameiurus melas. The sequence goes on along the minus strand of CM022766.1, from coordinate 24,227,900 downwards.
CAAGTCAAGTCTAACGTTTCAAGTCCAGGCCACGTCTCTGGTCCAAGTTCCTACCCCAGCCATTCCTCAAGCTCCAGGCACAGTCACTCAGAGTAGCTACGTCAAAGCTACTGAAGAGGGCTCATCTGTGAAGTCGCAACTACATGCAACACAGGTTTTGCTGCAAGAATAGACACTATGGAAATGGGTTCTGAGCATACGGCTTTGTCAACTAGAGGACGAACAAAATCGACTAAGGGAGCTTCTGGAGGAGGAAAAGGTGAGAAGGAAGAGTGCAGAGAACCAGCTTCACCCCATTCAGACACAAATGTCAGAATTGGAAAAGAAATTGGGACAAGTGCATGAAAGGGGGGCAGAGCTGGAGGATGAGAGGAAACAGAACACTCTGGCTGTAGCAGCAAAGAAGAAGCTGGAGCTTGACCTGTCCGAGCGGGAAGCTCAACTCATCCAAGCCATTAAAGCTCGATATGAAGCACTGGGACAGCTGAGGAGAGTACAGATTCAGTTAAAGGATCAGTTGCGGGAGGTGGATGCACTCCGAGCAGCGAGAGATGCTGCACGGAGCAGCACCGAAGAGAGTGAACACAAAGTCAAGAGTCTGGAGGCTGAAAATCTGCAGTTATGTGAGGATCTGTCTGCAGTTGATCTCAGTCAGAGGCAGGTTCTGCAGGAGAGAAATGAGCTGCATGATGAAGTGACCAGCTGTAACGCCAAGATATCTGCATTGAATGATGAGAAGTGAAGATTGGAGGCTCGTATTTCACAGCTGGGGGTGGAACTTGAGGAGAAACAGGGCAACGTTGAACTCGTTAATGACCAACTGAAAAAGGGAAATGCACAAGTGGACACGCTGAGCACCAAGCTAGCGGGTGAGCGCAGCAAGACTCAGAGGAATAAGACTGCTCGGCAGCAGCTGGAGAGACAGAATAAAGAGCTGATTGCCAAAATGCAGGAGCTAGAAGGCTCTGTCAAATCGAAGTCCCAAGTCCACAATGTCCAAGTCCAGACCCAGTCTCAAGTCCACGATGTCCAAGTCCAGACCCAGTCCCAAGTCCACGATGTCCAAGTCCAGACCCAGTCTCAAGTCTCGGACGCCCAAATCCAAGCCCAGTCGCTGGTGCCTGACTGCCAAGCCATGTCTCATGTTCAAGCTCAAGCCATATCTCTTAACCAAGCCATGTCTCATATCCAAGCCATGTCTCAAGCTCAAGTCACGTCTCAAGCTCAAGCCATGTCTCTCGTCCAAGACATGTCTCAAGCTCAAGCCATGTCTCTAGTCCAAGCCATGTTTTTTGTCCAAGCCATGTCTCTCGTCCAAGCCATGTCTCTCGTCCAAGCCATGTTTCTCATCCAAGCCATGTCTCAAGCTCAAGTTCAAGCCATGTCATTCGTCCAAGTCATGTCCCAGGTCTCAGCAGGCAAAGCGCAAGTCCTGTCTTGAGCTCCTGACCTCTCGTCCTGTTCAGCTGAGGACGCCGCTCAGCAGCCCTGTTCAGCTGAGGACGCCGCTCAGAAGCCCTGTTCAGCTGAGGACGCCACTCAGCAGCCCTGTTCAGCTGAGGACACCGCTCAGCAGCCCTGTTGTAATCCTTGTTCTGCCTCCCTGTTCAGCTAGATACTTTGCTCTGCTCCCCTGCTCCAAGGACACCGTGCAGTTTCTTCCTCGTGCTGTTTGGGACATTCAGTGAAGGGTGAAGGGGGAGGACTTTTGGCACTTTGGGTGGGGGGTGGGGTTCTGTCATGATTCCCCCGCACAACAGTGCTCAATGCGTGCTGTTGCGCATGCGCGGACATCTTCCAGGTTGACGTCAGGTTTTCGTCTCGCCTCGTCATGGGTCATAGTGCATTGGGTCATGTGTGTTTGGAATCGCCAGCAGCTGCTAGCGATTGCCGGCTAATCACTCCATATAATATCTCCATATACTGTGAGCCGTGCTTCGCACGGCGCGGCTCAATATAGCGATCTATATAGAGACATGTTTATGTATTGTTTTGCCATGTTTAGCGCTTATAGAGCATTCCAGTTTCATGCCATGTTCTAGCTTTAGCCTTAGCCTTAGCCATAGCCATAGCCAAGTTAGCATTAGTGTTAGCCATAGCCAAGTGAGCATACCTTAGCTCAGGAGTTTTGTTTCAAGTGTTTTGCCTCGCACCCAGCACTGTAAATAAAAGTCACCGTTTCACTGCGATTACATCCTGCCTGCTTCCTTCCCGTCATGCCTCGTGACACTTACTAGCAAATGCTATTGGTCTCGCCTTGTCCTCACCAGCAGGGATCTGAGACAGTACTGCACCTAGGCCATCTAATGAAGCATCAGTAAAAAAAATTTTCCCCCTGATTGTGCCCTGCGATGGACTGGCACCCTGTCCAGGGTGTACCCCACCTTGTGCCCAATGATTCCTGGGATAGGTTCCAGGTTCCCCGTGACCCTGAATAGAAGTAAGCGGTAGAATATGGAAGGATGGATGGTTTAGTATTTTCAACGGCACCCAATGATTGCCCCACATTGGTGTTACTACATGTCCGACAAGGATGTTTCTAGGTGCTCTTCAGTTTAACAGAGCAGAGTCTGAGGGAGTCACAGGTCATGATAATTTAGGACAGTCACAATGTGAAATAAACATCATGACAGCTTCAGCAGCGGGACCCTAAACACTCTTATTACGTCTGCGCAAGCGCTCCTCAGCAACATCTATCGCTTTGTTAAGCCGTATCCCGTAATCCATGGGACTTTTGTCTGCTCTTGGAACAGTATTATAGAAGTCAGCCATAGGCATATTTGAGTAAGCCAACTCACCGAAGTTGCTTTTCAGTATGGCAAACACTGCACTTGGAAGCTCAGTGGCACTCAGTTCAGGGTGGCTTTGCAGAGACACCTTAACCACATCCTTTGCTTTGCCAGCCAATCTGCTCATGATGAGATCAGAGACATCAGTTTGGATTCTGCCTTTCATTCTGTTTAAATAACTGCACATCATATCTTCCCACTCATGCACAGTAAATGAATCAGTCTTATTGCCCCTGAAGAATGGTGGAGGTGCAGGATCTTGCTGTATATCACCTTCAGGCCTGATGCATCAATGCACTCACTGGAGTGCTGAGACTGGCAAGGTGGATTAGGCTGTACTGGGCTGGGCTGGTGTGTAATGTTAAGGCTGGCTGAAATATTCTCCCCTGTTTTCTGAGACAGATGTGAAATGATGCCCCCAATGACTCAGGAGTAATGACATGTTCAGTATCTGGGTGCGTGATTGGGGTAGAGCTAGCTGCTGGACCTACAGAATTTCAGACACTCCCCCAGTGCAATATATTTCGGGTCCACCACCCCTGTCCTATGGAAAAGTTACATCAGATTGTTTTACAGGACTGAAATTGTCTTGGCCAATATCCTCAAACATGGTTCAAATGGAAAGGGAAAATACATACAATGTAAAAACGTCTACGAATGAATATGCCCCAAACACCAAAACCTTAACCAACTGGCAAATGTTCAAGTATACGTCATACACACATCAAAATATATGAAATACAGTTAGCTCAAAACAGTTCACTATCAGAATGAGGACATCAATCAAGAACAACTGAAACGCTCCTTTTCTTGACAAAAATAATTATTTCTCTCACACCACATCAGTTATTAGGCACTGTTTCTTATTTAAAATACATCTACAGTCATTTATTATATACTGTTCAGATAAAGGAGACGATGCTCGAAGGTCACTGAAGTGTCCTGGTGTGCTTATCTCACAGTCTCTTGTTTAAAATGCACAACGACCAACAAAAACACTCCGGATCTCACACACATATCCTCCTTATCCACGAACACGGAGCCGCAATGAACGAATAAGAGGACAGGCGAACGAACGACGCTGATGAGGAGGACGGCCGGGAGAGAAGACTGGCGAAGCGGGCGAGCCATCACACAACCACGGCAATTGGCGAAGCGCTGATCTGATGATCTGAAATGGTCATGGCACCAAGTGTAACTGGTTGTAGTCTGCGTTGTGTCATTTATTTATTTTTTAAAGAAACAGGCGGACGGCAACTAGGTCGACTCTTCGTTTATTCTCTCTCTCTCTCTCTCTATCTCTCTCTCATTCAACCATATGACAGGGGGGAGCACATGTTGAAACAAAATACAAAAAAAATCACTCAAAAAGTACACCAACTGCAGAAACAATTCGATCCAATCCGCCAGGAGCTGCGCACTTTGGAGATCCGACATGGAGTGATTCACCCTGCCAGAAACCTATACCAAACCTATACTTTTAAACACCAAATGGTTAATGAATGGTTACAAGATGAAGAATTTGTGAAATATATAGATACACAGACAGAAGAGTTCTTTGAAATTAATACTACACCAATTTCTGCATGTACAATGTGGGAAGCATTTAAAGCTTTCCTCAGAGGACATATTATTAGCTACACAAGCTCAAAATAAAAAAATAGGCGCATGAGGAGAGAGTGCAATTGCAACTCAAAATAAAAAACTCATCAAGAAAACGTTAGTGAGAAAAGTGACCCACAAATGGAAAGTGAGTTACTGATTTTGAGGGCTGGATATGAAAAGCTGTCTGATTTAGTATTTGAACCTCTCGCAATTGGAATACGTTCACATCAGCAATTTTATGGAATAGCGGTATGGTAAGGTAAATAACACAAAATCTTCTATATTACTGCTCAATTCAAATGAGAGAGGGAATCTGAGAGGGATCTGAGAGGGAATTCAAATTTCAGAGGTAATTCAATTTAATATTGTAGAACAGTTTAAATATTTGGGAGTACAGATTTGGCAAGTTTGGAAAAGTTTGTTGAAGCTAACTATGAACCTTTAATGATGGAAATTAATGGCTCAAATGATAGATGGATGTCACTACCAGTATTTATAATTGGGAGAATGAATATTTACAAAATGAAATAAAATAAAAATAAAAATATTGTGAAGAAAATATTTATAATTAAAAAAATTAAATACAAAAAATATACAAAAAATATATACATTAATAATAACAAATCTCACAGCGCTCTCTGCAGGTCGTTTAAGAGAAAAACACATTTCACTGAACAGAAATCTCAATGTGGAAGTGCTTTACTGCCATCTTGTGGATGCTAAATTTGTGTTAGTAATAAAAATCGGGCACGAGGCGGGGTACACCCTGGACAGGGTGCAAATACATCGCAGGATTATGAAATAATATATATTTTTTAATAATTAATGTTTATAATCCTGAAACCCAGACTAAATGTGTGTGTATTTCAAAAATAATAACTAATTGGAAGTGAAATGGCAATTTTCCCCAACATTTCGTAAAATTATTAGTAAATACATTTTTAATTTTCTGTAAAAAGTCAAGAAATTGATTAAATCATGTTTTAATGTCTTAATGTGTTAATGATATATATTAGACGTGTGTGTGTGTGTGTGTGTGTGTGTGTGTGTGTGTAGCTGATAGTTGCAGTGTGCTGCAGTGGTTTATCAGTGTGTGTATCTGCTCTGTGCAGCTGTCAGGCATTAATGCTGTACGACAGCCGAGTGCTTCCTCTCTCTGAAATCAGTGTGTGATGTGGTCGACTCTCGTCAGTCACACACCTCAGAGACGGGAGGCGGAGCTCTGTTCCTCAGTCACACACCTCAGAGACGGGAGGCGGAGCTCTGATCCTCAGTCACACACTTCAGAGACAGGAGGCGGAGCTCTGTTCATCAGCGCTGACGTTATTTTGATATATATGGAGAAAGTGAGAGATGCCTCGTCTGATTTGTTATTGAGGCTGTGTGATGATTTTCCTTTTCTATTACGAGTAACAGTGTGCGTGATTGGTGGCTGTCTCTCTCTCTCTGTCTGTCTCTCTGTCCTCTCTCTCTGTAGGGGGCTGGAGTGAGGGGACACACTTCCTCTCAGTCTCTGGGTGAGTGGAGGTGAACACATCGTGTACAGCGAGGAGGGAGATGGAAATCTGTCTGACTTTTATTCTTCTCTCATCCACATCACACTCACAGCAGCTGGTAAGTACACACTGATTATTCACACTAAAACATCACACACTTCTCACTTTAACAGTAGCCACCATTTTTAATCCTGAAATGGGAGAAATTTTCCTGGAGTGATCGTAACTTTATGAACAGTGAAAGTCTTTAATTTTTATAGAATTTAAAAAGCTGTACATGAGCGTACACACATCATCCTCAGGGGTTTTTCTGAGGACTCAGTTATAAACTCAGGTCCAGATTAATGTTTACAGTTTACACAGGATTTATAGTGTGTGTGTGTGTGTGTGTGTGTGTGTGATAGAGATAGAGAGTGTGTGTTTGTGTGTGTGTGTGTGTGTGTGTGTGTGATTGAGAGAGAAAATGTGTGTGTGTGTGTGTGTGTGTGTGTGATAGAGAGAGAAATTGTGTGTGTGTGTGTGTGTGTGTGTGAGAGAGAGAGAGAGAAGAGAGAGAGAGAGCATGTGTGTGAGCATGTAGGTCCTCATAAATGATGACAGAAAATAACCCCCCCTTCTCTCTCTCTCTCTCTCCTAGACAGTGTGAGGTTGGTGAATGGTGGAAGTCGCTGTGTTGGGAGAGTGGAGGTTCTTCATGATGGACAGTGGGGAACAGTGTGTCATAATAGCTGGGATATGAGAGAAGCTGCAGTGGTGTGTAGAGAGCTGCATTGTGGTGAAGCTGTAAATGTGCGGTATGCTGCTCACTTTGGACGAGGGTCAGGAACAATCTGGATGAATGGTGTGAACTGTAGAGGATCAGAGACGACACTGAAGAACTGTAGCTCAGCAGAGTGGGGGAAAAATAACTGTGATCATGGTCGTGATGCTGGAGTCACCTGCTCAGGTAAACTGCTTTTTCTCACGAAATTTAAAATATGCTCTAGAAAATATCATAATTAACACAATGTATGTTAAAGTTCTATAAAATAAATGTTGAGTGTAATATATTGAGCTGTCAGCGTCTGGTGTAAAGTCCACTTTGATTAACATGACAGTGTGCTGAACACGACAACGCTGCAGTCTGGTGTTAAAACTGCTTTAGAGGAACTCCAAACTATGTGAATAATTATAATATTTTAATAATAATAATAATAATAATAATAATAATAATAATAATAATAATACTAGACTGTTAATTTTTTAAAATTATATATATATATATATATATATATATATATATATATATATATATATATATATATATATATATAATGCTGTGCACTTTGCTCCTATATATATGGTCTACATATATATATATATATATATATATATATATATATATATATATATATATATAAAAAAAAAAAAAAAATATATATATATATATATGTAGGCACCTCCCTAAAATGTAGTTGAATAAATGGTGTGCTTGCTGCATTTTTGGTGTGGATTCAATTGAGACTACACTTCCCATGGTCCTTTGTTTCTGGATGCGTGGCAATTGGTTTCCATTGGAGTAGTTCGAGCCATGGGTTGCCTGTTTAATTAAACTCCTAGCCAATCAGAGGTCACCTTTGTTGGGGAGGGGAAAAGAGAAAAAAGGAAGGGAGGGGGAGTGACACGCGAGACGAGAGCGGGAAGAGAGAACCGAAGTTTTTATCGCAGAGGTGATGTTTGTAGACTAAACTTCTATTAAAGTAGTGGCACAAATATCATTTTATTCAGCGAAAAGTCGAGAGCTACTATCAGCTCGGTAAATTGGTGAACTGTAAGTTTAGGTGAAGTGCAGCTAGCTTATCTGTGTTTGTTTGTTTTGCACTAGCTTGGGAAAAACAAAGCTAAGTACAAACTGTAACTCGTGGACGTTAAACTAATGTCTTCGTGGAGGGACGGACATCTGTAACCGCCAGTCGCAGTGTCGCGTGAAACTGAAGGACGAGGACTGTGGAGAACTGTGCTTGGTAGCATAGTAGCTACTACACTGTTTAAGGAGGAACTCCATCGCTGAACCTGCGTCGCTGAATGAACCTTCTGGAACCTCGCGTGCCGTGGATTCATTCTCTCAGCTCGTGACCACAGTGGCTAATTCTTCTGTTCCAGAGGCGTGAGTAACGGAGAGGTTTTAGTAGCCGTTCATTAAAGGAACCAAGGAGGATTTTTTGTTTGTATGTGCACCAACTCACGGGCCCAACAGAAAACCCAAGCGCTTCGGTGAAGGTTCTGAACAGTTAAAAAAGGGTTTAAGTGGTTAAATCCAAACTGTACTGTTCCTGTTGTTTCATAATTAGAAAGGAGTGTTATGCGTTACTGGACTAAATTTTGTTTCTAATATATGTATACAGTTTGAAGGTTTTTTTTTTTAGCATAATAAATGTTTTTTATTTTTGTTATACATACTACCTGGCTTTACTGGACATTTCTTTTTTAATACATAGGTTTATATATATTTGGTCTAGTTATACTCAATATTTGGTTCTGGGGATATAACATACCGCTCATAGTGTGTGAGTGGGGTAATTCTTCAGTGGAGGCCACCCGCCTATTAGGGATTAAATAATTTACATACATTTCTGCCTGTTATAGTATAACAACATCTGGTAAATAGAGGTTAGCCAAATTCACCATCAACTGCTAAATACTCAGGATCCTGTTAATTAAAACCCTTTACTGTAGTAACCTTCTCTAATATTACACTCTCGGCCAGGAAGGGGTTATATATATATATATATATATATTGAGTGGGGGCATGTAGGGGTTTAGTACCACCAGGCACTACCAGGCGTCGGTCGTTAACTGAATACAGGTTGCAGGATGGAACATAAACCTCGAGGATAGTTTTGACGTAGGAGTGTGCTGTTCCAGACAAGGTCTTGTGCGTGAGCATCAAGGCCTTGAATTTGATCCTGGCGGCTACAGGAAGCCAGTGGAGGAAAATGAAGAGGGGTGTGACGTGGGTCCTTTTGGGCTTTGCTGCTGCATTCTGAATCATCTGAATTAACACTTTGCAGTTATTTACTATTTATGCAGCAACTTATTCCCAATATACTTCAGCTATATAATAAATCCATTAGATTCATTCAATCTATACAATACTTCATTCCTATTAGATTTATTTTAATGCTCACCATCTTCTCATTCATGTATCAACATATTAGTTATAAAAGTGTAATTTTCAGTGGTCTAGACACTATTAAAAAACCTGGTCTCTTGTCCCAACTTTAGAGCCATGAATTACGTGCAGGTGATTTTAATAATATGAATGAAGAAATCATAAAACTGACTTAAGCATCTGCGGAACCCGACTCTGAATATGAGGAACTTTCCTGTTTACATACTGATCTTATTTTTGGACTGAAGTCACTGACTCTGACTCTGAACCACTGTAATTGTTGTGACTCTTAAACACTATTTCTGTAACTTTAATGTTCATTATGACTTCACCACTTTAAATATCTGTGTTTTCATGTAGGGAATGAAGCTGAGAATTATAATGACACCCTTACAGCTGATCAGAAGACAGTTATACTGACAGGTATGTAATAATGTGACTGTTTTTAATCTCAATCATGAACACAGTCATAAATAACATCAAAGTGGATTTACTGTCACTGATTCCATTCAGAACAGACTACTGTGATGCTGCTGTTACCACTAATACACTAATATTATATATACTCACACCATTCATCTGTATACATCTCTCTCTCTCTCTCTCTGCTCTCGCTCTCCGCTCTCTCTCAGACAGTGTGAGGTTGGTGAATGGTGGAAGTCGCTGTGCTGGGAGAGTGGAGGTTCTTCATGATGGAAAGTGGGGAACAGTGTGTGTAGTACTGCCTGGGATATGAAAGATGCTGCAGTGGTGTGTGGCGAGCTGCACTGTGGGGAGCCTGTAGAGCTGCGGTATTGGGCTGAGTTTGGACAAGGTTCCGGACCAATCTGGATATATGATTTGTACTGTAGAGGATCAGAGTCGACACTGAACAACTGTAGATCACAAGGGGGACATATCTGTCAGCATGTTATTGATGCTGGAGTCATCTGCTCAGGTAAATTGTTGTATTTATGGGAAAAAAAGATTAATTATTAGCTTGATTGATTTGATTAATTGTAATTGGTTTTATTTCAATTTAAAGTGTTTGTAACTACAGTGGAATGTTTCTTAATGGTAAAGGTTCTTAAAATGTGCACAAGATTTACATAATTAATTAAAACACAGGTGAAAATTTGAGACTCACTGCTGGTCCTCACCGGTGCTCTGGGAGAGTGGAGGTGTTTCATGGAGGTTCCTGGTCCACAGTGTGTGATGCTGACTTTGACCAGCAGGATGCAGAGGTTGTGTGTCGAGAGCTGGGCTGTGGGATTCCTGTGGAGGTGCTGGGATCAGCTGCTTTTGGCCGAGGGGAGGGTCAGGTGTGGACCGAGGAGCTTCAGTGTAGAGGAAACGAATCTGAGATTACCTTCTGTCCAACATCATCTTCACTCAAACACTCACACTGCTCCCATTACAATGATGTGGGATTAATATGTTCTGGTGAAGTATCATGATTTAACTTCTGTTTAAATAGAGAACACATACCTTTGTGCATGTACAAGTGTGTAAGTGTGTGAGTCCTCATGTAAATGTTTATTTGTGTGTGTGTGTGTGTGTGTGTGTGTGTGTGTGTGTGTGTTCATAGTCTCATGGCAGAACACAGGTATATAGTAAACATTATTCAGTGGCAAGACAAAGTATGTGAACCTTTTGGAATTCCATTGTTTTCTCAATAAATGTGATCTGATCTTCATCTAAGTCAGGGGTATTGACAAATATAATGTGTCTAAAATAATAACACAAAAAAAATTCTGATCTTTCATGTCTTTATTGAGAACAACCATAAAAAAACTCATAGTGCTTGTGGAAAAAGTATGTGAACCCTTGAGTTAATGACCTCAAAAAGCTCATTGGTATCAGGTTTTATCACACCTGGAGTCTCGTTAAGAAAATGAGTTTGGAGGTGTGGACTACAGTGACTTTGACTGATAAAAACCCCTAAAATTTTTGGAGTTTGCTCTGCACAAGAAGCACACGCTTATGTGAGCCATGTCTCGCCAAAAAGAGCTTTCAGAGGATCTATGATCAAGAATAGTTGATTTACATAAAGCTGGGAAGGGTCACAAAGTGATTTCAAAGACTTGAGAAATTCACCAGTCTACAGTTAGGCAACCATTCTACACATGGAGACACTGTGGGACTGTTGCTACTCTACCAAGAATTGGGCACCTAGTGAAAAATGACACCAAGAGCACATCGAAGACTCATCAATGAGGTAAAGAAACAACCCTGAATGACAACCAAAGATTTGAAGGCATCATTGGAACTGTCTAACATCTCTGTTCATGAGTCTACAATACATAAAACACTCAACAAGCAGGGTATCTACAGCAGGACGCCACGAAGGAAGTCACTGCTTACTAAAAAAAACATTGCTGCACGCCTGAAGTCTGTAAAAGAGCACATGGACACTCCACAGTGGTACGGGCAAAATGTTTTGTGGACTGATGAAACTAAGATTGAATTATTTGTAAAAACCACACAGCATTACATCTGGTGTAGAAAGGTCACGGTATATCATCATGAAAACATCTTCCATACCGTAAAGTATGGTGGAGGAAATGTCATGATTTGGGTCTGCTTCGCTGCATCAGGGCCTGGCCAGCTTGTAGTCATTGAGGGGAAGATGAATTCCCAAGTGTATCAGACAGTTCTTCAGGATAATGTGAGAATGTCTGTACGTCTGCTGAAACTGTGTAGAATTTGGGTGATGCAACAGGACAACGACCCAAAACACCGGAGCAAGTCCACAACAGAATGGCTTCAGAAAAACAAAATCCACCTTTTGGAGTGGAGTCAGAGCCCAGACCTCAACCCAATAGAGATGCTGTGGAATGACTTGGAGTGTCATACACATGAGACGTCCAAAGAATATGACTGAGCTAAAGCAGTTCTGCCAGGAAGAATGGGCTAAAATTCCTCCTGAACGATGTGCAGGTCTGACCCACAGCTACAGGAAGCGCCTGGTTGAGGCTATTGCTGCCAAGGGGGACCTACCAGTTATTAATTCTAAGGGTTCACTTACTTTTTTGCACTGCCATTTTGAATGTTGAATGAGTGTGTTCAATAAAGACATGAAAGATCAGAATTTTTTTTGTGTTATTATTTTAGACACATTATATTTGTCAATACCCCTGACTTAGATGAAGATCAGATCACATTTTATGACAAATTTATTCAGTAAACCATGAAATTGAAAAGGGTTCACATACTTTTTCTTGCCACTGTATATCTGATTGTCTCTCTCAGACTTAGGCACTGTGAAGTTGGTGAATGGTGGAAGTCGCTGTGTTGGGAGAGTGGAGGTTCTTCATGATGGACAGTGGGGAACAGTGTGTCATAATGGCTGGGATATGAGAGAAGCTGCAGTGGTGTGTAGAGAGCTGCATTGTGGTGAAGCTGTAAATGTGCGGTATGCTGCTCACTTTGGACGAGGATCAGGAACAATCTGGATGGAAGGTGTTGCCTGTACTGGATCAGAGACAACACTGAAGAACTGTAGCTCAGCAGAGTGGGGGAAAAATAACTGTAATCATGGTCGTGATGCTGGAGTCACCTGCTCAGGTAAACTGCTTTTTCTTACAATGTTTAAAATATGCTCTAGAAAATATCATAATTAACACAATGTATGTTAAAGTTCTATAAAATAAATGTTGAGTGTAATATATTGAGCTGTCAGCGTCTGGTGTAAAGTCCACTTTGATTAACATGACAGTGTGCTGAACACGACAACGCTGCAGTCTGGTGTTAAAACTGCTTTAGAGGAACTCCAAACTATGTGAAGAATAATAACATTTTAAATATAATAATAATAATAATAATAATAATAATAGACTGTTATTTTTTTTTCAATTATTCCATAAATTCATGTGCATAGAAATACATTATAAATAAAGCTTGTGACCACATCCTTATCTCAGGTAACTCCATTTGGGGTCTCAACCCCGAGTTACCAGCTTATGCCTTAAATCATTCACACTTAGATTTTATTAGATTTAGATGAAACAACAGTGAACTCATTTACATTTACATTTCTGGCATTTGGCAGATGCCCTTGACTTACATTTATCTCATTTATATATCTGAGCAGTTGAGGGTTAAGGGCCTTGCTCAAGGGCCCAACAGTGGCAGCACTGGGATTTAAACTAACAATCCTCCGATCAGTAGTCCAACGTCTTAACCACTGCACTACCACTGCCCTCTGAACTGTGATTATTACAGTCTGGTCAGTTTATCCTTCAAACTGTGGGTTTTCTTTACAGGAGAACACACTAATTCAACATTACATTTACATTTATTCCTTTAGCAGACTCTTTCATCCAAAGCGACTTACAAATGAGGAAATATAAACAACGTGATACTTTAAGCAGAGAACAATACAAGTAGTGCTACCACACAAGATTTTTTACCTTGGAGGAGCAAAGTGCACACTTTATATATATATATATATATATATATATATATATATATATATATATATATATATATATTATTTATTTTTTTTTTTTTTTGAGTGGGGGCATGTAGGGGTTTAGTACCACCAGGCACTACCAGGCGTCGGTCGTTAATCGATTACAGGTTGCAGAATGAAACATAAACCTCGACGATAGTTTTGACGTAGGAGTGCGCTGTTCCAGACAAGGTCTTGTGCGTGAGGAAGCCAGTAGAGGAAAATGAAGAGGGTGTGATGGGGGTCCTTTTGGGCTGTTTTAAAACAAGGTTTGCTGCTGCATTCTGAATCATCTGAATTAACACTTTGCAGTTATTTAGATTATTTATGCAGCAACGTATTCTCAATATACTTCACTTCTATTAGATTTATTTTAATGCTCACCATCTTCTCATTCATGTATCAACATATTAGTTATAAAAGTGTAATTTTCAGTGGTCTAGACACTATTAAAAAACCTGGTCTCTTGTCCCAACTTTAGAGCCATGAATTACGTGCAGGTGATTTTAATAATATGAATGAAGAAATCATAAAACTGACTTAAGCATCTGCGGAACCCGACTCTGAATATGAGGAACTTTCCTGTTTACATACTGATCTTATTTTTGGACTGAAGTCACTGACTCTGAATCTGAACCACTGTAATTGTTGTGACTCTTAAACACTATTTCTGTAACTTTAATGTTCATTATGACTTCACCACTTTAAATATCTGTGTTTTCATGTAGGGAATGAAGCTGAGAATTATGATGACACCCTTACAGCTGATCAGGAGACAGTTATACTGACAGGTATGTAATAATGTGACTGTTTTTAATCTCAATCATGAACACAGTCATAAATAACATCAAAGTAGATTTACTGTCACTGACTCCATTCAGAACAGACTACTGTGATGCTGCTGTTACCACTAATACACTAATATTATATATACTCACACCATTCATCCGTATACATCTCTCTCTCTCTCTCTCTCTCTCTCTACCTCTCTCTCTCTCTCTCAGAGAGTGTGAGGTTGGTTAATGGTGAATGTCGCTGTGCTGGGAGAGTGGAGGTTCTTCATGAAGGACAGTGGGGAACAGTGTGTGGTTCTGCCTGGGATATGAAAGATGCTGCAGTGGTGTGTGGAGAGCTGCGCTGTGGGAGGGCTGTAGAGCTGCGGTACTGGGCTGAGTTTGGAGAAGGTTCAGGAGAAATCTGGATATATGATTTGTACTGTAGAGGATCAGAGTCGACACTGAACAACTGTAGCTCACAAGGGGGCATACCTGTTATCATTCTATTGATGCTGGAGTCATCTGCTCAGGTAAACTGTTGTATTTAGAGAAAAAAAAGGTTAATTATTAGCATGATTGATTTGATTAACTGTAATTGTTAGTTGCAATTATTTTCAATTGAAATTTAAATTGAAAGTGTTTGTAACTACAGCGGAATGTTTCTTAATGGTAAATGTTCTTAAAAATATGCACATTATTTACACTGTTAAATTAAACACAGGTCACAGAATGTCAAGACTCACTGCTGGTCCTCATCGGTGCTCTGGGAGAGTGGAGGTGCTTCATGGAGATTCCTGGTCCACAGTGTGTGATGCTGACTTTGACCAGCAGGATGCAGAGGTTGTGTGTCGAGAGCTGGGCTGTGGGATTCCTGTGGAGGTGCTGGGATCAGCTGCTTGGGGGGCCGAGGGGGTCAGGTGTGGACAGAGGAGCTTCAGTGTAGAGGAAACGAATCTCAGATTTACTTCTGTCCAACATCATCTTCACTCAAACACTCACACTGCTCCCATTACAATGATGTGGGATTAATATGTTCTGGTGAAGTATCATGAGTTAACTTCTGTTTAAATAGAGAACACATACCTGTCAATCAAACTTTAAGGTGTCTTTGTTAATTTTCCTCTTTCACTGAGCTCCGGCTGTTTGTTCAGGTCACACAGGGCGGCCGCTGCGTGAGACGGACCGGACTCCTGTTCTGGTCGAGTGGAGCTCCAGTACCTCAGTGAGTGGGGCCAGTTTGTTCTGTAGGCTGGGATATGAGAGCTGCAGATGTTCTCTGTGCACAGCTGGATTGTGGGAGTGCTGTGACTGTGGTGGAGGTGGACTGGTTTGGTGAGGGGGTCGCCACATCTGGGCTGATGTGTTTGATTGTCAGGGGAAGGGAGACACACCTATCACAATGTAACATCTCATCATGGAGTCGAGCTGCATGCTCTCATGAACACGATGCTGGAGTCATCTGTAATGGTGAGATATTAACATCACCTACACCACGTTAGTGAATACAGTCAGTGTTCATTAGAACATTTAAAAGTTATTCTTCTGCTTCAGGATCATCTGTGGCGTTTCATGAGGCGGTCGCGGTTGTCTGGAGGGAGCGAGTGTCAGGGGAGGTGGAGATTTATTTCAGGCAGGACTGGAGGAGAGTTCTCCTGGACTCGTGGAGTCTGTCTGAGGCGTCTGTGCTCTGCAGACAGCTGGGCTGTGGCTCCGTGCTGAACTACCGCTCCTCTCCATCCACCACTGAACACAAACACATGTGTGTAACGGGTTTCAGCTGCTCTGGGAGTGAAGCTCATCTGGGGAACTGCAGCAGTGCACAACCTGTCAACTGCAGCTCCGGGGAACATCTGTACATCACCTGCTCAGGTAAGCAGCACTACACCTACCAATGAGCAACAATTTACAGCAGTAATACAAGTTTTGTAATTCTGAAATATCCTACTAAAAACATGTTAGAAGATTTTATTAGTTTTATATAACTGATTGCATTTAAAAACATCTTTACTCCAGACCCCAGGTCCATCAGGCTGGTTGGTTCTGGGGGACACTGTGCAGGAAGGCTGGAGGTTCTCCACAGCGGCTCGTGGGGGACAGTGTGTGATGACTCGTGGAATATTGAGGATGCGCAGGTGGTGTGCAGACAGCTGCAGTGTGGAGTGGCCCTCAGTACCCACATACCAGCCTGGTTTGGTCCTGGAACTGGGTCCATATGGCTGAATGAGGTGGAGTGTGAGGGGAACGAGACGTCCCTGTGGAACTGCAGATATCAGCTGTGTGAAGAGGGTGAATGTGGACACCAGGAGGACGTAGGAGTCGTGTGCTCAGGTACAGTGTAATGACTGAGATTAAACCTGTAAATATGTATATGACTGTATTCCAAAACTGAGGTCCAATGCTCCTGAGGTCCAATGCACCTGTATATAAATGTAATCCATGTTGAATGTCTTTTTACATAAAGATAATATTATACATATTTAACTGAGTCAATTTCTACAGATTAAGTGTAAGTCATCTTTCTTCCACCAGAGTTTAAAGAGATCCGACTCACGGAGGGCTGTGAGGGGAATCTGGAAGTGTTCTACAATGGAACCTGGGGTAATGTGTGTCACAATCAGATGGATGAGGAGACAGTAAACATGGTGTGTCGAGAGCTGAACTGTGGAAGACGTGGCAGTGTGTCAGAGACTGAAGCACGAGTAAAATCTGCTCCTAACTGGCTGGATCATGTAAAATGTAGGAAACACGACTTTAATCTATTGAAGTGTCCATCTTCACCCTGGGGACAGAACACCTGTGATAATCGTGATGAGGTGGCTCGTATTACCTGCACAGGTGGGTTAATTCTCTCATTGGGATTTATTAGGATTCTCTCTCTACTAGTTTTATACATTGCTGTAGAAGTTCCATAAATATTCCAGCTATAAAATAAGAAAGAGAAAAGTCTGTTTCATGCATTTTATTACTGCAGAAGATGCGAATCTACTACGTCCTCATGGAACATGCTCTTCATCTCCTCTTCAGAAATATTGCTCAAGTAAGGACACTTAAATCTGCAGCTTGATAAGGAAAGAGTTACTGTTTCTACCCAGAAGTTAATTATTTTCCTGTAACAGCAGGTCCTGAAGTGATTTTTTCCTCTAATAACACAGCAATAAACCAATGATTACATTTTTTATATTAAAGTATGATATGAAATGCATTTTATCCAAACAAGAAAAGTGGCATAGAAAAAAACACACACGACCGCTATAGACACATCAACGTATAATACTGAGCCACGTGCTCCAGTAACCCAGGCCTTTAAATACAGTGTCATGAACATAAAACACAAGCACCTGTGACCAATCAGTGCTAAAGCTAGTGCTAATTCGGAAGCGAGCGAACAAAGCAAAGTCACATGTCCACTAGGAAGCCCCCTGTTGGCGGTGGCGTGACATAAAGTTACAGCTTTATTTCTGACTGTTACAAAGCGCTGACAAAGCTCAATACAGAAAATATCACCATATATTACACACATTTTTCACACACAATTATATTCATTAAGTAACCACACAATTTCATGTCCACTTTTTATTAGTCTTCGATTATGTGGAGCGTCCTTCATACACTTCCCTGTGAAAGAGCTGTTACTATAGAAATGATAACATAATAGAACGAGTGCACGCCCCAAAACTTGGTGATATGAAGTAATGTGTCTTTGGTGAACTAGACCATGTTGAGTATAATATAAGGTTATATTATCATTGTGTTGTAGTGAGCTGTGTGACTGGAGCTGTTATTCAGCGTTGGTGTGTTTCCTCATGTGTGATGTGTGTGATGTAGAGCACTGGTCTCTCAGGCTGAGTGGAGGAAAGGGGAAGCTGCTCTGGGAGGTTGGAGGTGTATCATAACGCTCCTGGGGCTCCGTTTGTGATGATCAGTGGAACATCAGGAACGCTCAGGTGGTGTGCAGACAGCTGGGCTGTGGGTCGGCGCTGAGTGCTGATAGGAATGTTAGTTCTGGTCCTGGTGAAGGGACTATCTGGCTGAACAGAGTGAAGTGTCGAGGGGATGAGATTCACCTGTGGGACTGTCATCATTCCCTGAAGAAACACACTGACTGCTCTCATGCTGGAGTCACCTGTGCAGGTCAGAGGGGTGTGCTAACTTTTCAGCTTCCTGTCTCCACTCATTACACTTTTCTCCCAGTGTTAAGACTTGATAACTTTTATTTATAATCTTAGATATTAGTTTGAAAGCTCAGACCCTAAACTGTAATACACTGATCAGCAGCTCATAACCCTTATTTAGTGAGAGTATATTTTATTATATGATAGAAAGTTTTTTTATATTCTGTAAATACAGACGTGTCCACTACTACACCCACCACCACCACCACCACCACCACCACCTCCACATCAGGTATGTATATTTGTTACAATACAATATTTGTTACTGTTCATCATTTTTCTAAATATTTATGATTACAGCGTCGTATCAAGATCCTCTTCTGTGTTTTTAACTTCAGTAAGAGATCCAAATCCTCCATCACCTGAACCTCCATCCACCCCTCCACTGGTTCTCTTTGTGTTGGGAACGCTGCTCTTCCTGGCCTTAGTGCTTCTGCTGGTACTGTTTTACCAGAACAGAGTGCTCAGGAGAGGTACGAGACATACCTGTAAATACTAATGACATTTTATCCTGCTGTTAAAATTGTCCTGTAAGAATTTCATTAAAAGTTATTATTATTATTATTATTATCATCATCATCATCATCATCATCATCATTCTTATTATTATTATTATTATTATTATCCACTCCCAGTTGTCTCTAAAAGGAGGCGTAAGACTCAGCCTGAGGCAGTCTATGAGGAGATCAACCACAGATACATCACTAGAAGAAGGACGAGCTCCACTCAAAGAGGTGAGTGATATGTGGACTGTTCTACATCACACTTATTGTATTCCATTTAAACTTGTAGCTGAAATTCACTGCATGCACATCATCAAATCACTCGATACAAAATACACACCTCAATGCAAACTCAGTGATTAAAGCAATATTTTCCCCAAAAAATATTTTTTAATATTTTTATTTTTTAAATATTTTCCAGTTCCCACTGAAACGAACACAAACATCATCTCAGGTCAGTTTCTTTCTGGAAATAGACACAAAAAGAAAAGCTGCTGAGGGAACCACTGTTTATAGCTGCTATGACATAAGTGAGAAAAGGAACTTGTTTTTCCAAAGCTCTACAACATTATCTGTAACTATAAATGAATAAAAACTACAACATCTAATCCTTTACTAAATGAAACACTGCAATAGTTGTGAGATTCCCATGGTGTAAGAGGAATAAAACACTTGGGGACATGCTGTTATAGTTAAATGATCAACGTTAGGGTGGTAGCAGTAACTCAGCTTCATCACACCACCCTGTAACTCAGTATTTTACTATAACAGCAACACATACGTGCTTTATTACTGATTCATTTATTTCTTCAGTAGACAGTCCAGAAGATTATGATGATGTCATCACTGAGGAACAGGATGGAGGAGAGACAGAAAGTGAGTGAGATGTTTCTTCTGGTAATGTACGTCAGTGCAAAGGCAGCAAAGTTAAAGCGTGACTATATTCTATATGAGATATAATATAAATATCAGCTTTCTGTTTTGTAATCTCCGTTCTGTCATTTAACAAGTGCAGCCATATTTATTCAACAGTTTAGATAAGACCCATATTTATGTCTCATTTACTACCACATCTTATACACATGGCCTGTGTTAATATAAAGAAAGCTGAATTGATCAATGTCCTTTTTCACTTTTTTATTGCTAGAATATTAAAGACATTCCTACAGAGTGCATCATTTACTGTGTTTTGAAGCTTTTACATAACAATGAATACAATACAAAGGATATAATAAAGAGGTAAATGTATTTATTTGACAGAATATGATGACGTGGAGGAGAAATCTCAGAAAGACAGGGACCATGTGACTGAGACACGCCCCCCAAAGGCCTTTTCTCAGGAAATTACATTTCAACTTTTATAAACACAAAAAATGATTTGATTCTACTTCCAAAAATGTCCTGTTTTCTGAACTGTGTTCTTTCCCCTAGTTATTAGCAAATAGAGTAGGAGAGTTAAATCACCTTTCATATGACTTAATGCAGTGTCTCCAGCTTTTCTTTTACAACACTTTTAATGCTATAAGTCAGCTTAAATCTCACTGACACACCACACCTCATTTATCTCACCTATTCTTTCATCTAAACTGCTATAATATTCATCTTAATCTTTTACATTTATCAACCTATTCTTCAGTGTTTTTACAAATGTGTTAGTAACTATAAGCCACTCGCCAAAAGAACAAAAAGATTTTGATTCCTTAAATCAATACTTGTTTATTCATTTTTAAACACATTTCTCTTTATGTTCAATGCTGTGCTTTTAACTCTAAAACATAGAATTGAAATGGATTAGAGAATTCCTTTATGAAATATTCATACTATGACATGATCATTAGAGAGCTTGCTATATTGCATGTTTTGTTGTAATGTTTATGAGGTAGCTGGCTGTGTTGAAAGCCAGATATAGTATATGTAAGTATCATAAATATATATTTTGATGTTAAATTCTCAGGTTTGTTTCCTTATTCTCAGGATTTTGTTTAGAATCTCAGGTTTAATTCAATATTCTCACTTTTTAAATGAATGATGGCCAGTTACATCTTAATAAACAATATACAAGCAACTGTGACTTTTTATCTTTCCACAATGAGAACAAGTCAATATTTTACATTCTACACAGTTTTGTTTCTTCTTTTTCATATTGTGTAACAATCATCTATTTTTATACATTCAATGAAATAAAAGTGCTTTGATGATGTTTAGTATAATGTGATGATCTGTGTTTGAGTTGAGTGAGTGGCTCTTGTAGTGATGAATCTGTGCTCAATGTCCTTATAGAACATCTCAGGCAGTAAAAACTACATTTACATTTATTTATTTAGCAGATGCTTTTATCCAAATCCACTTACAAATGACTTCTACACACTCAGATAAACTCTATTATCACTATTAACACTGGGTTTCTATTATTATTTGTGGATTTATATATTATGGGTTATATATAAATTTATATTTTTGTAGTAAGGGATATATGTATATATTTTTTGGTTAAAAAAAAAATCTTTTATCCATTCTATAATTACTCCTATTTGTTCCAATGCAATGTTAGCAGCTTTACAGAATAATAATAATAATAATAATAATAATAATAATAATCCTCACAGCCCCTAAGCAGGTCCGTTAAAAGAAGAAAACACATTTCACTAAACAGGAACGTCAGGGTTACGCAGTAACCCTGTTCCCTGAAGAGGAATGAGACGTTGCATTAGCAGTATGGGAACGCCGTGGCGTGACGGTATCTGAAGCTTGTGTAAAATCATGCCTCTACTTATAGGCCTGCCATGATCAGGTGACGTGACATGAATTAAGCGGTCGCATGATATATATATGGCACCTGTGAACCACGCCGCCAGCCTCTATTATCTGAAACGAAGACGCAATTCACAGACCAGCCCGGTATGACAGCGCCTATGCAAAGTCTCGTTCCCTTCTCAGGGAACAGGGTTATCGGCGTCGACGTTCCCTTTCAACGGGAACTTCGACGTTGCATTTAGCAGTATGGGAACGGGGAATACCCACTCCGTCATACCGAGGTGCGGCCTGTTCAAAAATACCCAAACCCGAGGGTCAGTGCAGGACACTCGAACCTGGGGAGGGATGAATATCCAGGCTGTCATAACAAATGACCGTGTGAGGCACAGACCACCCTGCAGCCGCACACACATCCTGCAAGGAAACCCCTTTGGACAAAGCCCTCAACAATCCCAGTAGAGATGCACTGCCTTGACACAGCATCACTTTTCCTGTTGCTGCCAAAGCAGACTAGTAGCTGCTCTGACTTACGCCACTGGCCCGGACGGTGGACGTAAGTACAGAGAGCGCGCTTACTGGACACAGCGGGTGCACCCTCTCTTGTTCTGATCAGAGGACAGAGGAAGGGAGAAAGCCTGCAACACCACAGGGTGGGCAGCCAATGTAGGCACTTTAGCAATATAATCCGGCCTAGGATACAGGAAGGACTTGGCTTATCTAGGGGGGTAAAGTCAAGGCAGGAGGGGCAACAGGGAGAGCTTGTAGACCTCCCACTTGCTTGAGAGATGGCAGGGCCTGTAAAGAGCTACCTCCAGAAGCTCAGAAGCTTCTCAGAGGCTGACTCTAAGGGCTCAAATGGGGTCCCTGACAGACCTTCCAAGACCACAGCAAGGTCCCAGGAAGGTATGCATGGCCTGCAGATGGGCCTCAGCCGTCTGACACCACACATGAACCTCGAAGTTAGAGGATGTTGCCCCACAGAGGCTCCATCGACAGGGGCAGGGCTGGCCGAAAACGGCGGCCCAAACGTCGATAGTAGAAGGAGCCAACCTGCTGAGAAACGTTCTTGTCAGAACTCCAGGACTGTAGCGATTGCGCAGTTCACTGGGTGTAGCTGACGTTCCTCACACCACCAGACAAAAAGGTGCCACTTGAGCACATACAATTTCCTTGTAGATGGTGCTCTAGCATTTAACATGGTCTCTACCACCTCAGTCGTGCGACCAGAATCTATGAGCTGGTGCCCCTCAGGGGCCAGACCCACAGCTTCGTTAGTTCTTGTCAAGGATGATAAATCAACCCTGCGGCTTTTTAGACGGTAGGTCCCTAAGGGCTCAAATGGGGCACCTGACAGACCTTCCAGGACCACAGGAGGTCCCAGGAAGGTATGCGCGCGGCCTGCAGATAGGCCGCCGCCGCTGACAACGCACGCACGAACCTTAAGTTAGAAGATGTTGCCTCATGGAGGCTCCATCAACAGGGGCATGGCTGGCCGAAGCAGCGCACCAGTAACCCTGATTGTAGAAGGAGCCCAGCCCGCTGAGAAATGTTCTGTAAGAACTCCAGGACTGTAGCAATTGCGCAGTTCTCTGGGTCTAGGTGACGTTCCTCATGCCACAAGACAAAAGCTGACACCTGAGTGCATTTGATTTCCTTGTGGATGGGACCCACTGCAGGGGGCTCGAATGGGGCATCCGACAGACCTTCCAGGACCATAGAAGGTCCCAGGAAGGTAGTGTAGCCTGCAGATGGGCGCCGCCGTCTGACACCACGCATGAACCTCAAAGGTAGAGGATGTTGCCCCACAGAGTTTCTCCATCAACAGGGTCATGGCTGGCCGAGCCGGGCGCCATGTACCCTGATTGAAGAAGGAGCCCAGCCGGCTGAGAAACGTTCTGTAAGAACTCCGGGACTGTAGCAATTATGCAGTTCACTGGGTCTAGGGACGTTCCTCATGCCACAAGACAAAAAGCTGACACTTGAGTGCATACACTTTCCTTGTGGATGGTGCTCTAGCTTTTAACATGGTTTCAACAATCTCAGTTGTGAGACACGAATCTATGAGCTGGTGCCCCTCAGGGGCCAGACCCACAGTTGCCGAGTTCTGGCCGAGCGTGATAGATCAGCCCTCCGGCTTGAGACAGTAGATCCGCTCTAGGGGCTTGAATGGGGCAGCCGACAGACCTTTCAGGGCCATAGAAGGTCCCAGGAAGGTATGCGCGGCCTGCAGATGGGCCTCAGCCATCTGAGACCACGCATGAACCTCGAAGTTAGAGGATGTCGCCCCACAGAGGCTCCCTCAACAGGGCGTGGATGGCCGAAATGGCGGCCACATAACCCTGATTGTAGAAGGAGCTCACCCCGCTGAGAAATGTTATTGTAGGAGCTCCAGGACTGTAGCTATTGCGCAGTTACTGGGTCCACAGTGAATCCCTGCGGACGGGAATCTCCCAAGGAGTGCCATAACGCAGAGATATTATCTCTCAGAACCATGTTCGAGCTGCCAAAAAGGTGCTATTAGCAGGCTATCTTGGCGAACTCTCGCTAGAGCTAGTGGGAGCAGCGATGGGGGGCAGCATACAGATGTGACCTCAGCCACATGTGTGGAACAACATCTCAATGTCGAACCGCCAGCTCCCTGGATCGGTACTAGAATTAACCAGTCGTCCAGGTAGCTTGGTACACAGATGCCCTGGAGTCCCAAGGAGCCAGAGTGACATCCATGCACTTTGTGAAGGTGCGAGGGATAAAGCTAGCAATACTCCTATCGGGAAACATGCACCTTTTAAACCTATCGCCACAAACCAGTTCTCGGACTGGATCTGTGTACGATAAGTTTGAACATCAGCCTCTGAACCTGTATGTCCGAAGAGTACGGTTCAGATGATGCAGATCTAAAATTGGCCGCATATTCCCACTTTTTCGCGGAACAGGAAATAAAGGCTGTAAACCTCCCTCCCTGAGGGAACAGGGTACATGTTTCAGGACCCCCTTGTCCAAAAGGGAGCTTACTTCCTGAGCTAACGTCGGGCTCTGGTCTGTGCATGACTACTGTGGTGAGCACACCTGTGAACGGGGGTCGAGCTATAACCGGGACCCGGTAACCCCTTTCTATGGTAGACAAGAACCCATGGAGACACATTTGGCGGTAGCTTGCACGCCCCGCGGTCTTCTAGTGACGTTAGCTATTCCACATTCTATTGGAGAGAAGCATCAGATTTCCGTTGCCCTGTGACAGCTTGCTGACCGAAAGACACGAAAATTGGGGACCACCTTGGCTAGGGAGGCCCTACAGTAGCACTGGGGGCTACCTGCCCTAACAACCTCATGTCCCCAGATACATCCCTCCACAGCCCCCTCAGGACCGCTCATCTTTGCCTGCTTGGCCTTTATGACCATTCTCAGATCAGGCCTAACAGCAGACCGCGAATTGTGTTCCCCTGGCTGTCTGCGGGGGGTTAGCGGGCTGCCATACTCGCCTTCTGGGTTTCTCCCATACTAGTGCTGGCCCAGGCCCCACTCTTGGACACCCGGATGAGCTTGAGACAACTTTTCTTTGCCATAAGTTGAGCTCACTCAGCAGGTCTGCTTGGTAGGCCTGCAACCCTGTCACTGTCTGCAGTGACCCACAAGCAAGACTACTACTGCATAGGCTTGCCCACCAATGCCTTGGATGCAAGCCGGCCCCTGTAATTACCTGCCGTTGGTGGAGAGAGGTAGCTAGCAAGCGCCCCTTCCACCTCGGGCATAGCTAAATAGCCATGCCATTCATTCCCACAATGGCCAAATAATCCAACATCGTGGAGTTATGACTATGGCTTAATCATGGTTTTCAGAAGTGAGATTTTGTCATAACTTCTGGAAGACAGGGGAGTTTCTGCAGTGTGAAGTATTTACTTTCACTGGGTAATCACTTCAAGCAGCTCTTTATACGCTGCTTCCAGTTTTTAACACATCCTACTAACTCTTCGGAGTCAGAGAGGGATTATTACCCCTTTGGCTTTCCATACCGGGAGGAGGAGCCGCGACGCGAACTCCAAAATCCAGCGGGGAGCTGAACCTGGAAGACAGAGAGAGAGATAGAGCAGCGCTCGTCTCCGGCTCTTCTTCCGGATTTAAGAGATCCCCCGAACCTGAGACGGTTGGCTGCCTCGGCAGCGGCCGGCCCAGATCCGCGAGGGTCTGAAACCCAACTCGCTCGGCTTCCGTTTTTCTTTTTTCGAGAAGAGCGCGAGTAGAGCTGCTTAATGTAGCGTTACCATGCGCAGCCTCTCGAGGTTGCCATCGCATACTACACCACTAACACTTCACCCAGACAGTGTGCACTCTTCCCCCGTGATGAAACGGGAGCACGTTACACACTTCTTTAACTCTTTCTCGCTCATTACTTGCCTCTCCTTTTCTTTAAAAAGGGATAGAAAAGTTAAGAGATTTTGAGAAAATCACACTTTGGAAGTGCTTTACTGCCATCTTGTGGAAGGAAAATGTAAATGTTTTTACTAAAAGTAAATAATTATTTATTTAAATTATTAATGTTTATAATCCTGAAACCCAGACTAAATGTGTGTTCTTAAAAACAATATCTAATTGGAAGTGAAATGGTAAGAATTGTTATTTCTTTTCTTTTTAAATTACAGACAATTACTATATTAGAGCACAACAAAAACATGAATATTTTAGAAAATACATTTAATCTTTATTATAAATATAAAGATGTGTTTTAGTTTTTACTGATTTTACTTTTTATTTAAAAAAAATACAGTTTTTATTCATGTTTTTTTTTAACTAAACACAAAATAATCCACGTACTGTACGAGAAGCTGCGTCAGGAAACGTGTTAAATGATGGGGTTAGTGTAATGAATATTCCTCATGGTAATCTGACCCCTATGTACATGTTCTTTTAATATTACATTCTTACATGGATTTTAATGTACCCATGACCACTCATCAGGGTTTTATTTTATTTTACTCTGCAGTAATTTTAGTAAATCAGATCTCTAGTGTTGGAAAGGGAACAAATTCAGACAAGTAAAACAATACAGCACTTAGATTTACAGTTACATTTATTCATTTAGCAGATGCTTTTATCCAAAGCAACTTAAAATTGAGAAAACACAAGCAAAGTTTAGTTGTTATTATTTCATGTTTTTTTTTTTGTTTGTTTTTTTTGGGGGGGTTGTTTATGTGTTCAGGGAAGAGGTGGGTCTTTAGCTGTTTTTTGAAGAGCGTAGTGTAACAGAGGAGTCGACCAGGTAAAGAGTCTGAGACAGACAGAGAGGAGGAGAACTTCACGATCCACCAGGGAGGATCTGCTCACATCAGTGACACGTTCATGTGGAAATCTCATCAACTCTACGTCCTCCTCATGCACAGATCCATGGAGACTGACAGTCTCATTTACTCGCTCCATCCAAACATCATTCATCTTGATTAGAACCAAACACGTTGCTAAGGAGGACGTTCTTCTTTAAGATGGAGCAGAAGATCACCGATGTGTACGTACAGTCAATCTGATGTCTATAAACTCATGAGAACATGAGGAAATGCAGGTTATGAAAGCAGATGTACTTCACACCTCCGAGGTTGCCAGATCTGTCTTGAGTAAAAGCGTCCGAGACCACTTGGCGTTACTGTAAAGCCAAAAATATCAGAGAAAGAAAATGTGGAGAGAACAGGAAATATTCATTTTCTCGCTGTCAGATATATCGCATGCCAGAAGACAATTTAAAAGTAAAATAAAAAGACTAATATGATGATGTATGAATGAGAAGATGGCGAGCAGTTCGTAACGATCCCATTAATCACTAGTTTAATTGAGCAAAATGGCTCCACACTCATTACTCAGCAGCACATACAGTAGAA
>CM022766.1:24177007-24199887 GCA_012411365.1 Ameiurus melas | reverse complement strand
TTCTGGGGGACACTGTGCAGGAAGGCTGGAGGTTTTCCACAGCTGCCTCGTGGGGACAGTGTGATGACTCGTGGAATATGAGGATGCAGGTGAGTGCAGACAGCTGCAGTGTGGAGTTGTTCCTCAGTACCCACATACCAGCCTGGTTTGGTCCTGAACTGGGTCCATATGGCTGAATGAGGTGGAGTGAGGGGAACGAGACGCCCCTGTGGAACTGCAGATTTCAGCTGTGTGAAGAGGGTGAATGTGGACAACAGGAGGACGTGAGGAGTCGTGTGCTCAGGTACAGTGTAATGACTGAGATTAAACCTGTAAATATGTAAATGAATGTTTTTCAAAACTGAGGTACAAAGTTCTGGAAATTCAGCTTGATAGTAAGGACCTGTTTATGAATGTAATCCATGTTGAATATCTTTTATATAAAGATAATATTACACACATATTTAACTGGAGTCAATCAAACAGGACTTTTAATGTATGTCATCCTCTCACCAAGAGTTTAAAGAGAGATCAACGTGCTCCGGAGGGCTGTGAGGGGGAATCTGGAAGTGTTCTACAATGGAACCTGGGGTAATGTGTGTATCACAATCAGATGGAGTGGAGTTAGAAACAGCAGATATGGTGTCGAGAGCTGAACTGTGGAAGACGCGAAAGCGCTTGGTCTCGTCCAAAGCGTAGAGTCGACCCTGTTCCTAACTGGCTGGATCATGTGAAATGGTAAAACACGTCCACTCTAATCTGTTGAAGTGTCCATCTTCACCCCCTGGGGACAGAACAGATGTGATCATCGTACTGAGGTGGTTCAAATTACCTGCACTAGGTAGGGAGGATCTTCTCTCTCTACTAGTTTTTATACATTGCTGTAGAATTCGGTATAAATATTCCAGCTATAAAAATAAGAAAGAGAGAAAAGTCTGTTTCATGCATTTTATTACTGCAGAAGATGGAACGCCTTCTAATGGCCCTCATGGAATGCTCTTCATCTCCTCTTCAGAAATATTGCTCAAGTAAGGACACTTTAAATCTGCAGCTTGATAAGGAAAGAGTTTCTGTTTCTACCCAGAAGTTGATTATTTTCCTGTAACAGCAGAGTCCTGAAGTGATTTATTCCTCTAATAACACAGCAATAAAACCAACGATTACAGTTTTTATATTAAAGGATGATATGAAATGTATTTTATCCATTTATAGTTTCTTTTAATGTTGTTGAATAAAGCAATTAATTCCTGTTATCACTACACGGTAGTAGATATAAACAGTCGTTCTACCACAAGGATTCTCTTTTCTCATTGACATTTTCAAAAATTTACATCCGGGTTACAGAGAAAAACCAAGTGAAGCGTAAAACTCTGTTCTGAAGATGTCAGAAAACTTAAAGTGGCAGCATTAGCTCTGACTGTTACAAAGAGCTGACACTGGTATTCTCCTTTCGTGAAATGTGACATAAACATCTCATTAGAGAAAACATCAGTAATACATTGTGCGCTGGTGTGTTTCCTCTAGTGTGAGAAACATGTGTGTTACCTGAAATACCAGCAAATTCAACAGTGCCAAGGTGTAGGATGGTTTTATAGATGATGGTCAGCCTTGTTGTGGATGTATCATTGTGTTGTAGTGAGCTGTGTGACTTGAGCCGTTATTCTAAGCGTTGGTGTGTTTCCTCATGTGTGATGTGTGTGGATGTAGAGCACTGGTCTCTCAGGCTGAGTGGAGGAAAAGGGAAGCTGCTCTGGGGGGGTGGAGGTGTATCATAACGCCACGTGGGGGCCGCTTAGTGATGACAGTGGAAACATCAGGAACGCCAGGGTGGTGTGCAGACAGCTGGCTGCTGGGTCGGCGCTGAGTGCTGATAGAAAATGTTAGTTCTGGTCCTAGTGAAGGGACTATCTGGCTGAACAGAGTGAAGTGTCGGGGGGATGAGATTCACCTCGTGGGACTGTCATCATTCCCCTGAAGAAACACACTGACTGCTCTCATGCTGGGAGTCACCTGTGCAGGCTGAGAGGGGGTGTGCTAACTTTTCAGCTTCCTGTCTCCACCTCATTTACACTTTTCTCCCAGTGTTAAGAGACTTGATAACTTTTTATTTATAATCTTGGATATTAGTTTGAAAGCTCAGACCCTAAACTGTAATACACTGATCAAGCAGGGCTCATAACCCTTATTTAGTGAGAGTATATTTGATTATATGATAAGAGTTTTTTATATTCTCCTAAGTACAGACGAGTCCACTACTACACCCACCACCACCCACCACCACCACTCACACCTACCATTCACTATCAGGTAAATGTATATTTGTTATAATACAATATTTGTTACTGTTCATCATTTTTCTAAATATTTATGATTACAGCGGTCCTGATCAACATCCTTCTTCTGTGTTTTTTAACTTCAGTAAGAGATCCAAATTCTCCATCACCTAAACCTCCATCCACCTCCGCTGGTTCTCTCCCTTTGTGTTGGGAACGCTGCTCTTCCTGGCCTTAGTGCTTCTGCTGGTACCTGTTTTACCAGAACAGAGTGCTCAGAGAGGCACATGAGAGACATACCTTGTAAATACTAATGACATTTTATCCCGTGCTGCTAAAATTGTCCTATAAGACCCATTTCATTAAAAGTTATATATTATTGGCATTATTATTATTATTATTATTACTTATTATTATTATATATTATCCACTCCCAGCTGTCTCTAAGAGGAGGGGGGAAGACTCAGCCTGAGGCAGTCTAAGTGAGGAGATCAACCACAGATACATCACTAGAAGAAGGACGTGCTCCACTCAAAGAGGGTGAGAGATATTGCGCGGCTGTGGCGTAGTTGTGGTTTGATTCCCCGCCAGGGTGACTCTCACTATGTCAAGTGTCCTTGGGCAAGACACTGAACCCTAAGTTGCTCCCGATGGCGAGTGTAGCGCCGCCTCTTCATGGCAGCTCTGCTACCATTGGTGTGTGTGTGTGTGTGTGTGTAATGAGATACAGTGTAAAGCGCTTTGGATACAAAAGCGCCTATATAAGTGCACATTTACCATTTACGTTTGTAGGTGAACTGTTCTACATCACACCCTTATTGTATTTCATTTAAACTTGTAGCTGAAATTCACTGCATGCACATCATCAAATCACCTGATGTGTGTGTGTGTGGTGTTGGTTGTGTGTGTGTGTGTGTGTGTGTGTGTGTGTATTAGGACTGAGATGACATTACAGTGGTGTGAAAAAGTGTTTGCCCCTTCCTCATTTCCTGTTCCTTTGCATGTTTGTCACACTTAAGTGTTTCTGGAACATAAAACCAAATTTAAATACAGTAACTAAGGACAACACAAGTAAACACAAAATGCAATTTGTAAATGAAGGTGTTTATTGTTAAAGTGAAAAAAAAATCTAAACCATCATGGCCCTGTGTGAAAAAGTGATTGCCCCCTTGTTAAAACATACTATATCTGTGGTTGTCCACACCTAAGTTCAATTCTTAGCCACACCCAGGCCTGATTATTGGCCACACCTGTTCACAATCAAGGCATCACTTAAATAGGAGCTGCTTGACACAGTAAGGTCCACCGGAAGATCCTTAAAAGCTACACATCATGCCGAGACCCAAAGAAATTCAGGAACAATTGAGAAAGAAAGTAATTGAGATCTATCAGTCTGAAAAGGGTTATAAAGCCATTTCCAAAGCTTTGGGAATCGAGAGAACTATACAGTGAGAGCCATTTATCCACAAATGGCGTAAGACATGGAACAGTGGTGAACCTTTCCCAGGAGTGGCACCGGGCCGTTTCTCAAAAAATTCCCCAAAAGCGCAGCGCCGGACTCATCCAAGAGGTCACAAAAGACCCCACAACAACGTCCAAAGAACGTGCAGGCCTCACTTGCCTCTGTAGCTAAGGTCAGCGCTCATGCCTCCAACATCAGGAAAAGACTGGGCTCGAAAATGGCCTGCGTATGGCAGAGCTTCCAAATGAGAAAACCACTGCTGAGCAAAAAGAACATCAAAGCTCGTCTCACTTCTCCACAACACATCTTACCTTGATCCCTAAGACTTTTTGGGAAAACATCCTGTGGACCGATGAGAGAGAAGTGGAACTCCTTGGAAGGTGTGTGTCCAAGTATATCTCGTGAGAAGGAACACTGCATTTCATAAAAAAGAACATTATACCAACAGTAAAATATGGTGGTGGTAGTGTGATGGTCTGGGGCTGTTTTGGCTGCTTCAGGACCTGGAAGACTTGCGGTCATAAAAGGAACTATGAATTCTGCTGTCTACCAAGAGATCCTGAAGGAGAATGTCCGACCATCTGTTCGTGTACTCAAGCTGAAAACGAACTTGGGTTCTGCAGCAGGACAATGATCTAAACACACCAGCAAGTCCACCACCTAATGGCTGAAGAAAAACAAAATGAAGACTTTGGAGTGGCTCAGCCAAAGTCCTGACCTGAATCCTATTGAGATGTTGTGGTATGACCTTAAAAAGGCCGTTCATGCTCGAAAACCCTCTAATGTAACTGAATTAGGAGAATTCTGCAAAGATGAGTGGGCCAAAATTCCTCCAGGACGCCGTGTAAAGCCTCATTACACGTTATCGCAAACGCTTGGTTGCAGTTGTTACTGCGTAAGGGTGGCCCAACCAGTTATTGGGTTTAGGGGGGCAATCACTTTTTACACACAGGGCCATGATGGTTTGGATTTTTTTCACCTTTTAATAATAAACACCTTCATTTACAAATTGCATTTTGTGTTTACTTGTGTTGTCCTTGACTATTGTTTAAATTGGTTTGATGTTCCGAAACACTTATGTGACAAACATGCAAAGGAACAGGAAATGAGGAAGGGGGGCAAACACTTTTTCACACCACTGTATGTGCTGGTGATGAGAAAAGCATTGAACAGACGTAGCTTTATAATACTATGTAGTTTTTAGAAAGAAACCTATATCATTTTATTTGATTCAACATAGACTATTAATTGTTAAGCTTCTGATTTAGTACAAGTGTGTGTGTAGGTGTGTGTGTGTGTGTGCGTGTTGAGATGTGTGTGTGTGTGTGTGTGTGTGTGTGTGTGTGTATGTGTGTGTGTGTGTGTGTGTGTGTGTGTGTGTGTGTGTGTGTGTGTGCTTTCTTTCTGTACAGGTGCATCCCCCTCTCTCTCTCTCTCTCCCGGGTGTGTATAAATATAAATATATATCTGAATTATATACCAACTCTCGGGGGTCAGCTTTTTTCAGGTTGCCAGATTAACTAGTTGGTGTAATGCAGATGTGTGCTTCAGTGAACCACTGTGCTGTATCCTTAAATACGCACATGAAACATAACACTTTAAACCTTATAATTCATACAGTGCTGTTCAGCTTTATGTGATGAATAGTGCCATGAAGGCCTTCAAAATGTAGTCTGTACTTTCTGAACTTCTCCTCAACTTACTTGTCTTTTGTTGCCAGTAAAAAGCTGCCTTATGTCTGTTCCTTTCTTCCTTCATGACATCACCAGTGTTAAATGAAATCTGGAGTGAAAAAAGGCCTCTGTTATTTCTATGTGAAAAGATCACTGCATGAAGTCTGTATTTATTACCAACCTAAACTACACGGATAAAACAGACATTCGTGAGCGCTCGTGACTAAGGGCGGTTGTGTCTTACACAATGGGATGTTTATTTTGCACCGAACTATTTAGAAAAGAAGAACAAAAGAAGATGTTTAAAAACACCACAGTTTTTGTCTGATACACCATCTCAGTATGTCTCAACATAGTGAAGTGATTCCTAACCATTTCACCACTGAATGGATGATCATGAGAGAACACACACACCCACATCACACACACACACACACACACACACACACACACACACACACCCACACACACACACACACACACACACACACACTCACCCACACAACACTCTCACACACACACACACACATACACAGATTACTGTTACTATAGTAAAGGACGTAACTTCCAGTTAAACACACGCTGTGAGTAATGTATTTGTCTAATTTACATTTTGTGGTGGTAAATTAATTAACAATATTTTATCATCTTTCCTTCATTCACACTCAAGACTTAAAGTGATTTTATATAAATATATATATATATATATATATAGTATGTAAATAAGTAAAAGTAAGCTAAAAGTGTATTATAGAAATAAACCCTAACCCAAGGTA
This sequence comes from Ameiurus melas, assembly GCA_012411365.1. Classification (NCBI taxonomy): domain Eukaryota; kingdom Metazoa; phylum Chordata; class Actinopteri; order Siluriformes; family Ictaluridae; genus Ameiurus; species Ameiurus melas. The sequence continues at coordinate 24,193,724 of CM022766.1, read as the reverse complement.
ATGTGGAACAAATACATCTATTAAAGCCTGGTTTATATTTCCCCCCTCTTTCCCTCCCTCTCTCTATGTGTCGTGTCTGTGTGTGTGTGTGTGTGTGTGTGTGTGTGTGTGTTCTGTATGCTGTACAGGTGATTTCTCCCTCCTCTCTATGTGAGTGATATAAATAAATAGTGTTCATTTCCTGCACAGGTGCATCCCCCCCAACTTACCCTCTCTCTCCTGTGTGTGTGTGAGAGAGAGAGAGAGAGAGAGAGAGAGAGAGAGATATTTTTTAAAACAACTTTATTAAATTCATATGTGTGTGTGTGTGTGTGTGTGTGTGTGTGTGTGTGTGTGTGTGTGTGTGTGTTACTGCACCGGTATCGGTCCGTGGGCCGCACAGAAATAATAAATTATTTACATTATTTCCGTTTTATTTATTATTTGAGTCTGAACGATGTTTTATTTTGAAAAATGACCGGATTTGTGCACAGCGTGTTGGTGAATATTTATTTTTTTAGGAAAATCACCACCGCTTTGTTCATTCAGGAGGCGGAGTATATGTTCTCACACCCGACCCGCTCTCCCACCGCTAGCAGAACCTCCTCCACCTGTTCTCCATTCACTGGTACACACCTGACGCCATGGCGGAGAGACAGCGTCTCCCCTCCGGACTCGGAGGCCATGGCGTCCCGCTGACCCTCACCCACAATCAACTTTCACCAACCACCGCTATCTCAAGAACTAGACCTTCAATAAATTAATGAAAGATAAAGAAAAAAAGGACAAATTCGTGAAAAACTTTGGCAAGACGCCAAACCACTCTCACGTTCTCCACCCACCACGCTCACTCCTCCACCGCGCATGCGCAGAGAGATTTTTTTTGAGAGAGAGAGGAGAGTAAGGGCTGTGTGTGTGTGTGTGAGAGAGAGAGTGAGACAGAGTGTGTGTGTGTGTGTGTGTTAGTGTGTGTGAGTGTGTGTTGTGTTAGTGTGTGTCGAGTGTGTGTGTGTGTGTGAGTGTGTGTGTGTGAGTGTGTGTGTGTGTGTGTGTGTGTGTTATTTGTGTGTGTTGTGTGTGTGAGAGAGAGAGAGTGTGTTGTGTTAGTGGGTGTGTGTGTGTGTGTGTGTGCGTGTTTCAATGGTATCTCAGTGGTTAAAGAGTACAAACCCCAGCACCACCAAGCTGCCATTGTTGAGCCCTTGATCAAGGCCCTTAACCCTCAATTGCTCAGATGTATGAATGAGATAAATGGAAGTGTCTCTGGATAAGGGCGTGCCCCAAATACCATCAATGTAATGTAAAGTGTGTGTGTGTATTGTATGCATGTGTCTGAATATGTTTTATTTTTTATTTTTACTGGATTAATATAAGGAGAAGTGAGTCCCCAGAAACCATAGGGTGGTTACTAGATGTCCTCAAAATCATGACTACATTGTCGGCGTGACGCAGTAATCATGCCGGTCGTGAAATTTCGGATGATGCAAAATAAATTTGTCCGGCAGCCATATTTTCACGATTGTCCACGGACCTTCTCTGTTCAGTGTCGAAAGCTTCGGAGATCGATAAATGCAGTATATAAACTGACGTTTTGCTCCTGACATTTTTCTTGCTATTGATGAAAAGCGAACTCATGTTCACGGTACTCTACTCATTGATGTTCAAGCGCTTCGACACCGTTTTCCTCTGTGGGGCATGATCACATTTTTAAATAAAAAGTCGACACACACACACACAGACACACACACACACACACACACACACACACACACACACAGAGAGCTTACTGTTACTATAGTAAAGCGACGTAACTTTTAGTGAATAATGTATATGGTCTAGTTGACATTTCTTAAAGTGATTATATATTTATATATATGAAACAAATAAATAAAAATAAGCTAAATGTGTGTTAGAGGTATATAAGTTCTAAAAACTCTTGATTTTAGGGTGTGTGTGTGTGTGTGTGTGTGTGTGTGTGTGTGTGTGTGTGCGCACTTTCCAGCACAGGTGCACATTCATATATCTCTGGGTGTGTGTGTGTGTGTGTCCCCTCCTCTATGTGAGTGATATAAATAAATTGTGTACATGTGTGCATGTGATTCCCCCTCAAACTTGCCTTTTCTCCCTATGTGTGTGTGTGTGTGTGTGTGTGTGTGTGTGTGTACATGAGTGTGTGTACATGTGTGAATGAGTATGGGTGTTGTGTGTATGTGTGTGTGTGTGTGTGTGTGTGTGTGTTGGTGATCTGCTTTTCTGAACCACGTCTCATGACTGTGCTGCTCTCCTCTAACAGGAAGTCTCCTCTCTGAAGAACAGCATTCTGGGTATGAGCATGTGGATGATGAGCTTCTCTCAGGTAAAAAGTCCAGAGTGTGAGTTTGTCTAACTCCATTAACTGAAAGATATTAGAATTGAATTAAAAGTCAGAAATGACTAAATGTGTCCTTTCTGAGACGTGATTATGATGTATTGTACAGAAGAATTACAGGAACTCCAGTGTTTTAATGCTGACACATGACCTCTCACAATCAACCTTATCTTACTTTAAGCTTCTGAAATCCCTCTTATCAAATTGATCAAAGCTTCTTTGGATGAGGATTTTATTGAGTATAAATGTGTTAAAAACCCCAAACAAAACAAATTGTTCTTTTTACAGTAAAGTCTGGGATTGGAGAAAAGGCTGAGTATTATGATGATGTCATCGACACCAGTGACTTCATAAGTGGGTGCAGTTGTTAACTGATGACATCAATGTAGTGACTTCACATTAAACCATGAGGTCAGAATGTGATGGAGCTGTTTGTAACAGAGCCTCTGCTTTTATTTCATTTAGGTGATACAGGAAGAGTTGACCCACCAGAGGACTACGATGATGCCGTCACTGCTGGACCGATCCCTGATAACGTGGATGGTGTGCTTCTGTTTTGGGATTAGTTTTAGAAAGCAGTAGAAATGAAACACACACTGCAAATAAGTTTGTTTATTGGTTTGTGTGTAGTGACATTTTTTACATGTACACCATGTCATTTTGCATCGTGTCATCAAATACACCGTGTACAAACTGCCTCTTCAGTACACTTTAAATATCTTTAAATATCTGTGTTTTGGTGTAGAGGATGAAGCTGAGAATTATGATGACGCCATTACAGCTGATCAGAAGTCAGTTCTACTGACAGGTATGATAATAATGTGACAGTATTGCATCCACAAGCATCCAAATGATCATTAATGACATTCATGTGTGATTTAATAGCTTTTATCTCTACATTCTGACAGAGGACGTCCGAGAACTATGATGATGCAGTTCCCACTGAAACACAACACAAACATCATCACAGGTCAGTTTCTTTCTGGAAATAGACACAAAAAGAAAAGCTGCTGAGGGAACCACTGTTTATAGCTGCTATGACATAAGTGAGAAAAGGAACTTGTTTTTCCAAAGCTCTACAACATTATCTGTAACTATAAATGGATAAAAACTACAACATCTAATTCCTTTTACTAAATGAAACTCTGCAATAGTTGTGAGATTCCCATGGTGTAAGAGGAATCAAACACTTGGGGACATGCTGTTATAGTTAAATGATCAACGTTAGGGTGGTAGCAGTAACTCAGCTTCATCACACCCACCCTGTAACTCAGTATTTTACTATAACAGCAACACACACAGTGCTTTATTACTGATTCATTTATTTCTTCAGTAGACAGTCCAGAAGATTATGATGATGTCAACACTGAGGAACAGGATGGAGGAGAGACAGAAAGTGAGTGAGATGTTTCTTCTGGTAATGTACTGGAGTGCAAAGGCAGCAAAGTAAAGCGTGACTATATTCTATATGAGATATAATATAAATATCAGCTTTCTGTTTTGTAATCTCCGTTCTGTCATTTAACAAGTGCACCCATATTTATTCAACAGTTTAGATAAGAACACCTATTTATGTCTCATTTACTTCCACATCTTATACACATGGCCTGTGTTAATATAAAGAAAGCTGAATTGATCAATGTCCTTTTTCACTTTTTTATTGCTAGAATATTAGACATTCCTACATAGTGCATCATTTACTGTGTTTTTAAGCTTTGACATAACAATGAATACAATACAAAGGATATATTAAAGAGGTAAATGTATTTATTTGACAGAATATGACGACGTGGAGGAGAAATCTCAAAAGACAGGGACCATGTGATTGAGACACGCCACCAAAGGCCTTTTCTCAGGAAATTACATTTCAACTTTTATAAACACAAAAAATGATTTGATTCTACTTCCAAAAAATGTCCTGTTTTCTGAACTGTGTTCATTTCCCCTAGTTATTAGCAAATAGAGTAAGAGACTTAAATCACCTTTCATATGACTTAATGCAGTGTCTCCAGCTTTTCTTTTACAACACTTTTAATGCTATAAGTCAGCTTAAATCTCACTGACACACCACACCTCATTTATCTCACCTATTCTTTCATCTAAACTGCTATAATATTCATCTTAATCTTTTACATTTATCAACCTATTCTTCAGTGTTTTTACAAATGTGTTAGTAACTATAAGCCACTCGCCAAAAGAACAAAAAGATTTTGATTCCTTAAATCAATACTTGTTTATTCATTTTAAACACATTTATCTTTATGTTCAATGCTGTGCTTTTAACTCTAAAACATAGAATTGAAATGGATTCGAGAATTCCTTTATGAAATATTCATACTATGACATGATCATTAGAGAGCTTGCTATATTGCATGTTTTGTTGTAATGTTTATGAGGTAGCTGGCTGTGTTGAAAGCCAGATATAGTATATGTAAGTATCATAAATATATATTTTGATGTTAAATTCTCAGGTTTGTTTCCTTATTCTCAGGATTTTTGTTTAGAATCTCAGGTTTAATTCAATATTCTCACTTTTTAAATGAATGATGGCCAGTTACATCTTAATAAACAATATACAAGCAACTGTGACTTTTATCTTTCCACAATGAGAACAAGTCAATATTTTACATTCTACACAGTTTTGTTTCTTTTTTTCATATTGTGTAACAATCATCTATTTTTATACATTCAATGAAATAAAAGTGCTTTGATGATGTTTAGTATAATGTGATGATCTGTGTTTGAGTTGAGTGAGTGGCTCTGTAGTGATGAATCTGTGCTCAATGTCCTTATAGAACATCTCAGGCAGTAAAAACTACATTTACATTTATTTATTTAGCAGATGCTTTTATCCAAATCCACTTACAAATGACGCTCACACACTCAGATAAACTCTATTATCACTATTAACACTGGGTTTCTATTATTATTTGTGGATTTATATATTATGGGTTATATATAAATTTATATTTTTGTAGTAAGGGATATATGTATATATTTTTTGGTTAAAAAAAATCTTTTATCCATTCTATAATTACTCCCTATTTGTTCCAATGCAATGTTAGCAGCTTTACAGAATAATAATAATAATAATAATAATAATAATAATAATCCTCACAGCGCCCTAAGCAGGTCCGTTAAGAGAAAAACACATTTCACTAAACAGGAACGTCAGGGTTACGCATGTAACCCTGTTCCCTGAGAAGGGAATGAGACGTTGCATTTAGCAGTATGGGAACGCCTTGCGCGTGACCGGTATCTGAAGCTTGTGTAAAATCATGCCTCTACTTATAGGCCTGCCATGATCAGGTGACGTGACATGAATTAAGCGCGTCGCATGATATATATATGGCACCTGTGAACCACGCCGCCAGCCTCTATTATCTGAAACGAAGACGCTCACAGGCCAGCCCCGGTATGACAGCGCTATGCAAAGTCTCGTTCCTTCTCAGGGAACAGGGTTACATGCGTAACCCCGACGTTCCCTTTCAAAGGGAACTTCGACGTTGCATTTAGCAGTATGGGAACGGAATACCCACTCCGTCATACCGAGGGACGGCCTGTTCAAAAATACCCAAACCCGAGGGTCAGTGCAGGACACTCGAACTTGGGGAGGGATGAATATCCAGGCTGTCATAACAAATGACCGTGTGAGGCACAGACCACCCTGCAGCCGACACACACATCCTGCAAGGAAACCCCTTTGGACAAAGCCTCAACAATCCCAGTAGAGATGCACTGCCTTGACACAGCATCACTTTTCCTTGCTGCCGCTAGCAGACTAGTAGTTGCTCTCTGACTTACGCCACTGGCCGGAGCGGTGTACGGGAGTACAGAGAGGCGCGCACTGACACAGCGGGTGCACCCTCTCTTGTTCTGATCAGAGGACAGAGGGAAGGGGAGAAAGCCTGCAACACCACAGGGTGGGCAGCCAATGTAGGCACTTTAGCAATATAATCCGGCCTAGGATACAGGAAGGACTTGGCTTATCTAGGGGTAAAGTCAAGGCAGGAGGGGCAACAGGGAGAGCTTGTAGACCTCCCTCTTGCTTGAGAGATGGCAGGGCCTGTAAAGAGCTACCTCAGAAGCTCAGAAGCTTTCAGAGGCTGACTCTAAGGGCTCAAATGGGGTCCCTGACAGACCTTCCAAGACCACAGCAAGGTCCCAGGAAGGTATGCATGGCCTGCAGATGGGCCTCAGCCGTTCTGACACCACACATGAACCTCGGGTTAGAGGATGTTGCCCACAGAGGCTCCATCGACAGGGGCAGGGCTGGCCAAACGGCGGCCACGTAACCCCGATAGTAGAAGGAGCCAACCTGCTGAGAAACGTTCTTGTCAGAACTCCAGGACTGTAGCGATTGCGCAGTTCACTGGGTGTAGCTGACGTTCCTCACACCACCAGACAAAGAGGTGCCACTTGAGCACATACAATTTCCTTGTAGATGGTGCGCTAGCATTTAACATGGTCTCTACCACCCAGTCGTGCGACCAGAATCTATGAGCGGGTGCCCCTCAGGGGCCAGACCCACAGCTTCGTTAGTTCTTGTCAAGGATGATAAATCAACCCGGGGCTTTTTAGACGGTAGGTCCCTAGGGCTCAAATGGGGCTCGGCACCTGACAGACCTTCCAGGACCACAGGAGGTCCCAGGAAGGTATGCGCGGCCTGCAGATGGGGCGGCACGTCTGACACCACGCACGAACCTTAAGTTAGAAGATGTTGCCTCGTGAGGCTCCATCAACAGGGGCATGGCTGGCCGAAGCAGCGGACCAGTAACCCTGATTGTAGAAGGAGCCCAGCCCGCTGAGAAATGTTCTGTAAGAACTCCAGGACTGTAGCAATTGCGCAGTTCTCTGGGTCTAGGTGACGTTCCTCATGCCACAAGACAAAAGCTGACACCTGAGTGCATTTGATTTCCTTGTGGATGGGACCCACTGCAGGGGCCCCGAATGGGGCATCCGACAGACCTTCCAGGACCATGGAAGGTCCCAGGAAGGTATGCATGGCCTGCAGATGGGCCGCAGCCGTCTGACACCACGCATGAACCTCAAAGGTAGAGGATGTTGCCCCACAGAGGTTCCATCGACAGGGTCATGGCTGGCCAAACGGCGGCCATGTACCCTGATTGAAGAAGGAGCCCAGCCCGCTGAGAAACAGTCTGTAAGAACTCCAGGACTGTAGCAATTATGCAGTTCACTGGGTCTAGGTGACGTTCCTCATGCCACAAGACAAAAAGCTGACACTTGAGTGCATACACTTTCCTTGTGGATGGTGCTCTAGCTTTTAACATGGTTTCAACAATCTCAGTTGTGAGACACGAATCTATGAGCTGGTGCCCCTCAGGGGCCAGACCCACAGTTGCCGAGTTCTGGCCGAGCGTGATAGATCAGCCCTCCGGCTTGAGACAGTAGATCCGCTCTAGGGGCTTGAATGGGGCAGCCGACAGACCTTCCAGGGCCATAGAAGGTCCCAGGAAGGTATGCGGCCTGCAGATGGGCCTCAGCCATCTGAGACCGCGCATGAACCTCGGTAAGTTAGATGTTGTCGCCCACAGAGGCTCCCTCAACAGGGCGTGGATGGCCGAAATGGCGGCCACATAACCCTGATTGTAGAAGGAGCGCACCCCGCTGAGAAATGTTATTGTAGGAGCTCCAGGACTGTAGCTATTGCGGTAGTACTGGGGTCCACAGTGAATCCTTGCGGACGGGGAATCTCCCAAGGGAGTGCCATAACGCAGATATTATCTCTCAGAACCATGTTCGAGCTGCCAAAAAGGTGCTATTAGCAGGCTATCTTGGCGAAATCCTCGCTAGAGCTAGTGGGAGCAGCGATGGGGGCGCAGCATACAGATGTGACCTCAGCCACATGTGTGGAACAACATCTCAAATGAACCGCCAGCTCCCTGGATCGTGCAGAATTAACCAGTCGTCCAGGTAGCTTGGTACACAGATGCCCTGGAGTCCCAAGGAGCCAGAGTGACATCCATGCACTTTGTGAAGGTGCGAGGGGATAAAGCTAGCAATACTCCTATGGGGGGGAAACATGCACCTTTTAGACCTATCGCCACAAACCAGTTCTCGGACTGGATCTGTAGCACGATACAGTTTGAACATCAGCCTCTGAACCTGTATGTCCGAAGAGTACGGTTCAGACGATGCAGATCTAAAATTGGCCGCATATTCCCACTTTTTGGGGAACAGGAAATAAAGGCTGTAAACCTCCCTCCCTGAGGGAACAGGGTACATGTTTCAGGACCCCCTTGTCCAAAAAGGGAGCTTACTTCCCGCGCTAACGTCGGGCTCTGGTCTGTGCTGACTACTGTGGTGAGCACACCTGTGAACGGGGGGTCGAGCTATAACTGGACCCGGTAACCCTTTCTATGGTAGACAGAACCCATGGAGACACATTTGGCCGTAGCGCACGCTGCCCGATGGTCTCCTAGTGACGTTAGCTATTCCACATTCTATTGGAGAGAAGCATCAGATTTCCGTTGCCCTGTGACAGCTTGCTGACCAGGGAACACGAAAACTCGGGGACCACCTTGGCTAGGGGAGGCCCTACAGTAGCACTGGGGCTACCTGCCCTAACAACCTCATGTCCCCAGATACATCCCTCCACAGCCCCTCAGGACCGCTCTCATTGCCTGCTTGGCCTTTATGACCATTCTCAGATCAGGCCTAACAGCAGACCGCGACTGTGTTCCCCTGGCTGTCTGCGGGGGTTGGCGGGCTGCCATACTCGCCTCGGGTTTCCCCATACTAGTGCTGGCCCAGGCCCCACTCTTGACACCCGGATGAGCTTGAGACAACTTTTCTTTGCCATAAGTTGAGCTCACTCAGCAGGTCTGCTTGGTAGGCCTGCACCCCTGTCACTGTCTGCAGTGACCCACAAGCAAGACTACTACTGCATAGGCTTGCCCACCAATGCCTTGGATGCAAGCCGGCCCCTGTAATTACCTGCCGCGGTAGAGGTAGCTAGCGCGCCCCTTCCACCTCGGGGCATAGCAAATAGCCATGCCATTCATTCCCACAATGGCCAAATAATCCAACATCTTGGAGTTATGACTATGGCTTAATCATGGTTTTCAGAAGTGAGATTTTGTCATAACTTCTGGAAGACAAGGGAGTTTCTGCAGTGTGAAGTATTTACTTTCACTGGGTAATCACTTCAAGCAGCTCTTTATACGCTGCTTCCAGTTTTTAACACATCCTACTAACTCTTCGCTGTCAGAGAGGGATTATTACCCCTTTGGCTTTCCATACCGGGAGGAGGAGCGCGACGCGAACTCCAAAATCCAGCGGGGAGCTGAACCTGGAAGACAGAGAGAGAGATAGCAGCGCCGTCTCCGGCTCTTCTTCAGGATTTAAGAGATCCCCGAACCTGAGACGGTTGGCTGCCTCGGCAGCGGCCGTGCTCCAGATCCGCGAGGGTCTGAAACCCAACTCGCTCGGGCTTCCGTTTTCTTTTTTTTTTTCGAGAAGAGCGCGCAGTAGAGCTGCTTAATGTAGCGCGTTACCATGCGCAGCCTCCTCGAGGTTGCCATCGCATACTACACCACTAACACTTCACCCAGAAAGTGTGCACTCTTCCCCGTGATGAAACGGGAGCACGTTACACCCTTCTTTAACTCTTTCTCGCTCATTACTTGCCTCTCCTTTTCTTTAAAAGGGATAGAAAAGTTAAGAGATTTTGTGAAAATCACACTTTGGAAGTGCTTTACTGCCATCTTGTGGAAGGAAAATGTAAATGTTTTTACTAAAAGTAAATAATTATTTATTTAAATTATTAATGTTTATAATCCTGAAACCCAGACTAAATGTGTGTTCTTACAAACAATATCTAATTGGAAGTGAAATGGTAAGAATTGTTATTTCTTTTCTTTTTAAATTACAGACAATTACTATATTAGAGCACAACAAAAACATGAATATTTTAGAAAATACATTTAATCTTTATTATAAATATAAAGATGTGTTTTAGTTATTACTGATTTTACTTTTTATTTAAAAAATACAGTTTTTATTCATGTTTTTTTTAACTAAACACAAAAAAATACAATGCACTGTACGTAGAAGCTGCGACGAGGAAACGTGTTAAATGATGGGGTTAGTGTAATGAATATTCCTCATGGTAAACTGACCCCTATGTACATGTTCTTTTAATATTGCATTCTTACATGGATTTTAATGTACCATGACCACTCATCAGGGTTTTATTTTATTTTACTCTGCAGTAATTTTAGTAAATCAGATCTCTAGTGTTGGAAAGGGAACAAATTCAGACAAGTAAAACAATACAGCACTTAGATTTACAGTTACATTTATTCATTTAGCAGATGCTTTTATCCAAAGCAACTTAAAATTGAGAAAACACAAGCAAAGTTTAGTTGTTATTATTTCATGTTTTTTTTTTGTTTGTTTTTTTTAGGGGGGTTGTTTATGTGTTCAGGGAAGAGGTGGGTCTTAAGCTGTTTTTTGAAGAGCGTGTGTAACAGAGGAGTCGACCAGGTAAAGAGTCTGAGACAGACAGAGAGGGAGGAGAACTTCACGATCCAGCAGGGAGGATCTGCTCACATCAGTGACACGTTCATGTGGAAATCTCATCAACTCTACGTCCTCCTCATGCACAGATCCATGGAGACTGACAGTCTCATTTACTCGCTCCATCCAAACATCATTCATCTTGATTAGAACCCAACACGTTATGCTAAGGAGGACGTTCTTCTTCTTTAAGATGGAGCAGAAGATCACCGATGTGTACGTACAGTCAATCTGATGTCTATAAACTCATGAGAACATGAGGAAATGCAGGTTATGAAAGCAGATCACTACACACCATCTTGTCTATAGTATAGATGGAAAAATCCACGACTTTTTTATAAAAAAAAAAAAAAAAAAAAAAAAAAAGAGATAAAAAAAAAATTTTTTTTTTTTTTTCCATATAAAAAAACCATAAAAAAATAATTTTAAAAAATAAAAAAAAATAATATTATGATATATGAATGAATGTGAAGATCGGATATTTAATCCACTGTTTAATTCAGAAAATGGTTTAACACCGCAATTACTCAGCAGCACATACAGATTTTTTTTATTTTGTTTTATAATAGACACAGTATGCACAACTGATGATGTACAACATATCCGCTACGACGTAAAGCAAAACGTGTTATGTAAAATTAGCTCACTTAAACTGCACATTAAATTGAAAGTGTAAGTGAGTCAAAAGATACAATTCGTGACATACTGCAGTTATATTAAACAGCCAGACAGTGGCGCCGTACTGAACACTGCTCCTCACTTGAGCCGATATCACGCAAACTCAAGAATCCTGCATAACACGCCTATATTTTACTGAAACTCCACCCTTAACGTCTGAACAGATCTTACGTCTGTAGCTACATCTAACATCTTTACATGATTATCAAATCCGCAGTACTCTACACTCTTAACTCTACTCTGAATACGACTCATTAAAGATTCTGTGTAGAACTTTACAACTCAGGGGATCCTTTTCAGAAGGAAGAAAACCAAAGGAACCTTCTTTCTAAGATTTTTTTCCCTAGAAAAATTGCAAAATCTGAATATCGTAGTTTCCTTCATGTTGCATTCATTTCTCCACCACAAAATCCTGGAGCAGCTGAATTATTGTGCTCTTTATCAGTGCTGGGATTTGAGAACCTTGAGAACCCCAATAAATGTGTGTAACATTCAGTGAATCCTCGGGTCAGAGTCTCATTCAGCACTGCTGATGGAGTGGGCGAGTGTAGATTGGAATCTGATCAACCTGCAGCATCTGAATTCCAGTGTTTTGTTGTTGTTGTTTTTACTCGAACCTGATTAAACTCATTATCTGGATGATGTCTGTCCAAAAGAAGTCCTTTATTCGTGCCCGAGGGAACAAATCAATGACAGAGGAGGGAAAATGAGGGCGTTATTATTACATCTAGCACAATGCACACAATGAAGCGTGTCCCATTCATTCCCACTGCAAATATTCTCACTCTGACACACAGTCCTTCAGTTCTGGTTTAAATTCAATACACACAATCATTCTCAGGATCTCATCTGTGGGTGTCGGATCATTCAACCTGTGCAACATCAACCATCAGATATGCAGACAATTAAATAATAATAATAATAATAATAATAAAATAATAATAATAATAATAATAATAATAAAAATAAAGGGGAAAGGGACAGCACCCATAAAGAAGCGCGCGCTGGTCTGCAGTCTAATGCACTTTTCATTGTAAATGTAACGCGTCATTAGTGTTATTGGATTTATTGATCAGATCACAGATCATCTGCAACTCATCTAAAAGCACATCACATCAGCATTACACCTTTCCGAGTGTTACTAGAAAGCTATAAACAATTCACACACACACACACACACACACACACACACACACACACACACACACACACACAGTCACACACACACACACACAGGCACGCGGCTTAAATTAAAGCTCAATTGACTTCCGTTTTGGATCTAAAATGCACACAGGTGTCCACCGCCGCGTGAAACGTGTCATTTTGCTGCCCTGAATTTGCTGGAACCGGCATCAGAAACGCTTCTGTAAGAGATGACAGCCGAAGCCTTTCTCTCACCTGAGACACACAGACGCGTTGGAGTGAAAGCTGCAGTCCGGCTGATGGAAAGAGTGACGGACCAGATTTCTCCAGATGATGATTCTCCAGATGTTTCTCCAAATATTGTTCCAGATATTTCTCCAGATTAAGGCTGCTGCGCAGTATTTTTGGGCAGATAAAGGAGTGTGTGCAGGGATCCGGGAGCGGTTTTATTTCTCCCTGCTGCCGCTCCCTCTCGCTCCGCCTGCACTTCCGGCACCGATCGCTTGGGGCCGCTATCGCGCCGAATGCTAATTTATTTATTTATTTATTTATTTATTTATTCAACGAATAGGAATTGAAAATATTAGTCAGTTTGTTTTGTCTTTTTTGTTTGTTTTGCCTGTTCACATGGATAAGTGTGACCGAAATAAAAGAGCCAACTATATGTAAATGTTAGTACATATTACTAAGTAGTACATAGTGTTAGTAAAAAATAATAACGATCAACCTGATCCTTTTGTAAATGTAATGCTCCCGAATTCTGACTTTATACGCTGGTGATTCCGCCCTGTGAGTTTCTTCGGTCCATCGGGGGTTTACTCCGAGTGCTCCGGTTTCTTCGGAGTTCAAAGATATGCGTTGTACGCTGATTGGCATCTCTAAAATTGTCAGTAGTGTGTGAATATATGTTTGATTGAGCCCTGTGATGGGTTGGCAATATGTCCAGGGTGTCTCCTGTCTTGTACCCCGAGTCCTCTGGGATAGGCTCCAGGCTGCCCGCCACCCTGTGTAGGATAAACACTACAGAAAACAGATGGATAGAAGTCCATTCATTCATCTTCTACCGCTTACTCCTTTTCAGGGTCACGGGGAACCTGGAGCTTATCCCAGGGAGCATCGGGCACAAGGCGGGGTACACCCTGGACAGGGTGCCAATAGATGAATAGAAGTTTGATTCAAAAGTTGAATCTGATAAATAAGGGGTTCTGAACATTTTACAGTTACAGACCCAAGGTATTTATTTAAATGTGTGATACTTTTCAGCATGATTTCTACATTGTACACCCATTTTTATTCAAATAAAATAAAATTCCAGTTGACATTATTTATAGGCATAATAACTGATAATGCTGGGTTGTGATTTCCACTACTGCAATAAAATTAGAAAAATCAGGGACCCAAATGTAAAAATTTTCACAGACTTCCTGAACCCAACTTTGAGAACTAAATACAGTAAGCTGCCAGTTGATAGACTCCTATTGTTTTCGTGGTGTGAGAACAAAAACCTGTCTGGTAGCTAATGAGGAGTCTTGACACTGACATGGTCAGTTATTGTTGTGTGTCCAGCTGAGGTGGTCAACTTATGTTGGATGGCGCCTGGTAGCTCCACCCCCTCAGGGGTTTGTTAGTTGTCCGGGGGTCACAGGTTGCTCCCGTTGTTGTCCCGGAATGTATAATGGTCGGCTCCTTGAGGTCAGTATCATGAATATAAGAGAGAGCATCAGCTTTGTAGTTCTGCAGGAAACTGCCCTGGCAGCCTGGAGCATAAGGAAATAAGTGACTGTCTAAAGTCAGAAGGTCACGGTTCTGTGGCCATCCACCCCATAGCTTTTCCTATAATAAATAACACTGGGCAGGTAGTCAGATCAGCACCTCTTAAAAGTGCACTTGCTGATGTACACATGCTTGAGCCGGAGGACAAACATGTCCACTGGATTGGAAGATCATGGGTATACCCTGCTGAAAAAATAAAACAACAAGAAAATTCTAATGGTTTCCACTACAAATACCATTACAAATCATCAACTAACCTTTAAAACCATGACCATTATTGGCCCTTAAGTGTATCCACTAGGCTTAATGTGCTACCAATAGAAGGCAACAATGTACCAGTAGAGACCCACAGGGACCATTACAGTTTCCATTAAAAGCAATACAATTCCCATTATAACCATTAAAACCATTACAATTCATGAGGGTTTCTAGTGGGTGTTTTTTCAACACGGTATAGCACCATATCTTTATCTCTCAATGACTAAATTCACTCTGGACACTGGAATGACATCATAATGAGGCTGGACTTCTTCAACTTTTGCGTTTGCTCACCCCCTCCCCTTTTTATAAAGTCATGTGGTAAATCCATTTTAAAACACTTTTTATTCCCACAGGCTTTTGAGTCTTTTAAAGTTGCTTGTATCGATTGTTTTGTCCCCAAAAGTTATTGTTTTATTAAAGTATTGATTTATTTTATTTTTGGAATTTCTTGATTTTATTGTTTAGCACTCTGCACACACAACATTTTAATTACATTATAATGAAACATTTTATAATCATAATTTTATTGTTATAAAAAAATCTGAAAGCATTTGAGATTGTCACTCCTGATTGGAATCCTGACGCTCTACACCTCTACACCTCAGCAGGTCAGTGAAGTCTGTAAGTGAACTCTGAGTTTAGAAGTACTTTGCTGCCACCTTGTGGAGTTTTATTATGAACAAACTTTTATAAAATAACTCTAGTCATCCATTCATCCAGCCATTTTCTGTACCGTTTATCCTTCACAGGGTCACAGGGAGCCTGGAGCCTATCCCAGGAGACTCAGGGCACAAGGCGGGGGACACCCTGGACGGGGTGCCAACACATCTCAGGGCACAATCACAGACACTCTCACACACTATGGACAATTTAGAAATGCCAATCAGCCTACAACGCATGTCTATGGAGTGGGGGAGGAAACCGGAGTACCCAGAGGAAACCCTCGATGCTCGGGGAGAACATGCACACAGGGCGGAGACGGGAACCGAACCCCAAACCCTAGAGGTGTGAGTAACTGTAATCAAAACATTTTATATGATCAAAAACTGTGTTAGATTTTTTTTAAATACTAAACTATTAAAACACTGATCACATTTTTAAAAAACAGTGTAAAAAAAACTAGATCTGAAAACAGATCACTGATTTTTTTTTACTCACAGCGTGTATTTAACAGTAAGCTGTGTGTGTGTGTGTGTGTTCTCTCAGGATCATCCATTCAGTGGGGAAATGATTTTCACTGTTTTTGAAAAACAGATCACTTTTTATTGGTTAAAAAAGATCACTGTGTTGATCTTTTGTCATTGTTTTAGATATTATATTATATTACCTTCAAATTGTGACAGTTTGTTATAGAGAATAATTGATGGGATAATTTCAGGTGAGCTGTGTGAGTGATATTTAAGCTCACTATAATTTATAGCACTAAAAGTGTTGTGAAAGGAGAGCACATTTGGTTAAGTAATGTGCTTATAGAATAATAATAAGAAAATGAAGAAGAAAAAGAAGAGGAAAAGGAAGAAAGAGAAGAAAATGAAGGGGAAGAGGATGACGAAGAAGAAGGCCTTACGATAACAATAGGATTCTGTACACTTTCAGTGCTTCTGCCTGAATAATAATAATAATAATAATAATAATAATCCCTCACAGCACTGGCAATGTTAATGTTAATGTTTAATGTTAGTAAAAAAAATATATTAAATAATCATTTATTTTTAAGTACTCGTGTTTTTAATCTAAATGATTTAAATTCTGATATAATCTTCTAATAATGTAATGGTAAATATTTTGTGTGTGTGTGTAGCTGATGTAGATGCAGTGTGCTGCGGTGGTTTATCAGTGTGTGTATCTGCTCTGTGCAGCTGTCAGGCATTAATGTTTACGACAGCCGAGTGCTTCCTCTCTCTGAAATCAGTGTGTGATACTCTGTCTACTCAGGATTAGATTCTTAAGCTATGATTAATCTACGGCGCATGT
>CM022766.1:24167007-24172007 GCA_012411365.1 Ameiurus melas | reverse complement strand
AAGCACATCTACCATTTTAATTCATTTTATCGACTACGGAACCTGCAGGTTTTTGTTTCATTTACAGGAAATAAGAAGTTGTCCTGCAGGAGAGATGAAGTACTTGGGAACTTTATTTTATTTCTGTAGGAGGTGTGCAGTAGTCCTGCAGGATTTTTCCCTTGTGCAGCAAGTGTGTTGGACATTCCTGCATGTTTCTGTTGTACTGAAGGCTCCATTCTAGAACCTAGAGACATTTCCTGCACAGTTTGTCAATGTGTCCTGCAGGATTTCATCTTTCCTGCAGGAGAGCAGCAAACATCATGCAGAGAAATGAAAATCCTGCAGGATTCTTGTAGGGTTTTGTTTGTAAGGGTTCTCTGTCTTACTGAAAATCTGCACAATATTTACACAATTAAATTAAATAAAAAAAACAGGTGCAGATCTGAGACTCACTGCTGGTCCTCACCGGTGCTCTGGGAGAGTGGAGGTGTTTCGTAGACGTTCCTGGTCCACAGTGTGTGATGCTGACTTTGACCAGCAGGATGCAGAGGTTGTGTGTCGAGAGCTGGACTGTGGGATTCCTGTGGAGGTGCTGGGATCAGCTGCTTTTGGCCGAGGGGAGGGTCAGGTGTGGACAGAGGAGCTTCAGTGTAGAGGAACCGAATCTGAGATTTACTTCTGTCCAACATCATCTTCACTCAAACACTCACACTGCTCCCATTACAACGATGTGGGATTAATATGTTCTGGTGAAGTATCATGATTTAACTTCTGTTTAAATAGAGAACACATACCTGTCAATCAAACTTTAAGGTGTCTTTGTTAATTTTCCTCTTTCACTGAGCTCTCGGCTGTTTGTTCAGGTCACACAGGGGCGCGGCTGGTGAACGGACCGGACTCCTGTTCTGGTCGAGTGGAGCTCCAGTACCTCAGTGACTGGGGCACAGTTTGTGCTGTAGGTTGGGACATGAGAGCTGCAGATGTTCTCTGTGCACAGCTGGGTTGTGGGAGTGCTGTGGCTGTGGTGGAGGTGGACTGGTTTGGGGAGGGGAGTGGCCACATCTGGGCTGATGTGTTTGATTGTCAGGGGAAGGAGACACACCTATCACAATGTAACATCTCATCATGGAGTCGAGCTGCATGCTCTCATAAACACGATGCTGGAGTCATCTGTAATGGTGAGATATTAACATCACCTACACCACGTTAGTGAATAAAGTCAGTGTTCATTAGAATATTTAAATGATGTTCTTCTGCTTCAGGATCATCCGTGGCGTTTCATGAGGGGAAAGTGCGGTTGTCTGGAGGGAAGCAGAGTGTCAGGGGAGGTGGAGATTTATTTCAGGCAGGACTGGAGGAGAGTTCTCCTGGACTCGTGGAGTCTGTCTGAGGCGTCTGTGCTCTGCAGACAGCTGGGCTGTGGCTCCGTGCTGAACTACCGCTCCTCTCCATCCACCACTGAACACAAACACATGTGTGTAACGGGTTTCAGCTGCTCTGGGAGTGAAGCTCATCTGGGGAACTGCAGCAGTGCACAACCTGTCAACTGCAGCTCCGGGGAACATCTGTACATCACCTGCTCAGGTAAGCAGCACTACACCTACCAATGAGCAGATATTAACAACAGAAATACATGTTTTATAATTCTAAAGTATCTTACTAAATATACAGTGTAATTAAATATGATAAGATTTTATTAGTTTTATATAACTTATAAAGTAAATTTTAAAAATCTTTACTCCAGACCCCAGGTCCATCAGACTGGTTGGTTCTGGGGGACACTGTGCAGGAAGGCTGGAGGTTCTCCACGCGGCTCCGTGGGGGACAGTGTGTGATGACTCGTGGGATATTGAGGATGCGCGAGGTGGTGTGCAGACAGCTGCAGTGTGGAGTGGCCCTCAGTACCCACATACCAGCCTGGTTTGGTCCTGGAACTGGGTCCATATGGCTGAATGAGGTGGAGTGTGAGGGGAACGAGACGTCCCTGTGGAACTGCAGATTTCAGCTGTGTGAAGAGGGTGAATGTGGACACCAGGAGGACGTAGGAGTCGTGTGCTCAGGTACAGTGTAATGACTGAGATTAAACCTGTAAATATTTATATGACTGTTTTCAAAACTGAAGTTCAAAGATCCCGAAATTCAACATGATAGAACGGAGCTGGTTATAAATGTAATCCATGTTCAATACCTTTTTAACATAAAGATAACATTACACATATTTAACTGAATCAATAAAACAGGATTTTTAATGTATGTCATCCTCTCACCAGAGTTTAAAGAGATCCGACTCACGGAGGGCTGTGAGGGGAATCTGGAAGTGTTCTACAATGGAACCTGGGGTAATGTGTGTCACAATCAGATGGAGTTAGAAACAGCAGATATGGTGTGTCGAGAGCTGAACTGTGGAAGACGCAAGCGTTTGGACTTTGCGGGCGAGAGTCGAATCTGCTCCTAACTGGCTGGATCATGTGAAATGTAGGAAACACGACTCTAATCTGTTGAAGTGTCCATCTTCACCCTGGGGACAGAACGGATGTGATCATCGTGATGAGGTGGTTCAAATTACCTGCACAGGTAGGAGGATTCTCTCTCTCTACTAGTTTTATACATTGCTGTAGAATTTGCATAAATATTCCAGCTATAAAATAAGAAAGAGAGAAAAGTCTGTTTCATGCATTTTATTACTGCAGAAGATGGAACGTCTCTACGTCCTCATGGAACATGCTCTTCATCTCCTCTTCAGAAATATTGCTCAAGTAAGGACACTTAAATCTGCAGCTTGATAAGGAAAGAGTTTCTGTTTCTACCCAGAAGTTGATTATTTTCCTGTAACAGCAGGTCCTGAAGTGATTTATTCCTCTAATAACACAGCAATAAACCAACGATTACATTTTTTATATTAAAGGATGATATGAAATGTATTTTATCCATTTATAGTTTCTTTAATGTTGTTGAATAAAGCAATTAATTCCTGTTATCACTTACATTATAGTAGATATAAACAGTCGTTCTACCACAAGATTCTCTTTTATTCTCATTGACGTTTTCAAATTTACATTCAGGTTACAGAGAAACCGTGAAGCGCAAACTCTGTTCTGAAGATATGCAGAAAACTTAAAGTTGCAGCATTGCGCTGACTGTTACAAAGCGCTCCAACAACACTGGAGACTCCTTCCGTAAATGTGACATAAACATCTCATTAGAGAAAACATCAGCACACATTGAGCGTTGGTGTGTTTCCTCTAGTGTGGAAACATGTGTGTTTACCAGAAATACCAGAATTCAACAGTGTCAAGGTGTAGGATGGTTTTAATAGATGATGGTCAGTTCTTGTTGATGTATCATTGTGTTGTAGTGAGCTGTGTGACTGGAGCTGTTATTCAGCGTTGGTGTGTTTCCTCATGTGTGATGTGTGTGATGTAGAGCACTGGTCTCTCAGGCTGAGTGGAGGAAAGGGAAGCTGCTCTGGGAGGTTGGAGGTGTATCATAACGCTACGTGGGGCTCCGTTTGTGATGATCAGTGGAACATCAGGAACGCTCAGGTGGTGTGCAGACAGCTGGGCTGTGGGTCGGCGCTGAGTGCTGATAGGAATGTTAGTTCTGGTCCTGGTGAAGGGACTATCTGGCTGAACAGAGTGAAGTGTCGAGGGGATGAGATTCACCTGTGGGACTGTCATCATTCCCTGAAGAAACACACTGACTGCTCTCATGCTGGAGTCACCTGTGCAGGTCAGAGGGGTGTGCTAACTTTTCAGCTCCCTGTCTCCACTCATTACACTTTTCTCCCAGTGTTAAGACTTGATAACTTTTATTTATAATCTTAGATATTAGTTTGAAAGCTCAGACCCTAAACTGTAATACACTGATCAGCAGCTCATAACCCTTATTTAGTGAGAGTATATTTTATTATATGATAGAAAGTTTTTTTATATTCTGTAAATACAGACGAGTCCACTACTACACCCACCACCACCACCACCACCACCACCTCCACATCAGGTATGTATATTTGTTACAATACAATATTTGTTACTGTTCATCATTTTTCTAAATATTTATGATTACAGCGTCGTATCAAGATCCTCTTCTGTGTTTTTAACTTCAGTAAGAGCTCCAAATCCTCCATCACCTGAACCTCCATCCACCCCTCCACTGGTTCTCTTTGTGTTGGGAACGCTGCTCTTCCTGGCCTTAGTGCTTCTGCTGGTACTGTTTTACCAGAACAGAGTGCTCAGGAGAGGTACGAGACATACCTGTAAATACTAATGACATTTTATCCTGCTGTTAAAATTGTCCTGTAAGAATTTCATTAAAAGTTATTATTATTATTATTATTTTATTATTATTATTATTATTATTATTATTATTATTATCCACTCCCAGTTGTCTCTAAGAGGGGCGCGTAAGACTCAGCCTGAAGCAGTCTATGAGGAGATCAACCACAGATACATCACTAGAAGAAGGACGAGCTCCACTCAAAGAGGTGAGTGATATGTGGACTGTTCTACATCACACTTATTGTATTCCATTTAAACTTGTAGCTGAAATTCACTGCATGCACATCATCAAATCACTCGGTGTGTGTGTGTGTGTGTGTGTGTGTGTGTGTGTGTGTGTGTGTGTGTGTGTGTGTACACTGTGTGAGTGATATAAATAAATTGTTGGTGTGTGTATGTATACGCTTTCCTGCCCAGGTGCATCCCCCCTCAAACTTGCCCTCTGTGTGTGTGTGTGTGTGTGTGTGTGTGTTGTGTGTGTGTAACTGTGAGTGTGTGTGTGTGTGTATGTGTGTTGTGTGTGTGTGTGTGTGTGTGTGTGTGTGTGTGTGTGTATTAGGACTGAGATGACATGATGTGCTGATGAGAAAAACATTGAATAGACGTTACAAAAAGTAGCTTTAGAAAGAAATATATTATTTTATTTCATTCAACATAGAATTTATTACACATAAACTTTGAGGTTGTATCGGAGGAAGCAATTCGAAATGATTCCATCAACCCCCTTCCTCCATATTAACA
>CM022766.1:24144507-24162007 GCA_012411365.1 Ameiurus melas | reverse complement strand
TTTATGTCTCATTTACTTCCACATCTTATACACATGGCCTGTGTTAATATAAAGAAAGCTGAATTGATCAATGTCCTTTTTCACTTTTTTTTTGCTAGAATATTAAAGACATTCCTACATAGTGCATCATTTACTGTGTTTTGAAGCTTTTACATAACAATGAATACAATACAAAGGATATATTAAAGAGGTAAATGTATTTATTTGACAGAATATACGACGTGGAGGAGAAATCTCAGAAAGACAGGGACCATGTGACTGAGACACGCCACCAAAGCCCTTTTTCTCAGGAAATTACATTTCAACTTTTATAAACACAAAAAATGATTTGATTCTACTTCCAAAAATGTCCTGTTTTCTGAACTGTGTTCATTTCCCCCTAGTTATTAGCAAATAGAGTAGGAGAGTTAAATCACCTTTCATATGACTTAATGCAGTGTCTCCAGCTTTTCTTTTACAACACTTTTAATGCTATAAGTCAGCTTAAATCTCACTGACACACCACACCTCATTTATCTCACCTATTCTTTCATCTAAACTGCTATAATATTCATCTTAATCTTTTACATTTATCAACCTATTCTTCAGTGTTTTTACAAATGTGTTAGTAACTATAAGCCACTCGCCCAAAAGAACAAAAAGATTTTGATTCCTTAAATCAATACTTGTTTATTCATTTTTAAACACATTTATCTTTATGTTCAATGCTGTGCTTTTAACTCTAAAACATAGAATTGAAATGGATTAGAGAATTCCTTTATGAAATATTCATACTATGACATGATCATTAGAGAGCTTGCTATATTGCATGTTTTGTTGTAATGTTTATGAGGTAGCTGGCTGTGTTGAAAGCCAGATATAGTATATGTAAGTATCATAAATATATATTTTGATGTTAAATTCTCAGGTCTGTTTCCTTATTCTCAGGATTTTGTTTAGAATCTCAGGTTTAATTCAATATTCTCACTTTTTAAATGAATGATGGCCAGTTACATCTTAATAAACAATATACAAGCAACTGTGACTTTTTATCTTTCCACAATGAGAACAAGTCAATATTTTACATTCTACACAGTTTTGTTTCTTCTTTTCATATTGTGTAACAATCATCTATTTTATACATTCAATGAAATAAAAGTGTTTTGATGATGTTTAGTATAATGTGATGATCTGTGTTTGAGTTGAGTGAGTGGCTCTTGTAGTGATGAATCTGTGCTCAATGTCCTTATAGAACATCTCAGGCAGTAAAAACTACATTTACATTTATTTATTTAGCAGATGCTTTTATCCAAATCCACTTACAAATGACTTCTACACACTCAGATAAACTCTATTATCACTATTAACACTGGGTTTCTATTATTATTTGTGAATTTATATATTATGGGTTATATATACATTTTTTGGTGAAAAAATTCTATTCTATAATTACTCCTAGTTGTTCCACTGCAATGTTAGCAGCTTTACAGATTAATAATAATAATAATAATAATAATAATAATAATATTAATAATAATAATAATAATAATAATAATAATAATAATAATAATAATAATTATCCTCACAGCGCCCTCAGCAGGTCAGTTAAGAAAAAACACATTGCACTAATCAGAAATCTCAGAGTTGAAGTACTTCACTGCCATCTTGTGGACAGAAAATGTAAATGTTTTTACTAAAATTAAATAATTTTTAATTTAAATTATTAATGTTTATAATCCTGAAACCCAGACTAAATGTGTGTTCTTAAACACAATATCTAATTGGAAGTGAAATGGTAAGAATTCTGATTTCTTTTCTTTTTTAATTACAGACAATTACTATATTAGAGCACAACAAAGAAACATGAATATTTTAGAAAATACATTTATTCTTTATTATAAATATAAAGATGTGTTTTAGTTATTACTGATTTTACTTTTTATTCAAAATAATAGTTTTTATTCAAGTTTTTTCTTCCTTTTTTAACTAAACACAAAATAATCCCCCGTACTGTCGAAAGCTGCGTCAGAAAACGTGTTAAATGATGGGGTTAGTGTAATGAATATTCCTCATGGTAAACTGACCCCTATGTACATGTTCTTTTAATATTGCATTCTTACATGGTTTTTAATGTACCCATGACAACTCATGAGGAGAACGGAAGTAGGCTGCGCAGAAGATCATTGGCTGCCCTCTCCCCTACCTGATGGAGATATGTAACCCAGTGACAATACAGGGTTCAAATAACTTGTATTAAAATAGCGTAATGTCCCTTTAAGAAAATCAGCAATCATGGGCGATAGCCCCGCCCCCATCTGAACATGATTAACAGGTCACGACGCCATTTTATGATCCTGTGGAGACCGCGTGCGTGTGTGAGAAAATCGGAGACGCACATGATTTTGGCGACCGGAGGAAAATTATAGAATTAAAGTGAACAAAGTGATAAAAGTGAGCGAATTAGCAAGTTAAAGAACCACTACAGAAGACAGGATAAGGAGGAGCAACTGGGATGTTTGGAGAAATCCCGGTTCACATCTCTATTGTCTCTGTAAGCTAGTAAACTGCATGATGCTAATGCTGCTACCTGTGTGTATTGAGTTAAGGGATGTTCACGGCTAGCGCTGTGGAAATCAATTACTGACCGTGATACAAGGGTTTAATCTCAAATAACATCTGAAATAGTAAACTGATATTTAAGTGACCTGAGCACAGCAGCCCCTTGCTCATTTCTGTGTTTTAGAGGATATCTAAGTGAACTATATAGCATTCCTTTTGGAGGGAAAGTTAAAAAATAATAATAAAATATACTCTATGGTTTCCTATGATGATTTCACCTTAATGTTGGGTGTAGAATTGTGAAGCCTTAATGTTTAAATTATGTTGTGAGTAAACATTTTGTTAGGTTTAGGGTACTCTAATTAGAGTATTAGTTTTTCAACTACAGTATGTGTTGTAACTTAACTCAAGTAGAGCCTATACTGTCTACATTCCCTAATACAGGAGAAAGAGTAGCCTGATACAATTCTGGTGATTTATCATCTATTATTGAAAATAATATAAGATAATACATCTTCTATGCTGATTACTGTAGATATATCTAGATATTGAATTGAGATTTGAAGTTTGAACTGAAGTGTGATAAATAGGCCTAAATGTGTGATTATTGAATTAAGAAGTATGTGATGCTTAATGTTACATGATTGTTATGCTTTAGTATGATTGTTGTACAACATATAGATACATGGAATATCATTCTAAAAAGATGAAAACCTGTTCAAAAATAAAACGGGTCTGGTCCCAAGAACTACCTCAAGTCTTATAGACAGAGAGAACTACTTGGAAGATCCCTTTCTATTGATGGCGAGCCTCCCAGTGTGATCTTGAAGACACGTCGACCAACTCCGTGAGTATACCTCCCTGGTGGTAGGACAGTATCGGCTGCCTGAGCTGGTACACATTTTCCACCCAAAAGTGCCAACCTTCCTCTTAAACAGGGAAACTGTCACAGAACAGGTGACATGTTGACAGTAGATTGATTAATCCAGAACATGATCACAAATTTAGACTTTACTGACCCCAAAGGGGAGGAGATCAAAAGACTCAATTACTTTAAAGGGCCCATTTTTTATGTTCCTTTGTCTGTAGATAATTGTTTCAAATGTTGTTTGAAAAGAGTCAAGTAAAGTTTATATTGTTACAACTTATCTGGCATCATCCTTCCTTGTATGGGTTCAGTTTAAACCACATGGTTCCTTACGAACCTAGCACAGTGTTAGCTCATATTTAGAGGCTAGCACGGTTACAGATATTTACACCTCCTATTGCCTCAGCAGAGGCACAATAAACATAATTTAACTTTGATGAGTTTAATTACAAAGCAGGCATTGCCATCACAAAAATAAAAGAAGAAAATAAAAGTTGTTTTTGTTCATCGAGGGGTCAGCTATAATGCACACCTTTTAGATTTTTTTATATTTAATAAAATAAGCTGTCAAATCATATCTAAACAGTGTGATGTTTTATTCTGTATAGACACACACAAAATACATCATAATTTAAGACTCAATAGCATTTGAAGAGAATGACTTGGTCATAAAACCAAGTGTAAAGTGTTCCTGTTGGTGCCTGGTATGATGGAGACCTTTTTAGATGTTTGATAAAACACTGAGATGAACACTTTAAAGATGGTTATATGACTGCAAATCATTCCCTTCAAATGCTATTGAAGTTAGAAACATGTATACCAATGTCACATGTAACTTTAGAGATGGTCCCTTAATTTCGCATATCTGCGAATCATTAGTAAGTAAGTAAGTAAAATTTATTTATAAAGCACATTTCACACAGCAACGCTGACCAAAGTGCTGAACAGAGTACAGAAAATAAAATAGAAATTGAATTAAAACAAAGTAAAACAGACAAAAGACAGTAGAAAAATCAATAAAAATTAGTTTAAACAATAAAAATTATATCAAAAAGCCTGGTAGAAAAGATGTTTTAATCCTATTTTTAAAGATGGCAATGGAAGGTGCAAGGCGGATGTCCAGTGGCAGTTGATTCCCATATAGGCGGTGGCAACAGTGAAAGCTCTATCCTCTTTGTTTTTAAACGAACGAGGGACATGCAAAAGAAAGCTATCTGAAGATCTTAGACATCGGTTTGATGAATGTGGCTTAAGAAGATCCACAAGATACGAAGGAGCTTGATTATTAAGAGTTTTAAAAACAAACATCAAAACCTTAAACTGAATCCTTAAATGGACTGGGAGCCAGTGAAGCGATGCTAAAATTGGGGTGACATGATCAAACTTCTTTGCCCTGGTCAACAGCCTTGCAGCTGCATTCTGAACCATCTGAAGAGGAGCCACAGATGATTGCGGAAGACCCGGTATAATGAATTACAATAATCTAAGCGAGAAGTTATAAAAGCATGAATAACCTTCTCCAAATCTTGATAAGACAAAAATGTTTTGAGTTTTGATATAGTCCGAAGTTGATAAAAACTAGTCTTAACCACCGAATTTATCTGCTTGGTTAAGCATAATTCTGAGTCCAGAACAAAGCCAAGATTCCGAACATGGGAAGAAATTGAAGGAAAGTGTTTATTGAGCTCGTTAATGAGTCCATCTCTCATTCTCAGGGGCCAAAAACAATTATTTCAGTTTTGTCTTCATTAAGTCGGAGGAAATTATTGCGCCAACCATTTTTAATGTCCCCCGAACAGTCCAACAATGGCTGAATGGAGTCACCATCTTTCAAAGGAATGTACAACTGGGTATCATCATTCATCATCCATACGTACAGACCATCTTTATGCCAGTCCGCTAGGTTCATCTGCTCTTGTGGCTTGTTTGCACAATCTACCCCCCGGGGACAGCACAGAGTAACATGTTATTATAGTTATCGGCAATCCATTGCCCTTCCTGTGAGACCCGGATGTGAAAACTTGAATTTTAAGACCTGAATTTTTGCAGCCTGAATTTGTGAGGTTGGAAAATAAAGTGTTGAAATATTACTTGAAGAATAATGAAGATGGAATTTTAACAACTCAATATTTTGGAATTGTATGTTAGGAAGGTGAATGCATGTGCATTGAATTTTGAACGCTGGAATTTTGTTTTGAATCAAAATATACAAACCCAATGAATTGCAGATGAAACTAATGTTAAATTGAAAGTGTATTCAGAGTTAAAAGATACATTTCTGCGTGACATACTGCAGTTATATTAAACAGCCAGACAGTGGCGCCGACTGAACACTGCTCCTCACGAGCGCATATCACGCAAGCTCAAGAATCGTTCATAACTGAGACACGCCTCTGTTTTACTGAAACTCCGCCCCTCTTAACGTCTGAATAGATCTTACGTCTGTAGCTACATCTTTACATAATTATCAAATCCGCACTACTCTACACTCTTAACTCTACTCTGAATACGACTCATTAAAGATTCTGTGTAGAACTTCACAACTCAGGGTTCTTTTCAGAAGGAAGATAACCAAAGGAACCTTCTTTCTAAGATTTTTTCGCTAGAAAAATTGCAAAATCTGAATATCGCGTAGTTTCCCTTCATGTTGCGTTCATTTCTCCACTGCAAAATCCTGGAGCAGCTGAATTATTGTGCTCTTTATCAGTGCTGGGATTTGAGAACCTTGAGAACCCCAATAAATGTGTGTAATATTTCAGTGAATCCTCGGGTCAGAATCTCATTCAGCACTGCTGATGGAGTGGGCGAGTGTAGATTGGAATCTGATCAACCTGCAGTATCTGAATTCCAGTGTTTTGTTGTTGTTGTTTTTACTCGAACCTGATTAAACTCATTATCTGGATGATGTCTGTCCAAAAGAAGTCCTTTATTCGGTGCCCGAGGGAACAAATCAATGACAGAGGAGGGGAAAATGAGGGCGTTATTATTACATCTAGCACAATGCACACAATGAAGTGTGTCCCATTCATTCCCACTGCAAATATTCTCACTCTGACACACAGTCCTTCAGTTCTGGTTTAAATTCAATACACACAATCATTCTCAGGATCTCATCTGTGGGTGTCGGATCATTCAACCTGTGCAACATCAACCATCAGATATGCAGACAATTAAATAATAATAATAATAATAAAAATAAAGGGGAAAGGGACAGCACCCATAAATAAGCGCGCGCTGGTCTGCAGTCTAATGCACTTTTCATTGTAAATGTAACGCGTCATTAGTGTTATTGGATTTATTGATCAGATCACAGATCATCTGCAACTCATCTAAAAGCACATCACATCAGCATTACACCTTTCCGAGTGTTACTAGAAAGCTATAAACAATTCACACACACACACACACACACACACACACACACACACACACACACACACACACACACACACACACACACACACAAATAGTGCGCTTAGTAATTAAGGCTGCTGCGCAGTATTTTTGGGCAGATAAAGGAGTGTGCAGGGATCCGGGAGCGGTTTTATTTCTCCCTGCTGCCGCTCCCTCTCGCTCCGCCTGCACTTTCGACACTGACCGCTGGGGGACACTATCGCGCCGAATACTAATTTGCTTACTTACTTACTTACTTACTTACTTACTTACTTACTTACTTACTTATTTATCAATCAACGAATAGAAATTGAAAATATTAGCCAGTTTTTTGTCTTTTTCGTTTTGCCTGTTCACATGGGTACGTGTGGCTGAAATAAATGAGAAATTACAGACAACTATAGTAGGTACATGACGTAAATAAAAAATTCATGTCAAACAACCTGATCCTTTTGTCAATGTAATGCTCCTGGTTTCTGACTTTATACGTTGGGGGTTCAAATCCTTCCTCTGCCCTGTGATTTTCCTCTGTATTTTGGGGGTTTCCTCCGTGTACTCAGGTTTCCTCGGAATCCAAAGATATGCGTTGTACGCTGATTTGCATCTCTAAAATTGTCTGTAGTGTGTGAATATATGTTTGATTGTGCCCTCTGATGGGTTGGCAATACGTCCAGGGTGTCTCCTGTCTTGTACCCCGAGTCCCCTGGAATAGGCTCCAGGCTGCCCGCCACCCTGTGTAGGATAAACACTACAGAAAACAGATGGATAGAAGTCCATCCATCCATCTTCTACCGCTTACTCCTTTTCAGTCATTTCAACTTATGATGGATGGCCCCTGTAGCTCCACCCCCTCAAGGGCTTGTTAGTTGCTCTGGAGTCACAGGTTGTTGTCTCCGGAATGTATAATGGTCGGCTCCATGAGGTCAGGATCATGATTATAAGGTAGAGCATCAGCTTTGTAGTTCTGCAGGAAACTGCCCTGGCAGCCTGGAACATAAGGAAATAGAAGTGACTTCCTAAAGTCAGAAGGTCACAGTTCTGTGGCCATCCACCCCGTAGCTTTTCCTATAATAAATAACACTGGGCAGGTAGTCAGCTCAGCACCTCTTAAAAGTGTACTAGCTGTTGTACACATGCTTCTGAGTGGAGGACAAACATGTCCACTGGATTGGAAGATCATGGGTATACCCTACTGAAAAACCCCCCAAGAAATATCTAATGGTTTCCACTACAAATACTGTTGCAAACCATTAGCTAACCATTAAAACCATGACCATTATTGGTCCATAATTGTATCCACTAGGCATAATGTGCCACCAATAGAAGGCAACAATGTACCAGTAGAGACCCACAGGGACCATTACAGCTTCCATTAAAACCAATACAATTCCCATTATAACCATTAAAACCATTACAAATTCTATGAGGGTTTCTAGTGGGGTTTTTCAGCACGGTATAGCACCATATCTTGATCTCTCAATGACTAAATTCACTCTGGACACTGGAATGACATCATAATCAGGCTGGACTTCTCCAACTTTTGCGTTTGCTCACCTCCTCCCCTTTTTATAAAGTCATGTGGTAAATCCATTTTAAAAACACTTTTTATTCCCCCAGACTTTTGAGTCTTTTAAAGTCCCTTGTATCGATTGTTTTGTCCCTAATTGTTATTGTTTTATTAAAGTATTGATTTATTTCATTTTTGGAATTGTTTGATTTTATTGTTCAGCACTCTGCACAACACTTGTCTTTAAGTGTGCTGATGAAATAAAGGTGACTTGACTCTTTTATGTCCTAACTCTGAGCTTTGGTAGGTGTCCAAATTCTAGTGTTTAGTTCGATGGGTTCGATGAGGCAGCCATAAAAATGTCTTGCTGTACTGATCCCCCAGTTCCCTCAGCTCCTGACAATAAATATACTGTATATAACTTTCAGATAACTTGATCCAAAATATAAAGCGAATTAAATCAAACGAAAAGAAAGAACTATCAGGAAACCTGGAGTAGACTCTTTGAAGCAGATCTACGCATGAGTCAGATTCTAGTTGATTTATTGCTTGTTGCTGAAATACTGTTTTATTTTAATTACATTATTATGAAACATTTTATAATCATAATTTATTGTTATGAAAAAATCTGAAAGCATTTGAGATTGTCACTCCTGATTGGAATCCTGACGCGTCTACACCTCTACACCTCGCAGGGCCGGTGAAGTGACCGAAGCCACTTCAGATAAGTGAACTCTGAGTTTAGAAGAACTTTGCTGCCACCTTGTGGAGTTTTATTATGAACAAACGTTTATAAAATAACTCCAGTCATCCATTCATCCAGCCATTTTCTGTACCGTTGATCCTTCACAGGGTCACAGGGAGCCTGGAGCCTATCCCAGGAGACTCAGGACACAAGGATTGGGGTGGTTGTGGCGCAGTTGGTAGAGTGGGTTGTCCACTAATTGTAGGGTTGGCAGTTTGATTCCCGGCCCGGGTGACTCCACATGCCGAAGTGTCCTTGGGCAAGACACTGAACCCCAAGTTGCTCCCGATGGCAAGCTAGCGCCTTGCATGGTAGCTTCCTGTTACAGGCCCCTGACGGAGGAATCCTAATAATCCTTACGATAACAATAGGATCCTGTACAC
The DNA here is from genome assembly GCA_012411365.1 of Ameiurus melas. NCBI lineage: Eukaryota > Metazoa > Chordata > Actinopteri > Siluriformes > Ictaluridae > Ameiurus > Ameiurus melas. The sequence goes on along the minus strand of CM022766.1, from coordinate 24,152,573 downwards.
TTTCAGTGCTTCTGCCTGAATAATAATAATAATAATAATAATAATAATAATAATAATAATAATAATAATAATAATAATCATCATCATCATCCTAGATGCACGGTGGTGTAGTGGTCAGCACGTTTGCCTCAACGTCCGGGTCTGGGTCTGGGGTTTGAGTCTCGTCGAGGCCATGTGTGTTGCAAGTTCTCCCCATGCTGCTCCCCCAGTACAAAAACATGCATGGTAGGCTGATTGGCGTGTCTAAAGTTTGTGCCCTGTGATGGATTGGCACCCTGTCCAGAGTATACCCTGCCTTGTGTCTGATGCTCCTGGGATAGGCTCCAGGTTCTCTGTGACCCTAAAAAGGAGTAAGCGTAGAAGATGGATGGATAATAATGCTCACAGCACCCTCAGCATGTCAGTTAAGAGAAAAACACATTAAAAACACACTAAACAGAAATCTCAGTGCGGAAGTGCTTTACTGCCATCTTGTGGATGCTAAATTTGTATGTTAGTAATATAGATAATAAATAATTACTTTTAATTACTCATGTTTTTAATCCTGAAACCCAGACTAAATGCTTGTGTATTTAATAAATAATATCTAACAGGAAGTGAAATGGTAAGAATTATTGAGTCAAAATTTTCTAATATTGCTTAAAATTATTATTAAATAAATGTTAAACTTCAGTAAAACAAAAAGTCTAGAAATGATTTTAAACATGATATAATGTTGTAATAAAGTAATGATGAATCTTAAATGTGTGTGTGTGTGTGTGTGTAACTGATGTAGTTGCAGTGCGCTGCAGTGGTTTATCAGTTTGTGTATCTGCTCTGTGCAGCTGTCAGGCATTAATGCTGTATGACAGCCGAGTGCTTCCTCTCTCTGAAATCAGTGTGTGATGTGGTCGACTCTCGTCAGTCACACACCTCAGAGACGGGAGGCGGAGCTCTGTTCCTCAGTCACACACCTCAGAGACGGGAGGCGGAGCACTGTTCCTCAGTCACACCCCTCAGAGACGGGAGGCGGAGCCCTGTTCATCAGCGCTGACGTTATTTTGATATATATGGAGAAAGTGAGAGATGCCTCGTCTGATTTGTTGTTGAGGCTGTGTGATGATTTCCTCTCGTCTTTCTAATAAGGTAACAGTGTGTGTGATTGGTGGCTGTCTCTCTCTCTCTGTCTGTCTCTCTGTCTCTCTCTCTGTAGGGGGCTGAGTGAGGGGACACACTTCTCTCAGTCTCTCTGGGCGAGTGGAGGTGAACACATTGTGTACAGCAAGGAGGGAGATGGAAATCTGTCTGACTTTTATTCTTCTCTCATCCACACTCATACTCACAGCAGCTGGTAAGTACACACTGATTATTCACACTAAAACATCACACACTTCTCACTTTAACAGTAGCCACCATTTTTAATCCTGAAATGGGAGAAATTTTCCTGGAGTGATCGTAACTTTATAAACAGAGAAAGTCTTTCATTTTTATAGAATTTAAAAAGCTGTACATGAGCGTACACACATCATCCTCAGGGTTTTTTCTGAGGACTCAGTTATAAAATCAGGTCCTGGTTAATGTTTACAGTTTACACAGGATTTATTGTGTGTGTGTGTGTGTGTGTGTGTGTGTGTGTGTGTGTGTGTGTGTGTGTGTGTGGTTGTGTGTGTGTATGCGAGAGAGATACTGTGTGTGGTGTATTGTGTGTGTTGTGTGTATGTGTGTGTGTGTGTGTGTGTGTGTGTGTGTGTGTGTGTGTGTGGTGATGGAGAGAGAAATTGTATGTGTGTGTGTGTGTTTGTGAGATAGTGAGAGTGTTTTGTGTAAACCATGAAATAAAAAATTAAATAAAAATAAAATAAAAAATCTCTAAAAACAATTGTGAACTCTCTCTCTCTCTCTCTCTCTCTCTCTCTCTCTCTCTCAGACAGTGTGAGGTTGGTGAATGGTGGAAGTCGCTGTGCTGGGAGAGTGGAGGTTCTTCATGAAGGACAGTGGGGAACAGTGTGTGGTCGTTCATGGGATATAAACGATGCTGCAGTGGTGTGTAGAGAGCTGCGCTGTGGGGAGGCTGTAATTGTTCACTCTAATGTTCACTTTGGACCAGGATCAGGACCAATCTGGATGGTCAATGTAGGCTGTAGTGGATCAGAGTCGACACTGAAGAGCTGTGGATCACTTCGGAGGGTGTATGGCTGTGGTCATCATGAAGATGCTGGAGTCACCTGCTCAGGTAAACTGCTGTATTTAGAAAATATATTACAATGAATGAAATAATGATTATGATTGAATTGACTGGATTTGTATTATACCTGTAAATTATCTTTAATAAAATTCAGATTTTATTTAAATGTAAATCATTTTGGAATGACATTGGAATGATTTCTTGAGACCCCCTTACACAAACCCCTTAGAAGAATCCTGCAGGAATATTCTGCAGATATCCCACATTTTCAGCTCATTTTCCTGTAGAAATACCTGCAGGAATTCTATGAAGGAAAATATGCAGGAATATGCATCTAATATTCTATCGTTGGAATGATGTCCTGCAGGTCTGTTTAAAACACACACACTTCCTGCAGGACTATTGTGCAGGATCAATCTGAAATTCTGCAGGACATGGCGAGTGTTTGTATCCTGCAGGAAACATACTGGGGAAATAACTTCACAACAAAAGCATTTTCACAAAGAAATGATTTCATTTACTGAAATGATGTCACATAATGACTGATGACATTCTGTAAAGTTTCCAAGACGAAGTTCAGTTCACATCAAAAACAGAAGAGAAAAAGGTTTAAAAATGTAAATAATATTTCAAATGAATCTGAAACATTTCCTCTGTAATTCTGACAGCACTAATAATTATATTATGATAAAAATCAGACTGTTGTATTCAGAACATAAAATAAATCCTCGACACGCACTGATAAACTTATTGAATGATTTGATTTGATTTGATTTGTAATTAAATGTAAACATTGTGTTGTGTTGACTTTTTAACAACAAAGCAGCAGTAATATTCTCTGTATCAGAGAATAAACTCAGGGTTATTTATTATGGTATTATCATTTACCCGCCCCGCACATCACGTAACTAACTGTGGTTGGTCGCTTTACGTGTCCATCAGGCGCTCACTTCCTGTCCGTGGTGAGTTAATGAGGCTCTTAATTCCTGTGAAGCAAAAGCGGGCCCCGCAGGTATGCAATGAAGAGGACCGTTATAACTGGACAAAATACGTAGCGATTGGTGACGCTACATCGCTACTGGTTTGAAAAAAGTAACTGGTTACAGGAAAAGATAAACTTTTTATAAAGTAGCAGAGCCACTGTCACACTACGAAAAATGTAGTTAGGTTAGTAGCATCAGTACTTTTAGTTAGGGCTTCTCCCCAACACTGCCTAAAATGAGCATGTCTACAGATCTACTAAAAGACTTCAGAAAGAGGGTTTAAGCAGCGTGTTTTTCCCACTCAAAGCACATCTACCATTTTTAATTCATTTTATCGACATCGTTAACCTGCAGGTTTTTGTTTCATTTACAGGAAATAAGAAGTTGTCCTGCAGGAGAGATGAAATACTTGGGAACTTTATTTTATTTCTGTAGGAGGTGTGCAGTAGTCCTGCAGGATTTTTCCCTTGTGCAGCAAGTGTGTTGGACATTCCTGCATGTTTCTGTTGTACTGAAGGCTCCATTCTAGAACCTAGAGACATTTCCTGCACAGTTTGTCAATGTGCCCTGCAGGATTTCATCTTTCCTGCAGGAGAGCAGCAAACATCATGCAGATAAATGAAAATCCTGCAGGATTCTTGTAGGGTTTTGTTTGTAAGGGTTCTGTCTTATTGAAAATCTGCACAATATTTACACAATTAAATTAAACACAGGTCACAGAATGTCGAGACTCACTGCTGGTCCTCACCGGTGCTCTGGGAGAGTGGAGGTGCTTCATGGACGTTCCTGGTTCACAGTGTGTGAAGCTGACTTAGACCAGCAGGATGCAGAGGTTGTGTGTCGAGAGCTGGGCTGTGGGATTCCTGTGGAGGTGCCGGGATCAGCTGCTTTTGGCCGAGGGGAGGGTCAGGTGTGGACAGAGGAGCTTCAGTGTAGAGGAAATGAATCTGATATTACCTTCTGTCCAACATCATCTTCACTCAAACACTCAAACTGCTCCCATTACAACGATGTGGGATTAATATGTTCTGGTGAAGTATCATGATTTAACTTCTGTTTAAATAGAGAACACATACCTGTCAATCAAACTTTAAGGTGTCTTTGTTCATTTTCCTCTTTCACTGAGCTCTCGGCTGTTTGTTCAGGTCACACAGGGGCGCGGCTGGTGAACGGACCGGACTCCTGTTCTGGTCGAGTGGAGCTCCAGTACCTCAGTGACTGGGGCACAGTCTGTGCTGTAGGCTGGGATATGAGAGCTGCAGATGTTCTCTGTGCACAGCTGGATTGTGGGAGTGCTGTGGCTGTGGTGGAGGTGGACTGGTTTGGGGAGGGGAGTGGCCACATCTGGGCTGATGTGTTTGATTGTCAGGGTAAGGAGACACACCTATCACAATGTGGCATCTCATCATGGAGTCGAGCTGCATGCTCTCATAAACACGATGCTGGAGTCATCTGTAATGGTGAGATATTAACATCATCTACACCACGTTAGTGAATAAAGTCAGTGTTCATTAGAATATTTAAATGATGTTCTTCGCTGCTTGGATCATCCATGGCGTTTCATGAGGGCGAAGCGTTGTCTGGGGGGAGCGAGTGTCAGGGGAGGTGGAGATTTATTTCAGGCAGGACTGGAGGAGAGTTCTCCTGACCTCGTGGAGTCTGTCTGAGGCGTCTGTGCTCTGCAGACAGCTGGGCTGTGGCTCCGTGCGAAGGAACTACCGCTCCTCTCCATCCACTACTGAACACAAACACATGTGTGTAACGGGTTTCAGCTGCTCTGGGAGTGAAACTCATCTGGGGAACTGCAGCAGTGCACAACCTGTCAACTGCAGCTCGGGGGAACAGCTGTACATCACCTGCTCAGGTAAGCAGCACAACACCTACCAATGAGCAGATATTAACAACAGAAATACATGTTTTATCATTCTAAAGTATCTTACTAAATATACAGAGTAATTAAATATGATATACTATTTTATTAGTTTTATATAACTTATAAAGTAAATAAAAAAAATCTTGACTCCAGACCCCAGGTCCATCAGGCTGGTTCGTTCTGGGGGACACTGTGCAGGAAGGCTGGAGGTTCTCCACAGCGGCTCGGGTGGGGACAGTGTGTGATGACTTGTGGAATATTGAGGATGCGCAGGTGGTGTGCAGACAGCTGCAGTGTGGAGTGGCCCTCAGTACCCACATACCAGCCTGGTTTGGTCCTGGAACTGGGTCCATATGGCTGAATGAGGTGGAGTGTGAGGGGAAACGAGACGTCCCTGTGGAACTGCAGATTTCAGCTGTGTGAAGAGGGTGAATGTGGACACCAGGACGTAGGAGTTGTGTGCTCAGGTACAGTGTAATGACTGAGATTAAACCTGTAAATATGTAAATGAATGTTTTTCAAAACTGATGTCCAAAGCCCTTGAAATTCAGCTTGATAGTAAGGACCTGTTTATGAATGTAATCCATGTTGAATATCTTTTTACATAAAGATAATATTACACATATTTAACTGAAACAATAAAACAGGATTTTTAATGTATGTCATCCTCTCACCAGAGTTTAAAGAGATCCGACTCACGGAGGGCTGTGAGGGGAATCTGGAAGTGTTCTACAATGGAACCTGGGGTAATGTGTGTCACAATCAGATGGAGATGGAGTTAGAAACAGCAGATATGGTGTGTCGAGAGCTGAACTGTGGAAGACGCGAGCGTTTGGTCTCGTCCAAAGCGAGAGTCGAATCTGCTCCTAACTGGCTGGATCATGTGAAATGTAGGAAACACGACTCGAATCTGTTGAAGTGTCCATCTTCACCCTGGGGACAGAACGGATGTAATAATGATGATGAGGTGGTTCATATTACCTGCACAGGTAGGAGGATTCTCTCTCTACTAGTTTTATACATTGCTGTAGAATTTGCATAAATATTCCAGCTATAAAATAAGAAAGAGAGAAAAGTCTGATTCATGCATTTTATTACTGCAGAAGATGGAACGTCTCTACGTCCTCATGGAACATGCTCTTCATCTCCTCTTCAGAAATATTGCTCAAGTAAGGACACTTAAATCTGCAGCTTGATAAGGAAAGAGTTTCTGTTTCTACCCAGAAGTTGATTATTTTCCTGTAACAGCAGGTCCTGAAGTGATTTATTCCTCTAATAACACAGCAATAAACCAACGATTACAGTTTTTATATTAAAGGATGATATGAAATGTATTTTATACATTTATAGTTTCTTTAATGTTGTTGAATAAAGCAATTAATTCCTGTTATCACTTACATTATAGTAGATATAAACAATCGTTCTACCACAAGATTCTCTTTTATTCTCATTGACAAAATTTACATTCGGGTTACAGAGAAACCGTGAAGTGTAAAGTCTGTTCTGAAGATGTCAGAAAACTTAAAGTTGCAGCATTAGCTCTGACTGTTACAAAGCGCTAACACTGGAGACTCCTTCCGTAAATGTGACATAAACATCTCATTAGAGAAAACATCAGCACACATTGAGCGTTGGTGTGTTTCCTCTAGTGTGGAAACATGTGTGTTTACCAGAAATACCAGAATTCAACAGTGTCAAGGTGTAGGATGGTTTTTAATAGATGATGGTCAGTTCTTGTTGATGTATCATTGTGTTGTAGTGAGCTGTGTGACTGGAGCTGTTATTCAGCGTTGGTGTGTTTCCTCATGTGATGTGTGTGATGTAGAGCACTGGTCTCTAGGCTGAGTGGAGGAAAGGGAAGCTGCTCTGGGAGGTTGGGGGTATCATTACGCTACGTGGGGCTCCGTTTGTGATTATCAGTGGAACATCAGGAACGTCAGGTGGTGTGCAGACAGCTGGGCTGTGGGTCGGCGCTGAGTGCTGATAGGAATGTTAGTTCTGGTCCTGGTGAAGGGACTATCTGGCTGAACAGAGTGAAGTGCCGAGGGGATGAGATTCACCTGTGGGACTGTCATCATTCCCTGAAGAAACACACTGACTGCTCTCATGCTGGAGTCACCTGTGCAGGTCAGAGGGGTGTGCTAACTTTTCAGCTTGTCGTCCACTCATTACACTTTTCTCCCAGTGTTAAGACTTGATAACTTTTATTTATAATCTTAGATATTAGTTTGAAAGCTCAGACCCTAAACTGTAATACACTGATCAGCAGCTCATAACCCTTATTTAGTGAGAGTATATTTTATTATATGATAGAAAGTTTTTTTATATTCTGTAAATACAGACGTGTCCAACTACACCCACCACCACCACCACCACCACCACCATCCACATCAGGTATGTATATTTGTTACAATACAATATTTGTTACTGTTCATCATTTTTCTAAATATTTATGATTACAGCGTCGTATCAAGATCCTCTTCTGTTTTTTTTAACTTCAGTAAGAGCCGCCCAAATCCTCCATCACCTAAACCTCCATCCACCCCTCCACTGGTTCTCTTTGTGTTGGGAACGCTGCTCTTCCTGGCCTTAGTGCTTCCGCTGGTACTGTTTTACCAGAACAGAGTGCTCAGGAGAGGTACGAGCATACCTGTAAATACTAATCACATTTTATCCTGCTGTTAAAATTGTCCTGTAAGAATTTCATTAAAAGTATATTATATTATTATTATTATTATTATTATTATTATTATTATTATTATTATTATCCACTCCCAGTTGTCTCTAAGAGGAGGCGTAAGACTCAGCCTGAGGCAGTCTATGAGGAGATCAACCACAGATACATCACTAGAAGAAGGACGAGCTCCACTCAAAGAGGTGAGTGATATGTGGACTGTTCTACATCACACTTATTGTATTCCATTTAAACTTGTAGCTGAAATTCACTGCATGCACATCATCAAATCACTCGATACAAAATACAAATTCAGTGATTAAAGTAATATTTTCCCCCAAATCCAGTCTGATTTATTTCTTTACAATAAAT
>CM022766.1:24130645-24144177 GCA_012411365.1 Ameiurus melas | reverse complement strand
AATAATCAATCCTCGAATCGGAATGATGCACCTGGGAGAGGAAAGAAAACTTTTTAAGAGAAGGGTGATTACGGAATCTCCAGGGATCAACGAGACCGTTCTTGACACATGAAATCGGAAAAATGTTTTAGACATAGCAGATTGATTCAGAGTACTGGGATTAGACCGATCCAAGTTTGGGTCAATTTCAACAATTTAAATCTCCCAATCGAAAAAATGAACAGGTGAGTATTTAAGAAAGGGAGATTGCTCAACAATCTACTAGCAAATCTCTACATTGTCACAAGTTTGGAGCGCATACATTTACCAACAATACCCGCCTTTGCATTAGAGTACCAAGAACTAGAATATATCTACCGCTCACATCAGCAGTAAATGTAAGTGGATGAAAAATGTAACCTTTTGCCAATTAGTAAGTACCACTCTCTTGCCTCAATTAAAGTTCGAGGGGCAGTGTAACCTATGATGATCTTTAATACATAGGTGAGTCTCCTGTAAAAAAATAATAGATGTTTTAAAATGTTTCAAATGTGTAAAAAGCTTAGATCTCTTGACAGGATTACCCATACCTCTGATGTTCCAACTAATAAATCTTAGAGGTGTAAGCTTGTCCCAGCTGTGCTGAGATCCATATTACCACTAACCAGTTAAATAAAGTAAACCACTTGATTAAATAGACAATCAGAGTGACACAAGACACCTGATTGGAGGTCATTAAATCATAACGCGTGTGCGGGAAACGTGTAAAGGAAACGTACTTAACTCTTACAGTCACACTTAAACTGCAATACATTAAATTGAAAGTGTATTTAGAGTCAAAAAGATACATTTCTGCGTGACATACTGCAGTTATATTAAACAGCCAGACAGTGGCTACCGACTGAACACTGCTCCTCACTCGAGCCGATATCACGAAGCTCAAGAATCCTGCATAACACTTATTTTACTGAAACTCGCCCCTCTTAACGCCTGAATAGATCTTACGCCTGTAGCTACATCTAACATCTTACATGATTATCAAATCCGCACTACTCTACACTCTTAACTCTACTCTGAATAATGCACTCATATTAAAGATTCTGTGTAGAACTTTACAACTCAGGGGTTCCTTTTCAGAAAAAATCTGAATATCACAGAATTTCCTTCATGTTACGCTTCCATTTCTCCAATCGCAAAAAACCTGGAGCAGCCGAATTATTGTGCTCTTTATCAGTGCTGGGATTTGAGAACCTTGAGAACCCCAATAAGTGTGTGTAACATCCAGTGAATCCTCGGGTCAGAGTCCCATTCAGCACGCTGATGGAGTGGGCGAGTGTAGATGGAATCTGATCAACCCGCAAGGCATCTGAATTCCAGTGTTTTTTGTTGTTGTTTTACTGAACCTGATTAAACTCATTATCTGGATGATGTCTCCCAAAAGAAGTCCTTTATTCGCGCCTCAAGGGAACAAATCAATGACAGAGGAGGGAAAAATGAGGGCGCTATTATTACATTCTTAGCACAATGCACACAATGAAGCTGCTGTCCCATTCATTCCCACTGCAAATATTCTCACTCTGACACACAGTCCTTCAGTTCTGGTTTAAATTCAATACACACAATCATTCTCAGGATCTCATCTGTGGGTAAGCGGATCATTCAACCTGTGCAACATTAACCATCAGATATGCAGACAATTAAATAATAATAATAATAATAATAATACACACAATAATAATAAAGGGGAAAGGGACAGCACTCCATAAAAACCGCGTTGGTCTGCAGTCTAATGCACTTTTCATTGTAAATGTAACGCGTCATTAGTGTTATTGGATTTATTGATCAGATCACAGATCATCTGCAACTCATCTAAAAGCACATCACATCAGAATTAAACCTTCCGAGTGTTACTAGAAAGCTATAAACAATTCACACACACACACACACACACACACACACACACACACACACACACACAGGCACGCGCTTAAATGAAAGCTCAATTGACCTCCGTTTTGGATCTAAAATGCACACAGGTGTCCACCTGCAGCCGTGAAACGTCATTTTGCTGCCCTGAATTTGCTGAACCGGCATCAGAAAACGCTTCTTAAGAGATGACAGCCGAAGCCTTTCTCTCACCTGAGACACACACAGATGCGTTGGAGTGAAAGCTGCAGTCCGGCTGATGGAAAGAGTGACGGACCAGATTTCTCCAGATGATGATTCTCCAGATGTTTCTCCAAATATTGTTCCAGATATTTCTCCAGATTGAGACATGCTGCGCAGTATTTTTGGGCAGATAAAGGAGGTGTGCAGGGATCCGGGAGCGGTCTATTTCTCCCCTGCTGCCGCTCCTCTCGCTTCCGCCTGCATTTCCGGCACCGACCGCTGGGGCCGCTATCGCGCCGCTAATGCTAATTTACTCTACTTATTTATTTATTTATTCAACGAATAGAAATTGAAAATATTAGTCAGTTTGTTTTTCTTTTGTTTTGCCTGTTCACATGGATAAGTGTGACTGAAATAAAAGAGCCAACTATATATAAATGAAGACTTAGTATATGTAGTAAAAAATAAAATAAAAATAGAAGTCACACAACCTGACCGTTTTGTAAATGTAATGCTCCCGGCTTCTGACTTTATATATGTTGAGGGTTCAAATCCTTCCTCCACCCTGTGAGTTTCTTCCGTACTGAGGCTTTCCTCCGAGTAATCCGATTTCCTCTGAGCCGAAAGATATGTGTTGTACACTGATCGGCATCCCTAAAATTTTCCGTAGAGTGTGGAATATATGGTTGATTGTGCCCTGTGATGGGCTTGACAACACATCCAGGGTGTCTCCGTCCTTAAGTCCCTGAGATAGGCTCCAGGCTCCCTGCCACCCTATATGTAGGATAAACTGTACAGAAAAACAGATTGATAGAAGTCCATCCATCCATCTTCTACCGCTACTTCTTTTCAGGGTCAATCGGGAACCTGGAGCCAATCCCATGGAGCATTGGGCAAAAGGCAGGGTACACCCTGGACAGGGTGCCAATAGATAAATAGAAGTTTCATTCAAAAAGCTGGATCTACTAAATCAGGGTTCTGGAATGTTTTACAGTTACAGACCAAAGTGTATTGATTTAAATGTGTGATAATTTTCAGCATAATTTCTGCATTGTACACCCATTTTTACTCAAATAAAATAAAATTCCAGTTGACATTATTTATAGGTATAATAACAGATAATGCTGGGTTGTGATTTCACTACTGCAAAAATTTTTAAAAATCATGGACCCTTTGTAAAGTTTCACAGACTTCCTGAACCCAACTTTGAGATCTAAATACAGTAAACTGCCAGTTGATAGATTACTATTGTTTTCGTGGTGTGTGAGAACAAAACCTTGGCTGGTAGCTAATGAGGAGTCTTGACACTGACATGAGAGTCTTGACACTGGACATGGTCAGTGATGTTGTGTGTATGTAACTCCAGGGTGTCCAGGTGAGGTGGGCAACTTATGATGACTGGCCCCTGTAGCTCCAACCCCCTCAGGGGTTTGTTAGTTGCTCCGGGGTCACAGGTTGCTGGCCGTTGTTGTCTCGTGGAATGTATAATGGTCGGCTCCTGAGATCAGGATCATGAATATATATTCTGTGGCCATCCACCCTTAGCTTTTCCTATAATAAATAACACTGGGCAGGTAGTCAGCTCAAGAACCTCTTAAAAGTGCACTAACTGTTGTACACGTGCTTCTGTGTGGAGGACAAACATGTCCCCTGATTGGAAAAGATCATGGATATACCCCTGCTGAAAAAATAAAACAACAAAAAAATTCCTAATGGTTTCCACTACAAATACCATTACAAATCATCAGCTAGCCATTAAAAACCATGACCATTATTTGTCCATAATTGTACCCACCTAGGCATATGTGCCACCAATAGAAGGCAACAATGTACACAGTAGAGAACCACAGGGACCATTACAGCTTCCATTAAAACCAATACAATTCCCATTATAACCATTAAACCATTACAAATTCTATGAGGGTTTCTAGTGGTGTTTTTTTCAGCACGGTATAGCACCATATCTTGATCTCTCAAATGACTAAATTCTACCCTGGACACTGGAATGACATCATAATGAGGCTGGACTTTCCGACTTTGCGTGCTCACCTCCTCCCTTTTTATAAAGTCATGTGGTAAATCCATTTTAAAACACTTTTATTCCCCAGGCTTTTGAGTCTTTTAAAGTCCCTTGTATCGATTGTTTTGTCCCTAATTGTTATTGTTTTATTAAAGTATTGATTTATTTCATTTTTGGAATTGTTTGATTTTATTGTTCAGCACTCTGCACAACACTTGTCTTTAAGTGTGCTGATGAAATAAAGGTGACTTGACTTTTTATGTCCTAACTCTGAGTTTTGGTAGGTGTCCAAAATTTTAGTGTTCAGTTCGATGGGTTCGATGAGGCAGCCATGAAAATGTCTTGCTGTACTGATCCCCCAGTTCCCTCAGCTCCTGACAATAATATATATATATATAACTTTCAGATAACTTGATCCAAAATATAAAGCAAATTAAATCAAATGAAAAGAAAGAACTATCGGGAAATCTGGAGTAGACTTTGAAGTAGATCTATGCATGAGTCAGATTCTAGTTGATTTATTGCTTGTTGCTGAAATACTGTTTTATTTTAATTACATTATTATGAAACATTTTATAATCATAATTTTATTGTTATAAAAAAAATCTGAAAGCATTTGAGATTGTCACTCCTGATTGGAATCCTTGACGCTCTACACCTCTACAAACTAAAGAGGTCAGTGAAGTGACCGAGCCACTTCAGATAAGTGAACTCTGAGTTTAAAGTACTTTGTTGCACACCTTGTGGAGTTTTATTATGAACAAAATTTTATAAAATAACTCCAGTCATCCATTCATCCAGCCATTTTCTGTAAAACCGTTTATCCTTCACAGGGTCACAGGGAGCCTGGAGCCTATCCCCAAGAGACCCGGGGCACAAGGAGGGGGACACCCTGGATGGGGTGCCAACACATCTCAGGGCACAATCACAGACACTCACACACTATGGACAATTTAGAAATGTCAATTAGCCTAAAACGCATGTCTATGGACTGGGGAGGAAACCGGAGTAACCCCAACATCTTCAGTTTGCTTTATTGGTACCATGACGCTGGTTATAAAACATACTCTGTCAACTCAGGTTTAGACTTAAGCTATGATTAATCTCATTTAGCGCACCGGCACGTAAAACGTGTGATGTGGGCACAGAACAGACAATGGGTACATGGGAAAAGAGCAGGTGTGCAAGATATTATTTTGTGAAAAATATGAAGAATTTAAACCTACGATCCTGTACACTTTAGTGCTTCTGCCTGAATAATAATAATAATACACACACACACACACACACACATAATAATAATAATAATAAAAAATAATCCTCACAGCGCCCCCTGCAGGTGAATTAAGAGAAAAACACATTTCACTAAACAGAAATCTCAGTGCGGAAGTGCTTCACTGCCATCTTGTGGATGCTAAATTTTAATGTTAGTAATAAAAAATAATAATAATTACTTTTAATTATTCATGTTTTTAATCCTGAAACCCAGACTAAATGCTTGTATTTAAAAAATAATATCTAATAGGAAGAGATATGATAAGAATTATAGAGTCAGAATGTTCTAATATACCTTAAAATTATTATTAAATAAATGTTAAACTTCAGTTATAAAGTAATGATACATATTAAACATCCTTACTATAGTAACAGTAAGCTGTGTGTGTGTGTGTGTGTGTGTGTGTGTGGAGTGTAAGCTGCTGAAGTTGCAGTGTGCTGCAGTGGTTTATCAGTGTGTGTATCTGTCTGTGCAGCTGTCAGGCACTAATGCTGTACGACAGCTGAGTGCTTCCTCTCTCTGAAATCAGGTGTGATGTGGTCGACTCTCGTCAGTCACACACCTCAGAGACGGGAGGCGGAGCCTGTTCCTCAGTCTCACACCAAGACGGGAGGCGGAGCTCTGTTCCTCAGTCACACACCACAGTGACGTGGAGGTGGAGCTCTGTTCATCAGCGCTGACGTTATTTTGATATACAGTGGTGTGAAAGGTTTGCCCCTTCCTCATTTCCGTTCCCTTGCAGGTGAACATGTTTTGTACATCAAACAAACCAAATTAAAATAAAGTAAGAACAACACAAGTAAACACAAAATGCAATTTGTAAATGAAGGTGTTTATTATTAAAGGTGAAAAAATCCAAACCATCATGGCCCTGTGTGAAAAAGTGATTGCCCCCCTAAACCTAATAACTGGTTGGGCCACCCTTAGCAGCAACAACCGCACACGCATTTGCGATAACGTGCAATGAGGCTTTTACCGCGTCCTGGAGGAATTCTTGGCCCACTCATCTTTGCAGAATTGTCCTAATTCAGTTACATTAGAGGGTTTTCGAGCATGAACGGCCTTTTAAGGTCATACCACAACATCTCAATAGGATTCAGGTCAGGACTTTGGCTAGGCCACTCCAAAGTCTTCATTTTGTTTTTCTTCAGCCATTCGGTGGTGGACTTGCTGGTGTGTTTAGGATCATTGTCCTGCTGGCAGAACCCAAGTTCGTTTCAGCTTGAGTAACGAACGAACAGATGGTCGGACATTCTCCTTCAGGATTTCTTGGTAGACAGCAGAATTCATAGTTCCCTTTTTATCACAGCAAGTCTTCCAGGTCCTGAAGCAGCAAAACAGCCCCAGACCATCACACTACCACCACCATATTTTACTGTTGGTATAATGTTCTTTTTTAATGAAATGCAGTGTTCCTTCTACGCCAGATATACTTGGACACACACCTTCCAAAGTGTTCCACTTTTTGTCTCATCGGTCCACAGAATGTTGTCCCAAAAGTCTTGGGGATCATCAAGATGTGTTGTGAGAAAATTGAGACGAGCTTTGATGTTCTTTTTTGCTCAGCAGTGGTTTTCTCCCTTGGAACTCTGCCATGCAGGCCATTTTTGCCCAGTCTTTTCCCTGATGGTGGAGGCATGAACGCTGACCTTAACTGGAGGCAAGTGAGGCCTGCAGTTCTTGGACGTTGTTGTGGGGTCTTTGTGACCTCTTGATGAGTCGTCGCTGGCGCTCTTGGGGTAATTTTGGGCGGTGCCGGGCCACTCCTGGGAAGGTTCACCACTGTTCCATGTCTTCGCCATTTGTGGATAATGGCTCACACTGTGGTTCGCTGGATTCCCAAAGCTTTGGAAATGGCTTTATAACCCTTTCCAGACTGATAGATCTCAATTACTTTCTTTCTCAATTGTTCCTGAATTTCTTTGGGTCTCGGCATGATGTGTAGCTTTTTAGGATCTTCTGGTGGACCTTACTGTGTCAAGCAGCTCCTATTTAAGTGATGCCTTGATTGTGAACAGGTGTGGCAATAATCAGGCCTGGTGTGGCTAGAGAAATTGAACTCAGGTGTGGACAACCACAGTTATAGTATGTTTTAACAAGGGGGGGCAATTACTTTTCACACAGGGCCATGATGGTTTGGATTTTTTTCACCTTTAATAATAAACACCTTCATTTACAAATTGCATTTTGTGTTTACTTGTGTTGTCCTTGACTATTGTTTAAATTGGTTTGATGTTCCGAAACACTTAAGTGTGACAAACATGCAAAGGAACAGGAAATGAGGAAGGGGGCAAAACACTTTTTCACACCACTGTATATGGAGAAAGTGAGAGATGCCTCGTCTGATTTGTTATTGAGGCTGTGTGATGATTTCCTCTCGTCTTTCTAATAAGGTAACAGTGTGTGTGATTGGTGGCTGTCTTCTCTCTCTCTGTCTGTCTCTCTGTCTTCTCTCTGTAGGGGCTGAGTGAGGGGACACACTTCTCTCAGTCTCTGGCGAGTGGAGGTGAACACATCGGTGTACAGCGAGGAGGGAGATGGAAATCTGTCTGACTTTTATTCTTCTCTCATCCACACTCACACTCACAGCAGCTGGTAAGTACACACTGATTATTCACACTAAAACATCACACACTTCTCACTTTAACAGTAGCCACCATTTTTAATCCTGAAATGGGAGAAATTTTCCTGGAGTGATCGTAACTTTATAAACAGGGAAAGTCTTTCATTTTTATAGAATTTAAAAAGCTGTACATGAGCATACACACATCATCCTCAGGGGGTTTTCTGAGGACTCAATTATAAAATCAGGTCCAGATTAATGTTTACAGTTTACACAGGATTTATTGTGTGTGTGTGTGTGTGTGTGTGTGTGTGTGTGTGTTTGGTGATAGAGAGAGAAATTGTGTGTGTGTGTGAGTGTGTGTGTGTGTGTGTGTGTGTGTGTGTGTTTGGTGATAGAGAGAGAAATTGTGTGAAAAAGTAATAATATAACCTCCCTTTTTTTTTTTTTCTCTTTTTTTTTTTTTTTTTTTTTTTTTTTCTCTCTCTCAGACAGTGTGAGGTTGGTGAATGGTGGAAGTCGCTGTGCTGGGAGAGTGGAGGTTCCTTCAGGAAGGACAGTGGGGAACAGTGTGTGGTTATGGCTGGGATATGAACGATGCTGCAGTGGTGTGTAGAGAGCTGCACTGTGGGGAGGCTGTAAATGCACCTCAATTTCGTCACTTTGGAGAAGGATCAGGACCAATCTGGATGTATAATGTACGCTGTAGTGGATCAGAGTCGACACTGAAGAGTTGTAGATCAAGTGAGGGGGGAAGCGTTATGGCTGTGATCATGGTCACGATGCTGGAGTCACCTGCTCAGGTAAACTGCTGTATTTAGAAAATATATTACAAGAAAATTAAATAATGATTATGATTGAATTGACTGGATTTGAATTATACCTGTAAATTATCTTTAATAAAATTCAGATTTTATTTAAATGTAAATCATTTTGGAATGACATTGGAATGATTTCTTGAGACCCTTACACAAACCCCTAGAAGAATCCTGCAGGAGAGATGAAGTACATGGGAACTTTATTTTATTTCTGTAGGAGGTGTGCAGTAGTCCTGCAGGATTTTTCCCTTGTGCAGCAAGTGTGTTGGACATTCCTGCATGTTTCTGTTGTACTGAAGGCTCCATTCTAGAACCTAGTGACATTTCCTGCACAGTTTGTCAACGTGTCCTGCAGGATTTCATCTTTCCTGCAGGAGAGCAGCAAACATCATGCAGAGAAATGAAAATCCTGAAGGATTCTTGTAGGGTTTTGTTTGTAAGGGTTCTCTGTCTTATTGAAAATCTGCACAATATTTACACAATTAAATTAAACACAGGTCACAGAATGTCGAGACTCACTGCTGGTCCTCACCGGTGCTCTGGGAGAGTGGAGGTGTTTCATAGAGGTTCCTGGTCCACAGTGTGTGATGCTGACTTTGACCAGCAGGATGCAGTGGTTGTGTGTCGAGAGCTGGGCTGTGGGATTCCTGTGGAGGTGTCGGGATCATCTGCTTTTGGCGAAGGGGAGGGTCAGGTGTGGACAGAGGAGCTTCAGTGTAGAGGAAATGAATCTGAGATTTACTTCTGTCCAACATCATCTTCACTCAAACACTCAAACTGCTCCCATTACAACGATGTGGGATTAATATGTTCTGGTGAAGTATCATGATTTAACTTCTGTTTAAATAGAGAACACATACCTGTCAATCAAACTTTAAGGTGTCTTTGTTAATTGTCCTCTTTCACTGAGCTCTCGGCTGTTTGTTCAGGTCACACAGGGGCGCGGCTGGTGAACGGACCGGACTCCTGTTCTGGTCGAGTGGAGCTCCAGTACCTCAGTGACTGGGGCACAGTCTGTGCTGTAGGCTGGGATATGAGAGCTGCAGATGTTCTATGTGCACAGCTGGATTGTGGGAGTGCTGTGGCTGTGGTGAAGGTGGACTGGTTTGGGAAGGGGAGTGGCCACATCTGGGCTGATGTATTTGATTGTCAGGGGAAGGAAACACACCTATCACAATGTAACATCTCATCATGGAGTCGAGCTGCATGCTCTCATAAACACGATGCTGGAGTCATCTGTAATGGTGAGATATTAACATCACCTACACCACGTTAGTGAATAAAGTCAGTGTTCATTAGAATATTTAAATGATGTTCTTCTGCTTCAGGATCATCCGTGGCGTTTCATGAGGGGCGAGTGCGGTTGTCTGGAGGGAGCGAAATGTGAGGGGGGGGGTGGAGATTTATTTCAGGCAGGACTGGAGGAGAGTTCTCCTGGACTCGTGGAGTCTGTCTGAGGCGTCTGTTCTCTGCAGACAGCTGGGCTGTGGCTCCGTGCTGAACTACCGCTCTTCTCCATCCACCAATGAACACAAACACATATGTGTAACGGGTTTCAGCTGCTCTGGGAGTGAAGCTCATCTGGGGAACTGCAGCAGTGCACAACCTGTCAACTGCAGCTCCGGGGAACATCTGTACATCACCTGCTCAGGTAAGCAGCACAACACCTACCAATGAGCAACTATTAACAACAGAAATAAACATATATTTATAATTCTCAAGTATCCTACCACATACTAATTAAATAGAATAATTAAATATGTTATAAGGTTTTATTAGTTTTTGTCACATTTCAAGTTCAAAGGGGGTTTTGCAATTGCAGATATTAAACGTTGTATTAAACAAACAAACATCAAAACAAAGACACTAAGACAACATAGTGACATGGCAACATACTGTGGCAAGAAACAAAACACGAGAACATGGAACACGTTCCATGAACAAACATAAGACAGAGAAGCAGGGCAAACAATGGCTAAATATAAGTGTGCTCGTTAACAGAAACTTGATTCAGGTGCAGGTAGTTGACATGTAGTACAGTACAGTGGCTGATGGGAACTGAAGTCCAGAGTTACCTCCTTGATATATGACAGTTTTATATAACTTATAGCATTTAATTCAGGCCACAGGTCCATCAGGCTGGTTGGTTCTGGGGGACACTGTGCAGGAAGGCTGGAGGTTTTCCACAGCGGCTCGTGGGGGACAGTGTGTGATGACTCGTGGGATATTGAGGATGCGCAGGTGGTGTGCAGACAGCTGCAGTGTGGAGTGGCCCTCAGTACCCACATACCAGCCTGGTTTGGTCCTGGAACTGGGTCCATATGGCTGAATGAGGTGGAGTGTGAGGGGAACGAGACGTCCCTGTGGAACTGCAGATTTCAGCTGTGTGAAGAGGGTGAACGTGGACACCAGGAGGACGTAGGAGTCGTGTGCTCAGGTACAGTGTCATTTATGTACAATAATGTCCATATTTTAAATAATAACGGCCACAACAGAAGTAATGATTAGAAATTTATACTCAGTGTGAGTCGTTGTTCTTCCACCAGAGTTTAAAGAGTTCCGACTCACGGAGGGCTGTGAGGGGAATCTGGAAGTGTTCTACAATGGAACCTGGGGTAATGTGTGTCACAATCAGATGGATGAGGAGACAGTAAACATGGTGTGTCGAGAGCTGAACTGTGGAAGACGTGGCAGTGTGTCAAACACTGAAGCACGAGTAAAATCTGCTCCTAACTGGCTGGATTCTCTGAAGTGTAGGAAACACGACTCTAATCTGTGGCAGTGTCCATCTTCACCCTGGAGACAGAACAGATGTGATAATCGTGATGAGGTGGCTCGTATTACCTGCACAGGTGGGTGGAGTCAGACTTTTCTGGTTCTGTACATGGCCATAAACTGCAGTGTTTCATTGTGAATAGTGTAGAACTAATGTTGCTGAAATATAAAGTGTATTTGACAAAAATTGATGTTAGAAGTGTGAGAAAAGTCTACTCTGAGAGATAAAGCTGCATGTGAGACTTTTCATTAATGTATTTTATTACTGCAGATGATGGACAGTCTCTACGTACACAAGAAAAGTGCTCTTCATTTCCCTCTCAGAAACACTGCTCAAGTAAGGATATATAAGGAAAAGCTGTTAGTACTGTTCTTCATTTGCATTTGTTAGTGACAGAAGATATTTCCTCATCTGTTTATAAAACCATTTTCTGGGGACTTTAATGTATTTCCTCATATAACCATCCTGAGGGCATCAATCTTCCTCACATTTCATGAAACTTAAACCAGCAGAGATAAAATCAGTAAACAGAACCCAAAGCTGATCTTAATGCTTCACATTATTTTTGCAGAAAATGTATTTATTTATAACATTTAAATAAACAGCTGAATTTCAGGATGTTTGTGATTAGTTTAAGATTCTTTTCAGAACAAAACTAAAATAATTTTTGGTGAACTAGACCATGTTGAGTATAATATAAGGTTATATTCTCATTGTGTTGTAGTGAGCTGTGTGACTGGAGCTGTTATTCAGCGTTGGTGTGTTTCCTCATGTGTGATGTGTGTGATGTAGAGCACTGGTCTCTCAGGCTGAGTGGAGGAAAGGGAAGCTGCTCTGGGAGGTTGGAGGTGTATCATAACGCTACGTGGGGCTCCGTTTGTGATGATCAGTGGAACATCAGGAACGCTCAGGTGGTGTGCAGACAGCTGGGCTGTGGGTCGGCGCTGAGTGCTGATAGGAATGTTAGTTCTGGTCCTGGTGAAGGGACTATCTGGCTGAACAGAGTGAAGTGTCGAGGGGATGAGATTCACCTGTGGGACTGTCATCATTCCCTGAAGAAACACACTGACTGCTCTCATGCTGGAGTCACCTGTGCAGGTCAGAGGGGTGTGCTAACTTTTCAGCTTCCTGTCTCCACTCATTACACTTTTCTCCCAGTGTTAAGACTTGATAACTTTTATTTATAATCTTAGATATTAGTTTGAAAGCTCAGACCCTAAACTGTAATACACTGATCAGCAGCTCATAACCCTTATTTAGTGAGAGTATATTTTATTATATGATAGAAAGTTTTTTTATATTCTGTAAATACAGACGTGTCCACTACTACACCCACCACCACCACCACCACCACCACATCAGGTATGTATATTTGTTACAATACAATATTTGTTACTGTTCATCATTTTTCTAAATATTTATGATTACAGCGTCGTATCAAGATCCTGTTCTGTGTTTTTAACTTCAGTAAGAGCTCCAAATCCTCCATCACCTGAACCTCCATCCACCCCTCCACTGGTTCTCTTTGTGTTGGGAACGCTGCTCTTCCTGGCCTTAGTGCTTCTGCTGGTACTGTTTTACCAGAACAGAGTGCTCAGGAGAGGTACGAGACATACCTGTAAATACTAATGACATTTTATCCTGCTGTTAAAATTGTCCTGTAAGAATTTCATTAAAAGTTATTATTATTATTATTATTATTATTATTATTATTATTATTATTATTATTATTATTATTATTATCCACTCCCAGTTGTCTCTAAGAGGAGGCGTAAGACTCAGCCTGAGGCAGTCTATGAGGAGATCAACCACAGATACATCACTAGAAGAAGGACGAGCTCCACTCAAAGAGGTGAGTGATATGTGGACTGTTCTACATCACACTTATTGTATTCCATTTAAACTTGTAGCTGAAATTCACTGCATGCACATCATCAAATCACTCGATACAAAATACAAATTCAGTGATTAAAGTAATATTTTCCCCCAAA
>CM022766.1:24095645-24125645 GCA_012411365.1 Ameiurus melas | reverse complement strand
TTTTCACTTTTTTATTGCTAGAATATTAAAGACATTCCTACATAGTGCATCATTTACTGTGTTTTGAAGCTTTTACATAACAATGAATACAATACAAAGGATATATTAAAGAGGTAAATGTATTTATTTGACAGAATATGACGACGTGGAGGAGAAATCTCAGAAAGACAGGGACCATGTGACTGAGACACGCCACCAAAGGCCTTTTCTCAGGAAATTACATTTCAACTTTTATAAACACAAAAAATGATTTGATTCTACTTCCAAAAAATGTCCTGTTTTCTGAACTGTGTTCATATTCCCCCTAGTTATTAGCAAATAGAGTAGGAGAGTTAAATCACCTTTCATATGACTTAATGCAGTGTCTCCAGCTTTTCTTTTGCACAATACTTTTAATGCTATAAGTCAGCTTAAATCTCACTGACACACCACACCTCATTTATCTCACCTATTCTTTCATCTAAACTGCTATAATATTCATCTTAATCTTTTACATTTATCAACCTATTCTTCAGTGTTTTTACAAATGTGTTAGTAACTATAAGCCACTCGCCAAAAGAACAAAAAGATTTTTGATTCCTTAAATCAATACTTGTTTATTCATTTTTAAACACATTTATCTTCATGTTCAATGCTGTGCTTTTAACTCTAAAACATAGAATTGAAATGGATTAGGGAATTCCTTTATGAAATATTCATACTATGACATGATCATTAGAGAGCTTGCTATATTGCATGTTTTGTTGTAATGTTTATGAGGTAGCTGGCTGTGTTGAAAGCCAGATATAGTATATGTAAGTATCATCTGACTGCAGATCAGGAGCGGGTAAAGACAGACTGGTGATCTGATCTATATTATATACATGTACTTTAGATAATGCCTCTCTGAACACCATGGTAGGACGTTCCCGAGTTGAAGTACTGTACAAGACCTAAGCATTAGATCACCCCAATTACTCCTGTATACTCTTTCCATACCATCGTGATCTTTGCCTGACGAAGTCACACACAAAACATATTTGACAGTTGGGGCCTAATTCTAAAATCACCAGATACCAAATGCACAACCGTTTTGTCTTACTGCCATCACAAAATAAAAATGTTTAAACCTTAAGTAACGTAGTCATGGAGGGTGTATATATTTTTCACACAACATGAAGTTTGGGGATCCTTATAGACTGTGAAACAGAAATGTACTCAGTGTGTCTCCACTGATTTATTTCACATTGGAGTACAACCATTCTTATTTATTACCATTATGGATGAAACACTGGTTTCTTTTAAAACATCAGCTTTAAATGTTTTTCTACCTCCTAACTAAACCCTCGGACTTAAGACACGATCTTTATAGTTGTTGACGCCCTGCTCAGGGTTAAACAACATCGCCTTTACATTACCTTCATTAATAAATTGTCAAACTAACCTCTTGGTTTTTTTGTATTTTTAAAATAACCTGGTTAGAAGGTAGAATATGTAATACATATTTTCATTTTCTTCAGACATATTGTCACTTCAGTCTCCACAAAGAATAACACTGATGGTTTTGGCCTTTATTTCAGTAAAAGAGAACAACGACATCATACAGCCTTGAAGGACTGAAGAAATGTTTTACACATCACAGTGTTTTTCTCAACAACGTAGCCAATAAATAGTTCAATTATCTCACAAACCTCAGTCTGTTCATTTCTTGACAGAAGGATTACACATAGATCATACACATAGTGAGCTACACATGCATAACATGTCCAAAATTCTAATACATCTGCCACATTCAGCCACCAGGTCTAGTATTGTCTGATAGATTAGTTACACAAACTGATCATTACCACAGAAGTCATTTCAGAAACAAAGATTCACTTAAACCACAAATGTACACATTAGTAGGGATCGTAAAACCTCTGAAACACACGACTCATCCCTTAATTCATTAAACACACTGTAAGTATTCTGGTCAGCAAACCCCCAGGAAACACATCTCTCTCTCTCTCTCTCTCTCTCTCTCTCTCTCTCTCTCTCTCTCTCTCCTCTCAATTTATTTCAGTAAATTTTTATTCAAAGTCATGCCATTTTCTCAAAAATGTAATCAATAAAGTTTCATTTACTTCACAAGCTTACATTCTGCTCATTTATGTTCACATTCAACCATCATGTATTTTCTAACAGCGGAGCTATACAAAACAATCCCCCACAATCTAAATTTAATGTGTGGTTGCCAGATAAAAAAAATCTAATTTATTGAATGTATTAAATATTTAAAGTTGTACACATTATTTTGATGAGTTGTATTGACATAATAATGTTGATAATTACATCAACTTAATATTGTGTATAATTTCTTCATTAATTGATTTAAAACTAAATTTACATTGTAGTACATTTACATTTATTCATTTAACAGTGTTAGAGGACCTGTAGACTGAACAGATACTAAAGCCTTTGGACTGTGGATAGTTCTATGAGAGAGATAAAAGTAGTAGACACAGAGTGTTTCTTTTTTGTCTATATTGCTCATTTCATTCAGTGCTTTAACGTCTATAAATCCTGCAGAGATTTGTATTAGAATATGTATCGTTTTGACCTTTAAAAAGTAAGGTTACAATATATACAAACTATTTCTCTCTCTCACAATCTCAGGCTGAAAAGCCGAATGCTTTGAATAAATTATATTAAAGAGTTTACGGGTATTGAAAAACAATTGACGTCCCTTTATAAAACCGTTCTGATCTTCAGATATAATATAAGAAGTACATTCTCTAACTGAGATGCCATTACTTTCGCCAACACCTTTACATCTGCATTAAGCAGTGACAGCGGTCTGTAAGAACCACAGGAGGATGGATCCTTACCCAGTGTAACCTATGATGATCTTTAATATGTAGGTGAAAATACTATATCAGAGTTTAAATGTTTCAAATGTGTAAAAATCTTAGATCTCTTGACAGGATTACCCATACCTCTGATGTTCCAACTAATAAATCTTAGAGGTTTGCTTGTCCAGCTGTACTGAGATCCATATTACCACTAACCAGTTAAATAAAGTAAAGCACGGATACAAATAGACAATTAGAGTGACACAAGACACCTGATCGAGGTCATTAAATCATAACGTGTGTGCGGAAACGTGTAAAGGAAACGTGCTTGACTCTTACAGCTCACTTAAACTGCACATTAAATTGAAAGTGTATTTAGAGTCAAAAGATACATTTCTGCGTGACATACTGCAGTTATATTAAACAGCCAGACAGTGGCGCCGTACTGAACACTGCTCCTCACTCGAGCCGATATCACGAAAGCTCAAGAATCCTGCATAACACGCCTCTATATTACTGAAACTCCGCCCCTTAACGTCTGAATAGATCTTACGTCTGTAGCTACATCTAACATCTTTACATGATTATCAAATCCGCACTACTCTACACTCTTAACTCTACTCTGAATACGACTCATTAAAGATTCTGTGTACAATTTTACAACTCAGGGGTTCCTTTTCAGAAGGAAGATAACCAAAGGAACCTTCTTTCTAAGATTTTATTTTTTATTTTTTTTGCAAAATCTGAATATCGCGTAGTTTCCTTCATGTTGCGTTCATTTCTCCACCGCAAAATCCTGGAGCACTGAATTATTGTGCTCTTTATCAGTGCTGGGATTTGAGAACCTTGAGAACCCCAATAAATGTGTGTAACATTCAGTGAATCCTCGGGTCAGAGTCTCATTCAGCACTGCTGATGGAGTGGGCGAGTGTAGATTGGAATCTGATCAACCTGCAGCATCTGAATTCCAGTGTTTTGTTGTTGTTGTTTTTACTCGAACCTGATTAAACTCATTATCTGGATGATGTCTGTCCAAAACAAGTCCTTTATTTGTGCCCGAGGGAACAAATCAATGACAGAGGAGGAAAATGAGGGCGTTATTATTACATCTAGCACAATGCACACAATGAAGCGTGTCCCATTCATTCCCACTGCAAATATTCTCACTCTGACACACAGTCCTTCAGTTCTGGTTTAAATTCAATACACACAATCATTCTCAGGATCTCATCTGTGGGTGTCGGATCATTCAACCTGTGCAACATCAACCATCAGATATGCAGACAATTAAATAATAATAATAATAAAAATAAAGAGGAAAGGGACAGCACCCATAAAGACGCGCGCGCTGGTCTGCAGTCTAATGCACTTTTCATTGTAAATGTAACGCGTCATTAGTGTTATTGGATTTATTGATCAGATCACAGATCATCTGCAACTCATCTAAAAGCACATCACATCAGCATTACACCTTTCCGAGTGTTACTAGAAAGCTATAAACAATTCACACACACACACACACACACACACACACACACACACACACACACACACACACACAGGCACGCGGCTTAAATAAAAGCTCAATTGACTTCCGTTTTGGATCTAAAATGCACACAGGTGTCCACCTGCAGCCGTGAAACGTGTCATTTTGCTGCCCTGAATTTGCTGGAACCGGCATCAGAAACGCTTCTGTAAGAGATGACAGCCGAAGCCTTTCTCTCACCTGAGACACACAGACGCGTTGGAGTGAAAGCTGCAGTCCGGCTGATGGAAAGAGTGACGGACCAGATTTCTCCAGATGATGATTCTCCAGATGTTTCTCCAAATATTGTTCAAGATATTTCTCCAGATTAAGGCTGCTGCGCAGTATTTTTGGGCAGATAAAGGAGTGTGTGCAGGGATCCGGGAGCGGTTTTATTTCTCCCTGCTGCCGCTCCCTCTCGCTCCACCTGCACTTCCGGCACCGATCGCTTGGGGCCGCTATCGCGCCGAATGCTAATTTACTTATTTATTTATTTATTTATTCAACGAATAGAAATTGAAAATATTAACCAGTTTGTTTTGTCTTTTTTGTTTTGCCTGTTCACATGGATAAGGTTGACTGAAATAAAAGAGCCAACTATATGTAAATGAAGAGTTAGTACATGTAGTAAAAAATAAAAAAATAGAAGTCACACAACCTGATCGTTTTGTAAATGTAATGCTCCCGGTTTCTGACTTTATAGGTTGGGGGCTCGAATCCTTCCTCCACCCAGTGAGTTTCTTCCGCATTCTCGGGGGTTTCCTCCGAGTACTCCTGTTTCCTCTGAGCCCAAAGATTAGCATCTCTAAAATTGTCCGTAGTGTGTGAATATATGTTTGATTGTGCCCTGTGATGAGTTGGCACCACATCCAGGGTGTCTCCTGTCTTGTACCTTGAGTCCCCTGGGATAGGCTCCAGGCTCCCTGCCACCCTGTGTAGGATAAACTGTACAGAAAACAGATGGATAGAAGTCCATCCATCCATCTCCTACCGCTTACTCTATTTCAGGGTCACAAGGAACCAGGAGCCTGTCCCAGGGAGCATCGGGCACAAGGCGGGGTACACCCTGGACAAGGTTCCAGTAGATGAATAGAAGTTTCATTGAAAAGTTGAATCTGCTAAATAAGGGCTTCTGAACGTTTTTACAGTTACAGACCCAAGGTATTTATTTAAATGTCTGATACTTTTCAACATAATTTCTACATTGTACACCCATTTTTACTCAAATAAAATAAAATTCCAGTTGACATTATTTATAGGCATAATAACAGATAATGCTGGGTTGTGATTTCCACTACTGCAATAAAATTAGAAAAATCATGGACCCCTTTGTAAAGTTTCATCGACTTCCTGAACCCAACTTTGAGATCTAAATACAGAAAGCTGCCAGTTGATAGATTCCTATTGTTTTTGTGGTGTGTGAGAAAAAAACCTGGCTGGTAGCTAATGAGGAGTCTTGACACTAACATGGTCAGTGATTGTTGTGTGTATGTAACTCCAGGGTGTCCAGGTGAGGTGGGCAACTTATGATGGATAGTCCCTGTAGCTCCACCCCCTCAGGGGTTTGTTAGTTGCTCCAGGGTCACAGGTTGCTCCCGTTGTTGTCCATAGAAGTTTAAATGTAATTTCCTGAGAAAAGGCCTTTGGTGGTGTGTCTCAGTCACATGGTCCCTGTCTTCCTAAAGATTCTCGTCCACGTCATCGTATTCTATAAACGGATTGAAAACTTATAACCCCAACATCTTTCAGTTTGCTTTATTGGTACCATGACGCTGATTATCAACATACTCCGTCTACTCAGGTTTAGATCTAGGAGCGGAAATACTCAAGACCAGGCATTCAAATGATGAAAACTGGAGAATGGACCCAGAGCTTATTTTGAACTTCAGGTTATAAACCACATTAATGTCTCCGCCTCGGCCATATAACCTCGGGAGATCAAATACTCCAAAGCCCGCTGGAAGGATCTGTTTAAACAGGAGCCCATCATTTTCTTCAGGGCAGGTTTCATTTAAAATGAACAAATCCAGACGGAGGAATCCTAATAATCCTTTAGAAAACAACAACAACAACAACAACAACAACAACAACAACAATAATATATAAACATATACATACACATATACATAATAATAATAGCGCACGCTGGCTTAGTGGTTAGCACACGCGCCTCACACCTCCAGGGTCCGGGGTTCGATTCCCGCCAGGGCCATGTGTGTGCGGAGTTTGCATGTTCCGATGTTTGCATGATGTTTGCATGTATGCGGAGTTTCCTCCCCCAGTCCAAACACATGCATGGTAGGATGATTGGCGTGTATGAATGTATGTGAGTGTGTATGAGATTTTGCCCTGCGATGGACTGGCACCCTGTCCAGGGTGTACCCCACCTTGTACCCCATGCTCCCTGGGATAGGCTCCAGGTTCCCCGTGACCCTGAAGGTTAGAAGAAGGATGGATGGATCCTCACAGTGCCCTCTGCAGGTCAGTTAAGACAAAACACATTTCACTAAACCGAAATCTCAGTTTGGTGAGTGCTTGACTGCCATCAGGAAACGTGTTAAATGATCGGGTTAGTGTAATGAATATTCCTCATGGTAAACTGACCCCTATGTACATGTTCTTTTAATATTGCATTCTTACATGGTTTTTAATGTACCCATGACCACTCATCAGCCTTCATTTAAACTGGGTTTTATTTTATTCTGCAGTAATTTTACTAAATCAGATCTCTAGTGTTGGAAAGTGAACAAATTCAGACAAGTATCCAAACTTAAGAATACAACTCCAAAATCTCTCAACTCTATTCCCAAATCAGTGTCCTAGGTTATTGTTACTCACTTTTCTCCTGTTTTCAGCAGTGTCATTTACAAACACATTCATTAATTGAATTCCCCACAGGTGGGCGTTCCTCATACTTACCATCTCCGACTCCGCCCTCCATTCACAAACCGACGCTGGACCACGCCCGCCCCCCCCCCAACAACCTTATCGTCACGTTTGCTGACCACCACTATCTGGTCGGACTCATCTCAAAGGGAGATGAGGTAGCCTACAGAGAGGAGCTCCTGAACTTGTAGCCTGGTGTTCAGAGAACAATCTGGCTCTGAACACTAAGAAGACCAAGGAGATCATTGTACACTTCAGGAAGCACAACACTGAGCTAGCCCCCCTTTTCATCAACGGTGATTGTGTGGAGAGGGTCCACACCTTCCGGTTTTTTGGTGTCCTTATCTCCGCTGACATCTCCTGGACAGACAACGTCACAGCGGTTATTAAGAAGTCTCAAAAGCGGCTACACTTGCGGAGAGTTCTCATGAAGTACAATCTGGACCCCAATCTGCTGCTGACCTTCTACCGCTCGTCCATCGAGAACCTGCTGACATGCTGTATTACGGTATGGGCAGCTGCACTCGCGGCAGACAGGGAGGGGGCTTCAGAGAGTAATAAGAGCAGCACAGAAGATCATTGGCTGCCCTCTCCCCTCCCTGATGGAGATGTAACCCAGTGACGATACAGGGTTCAAATAACTTGTATTAAAAATAGCGTAATGTCCCTTTAAGAAAATCAGTAATCAGGAGCGATAGCCCCGCCCCATCTGAACATGATTAACAGGTACGACGCCATTTTATGATCCTGTGGAGAGCGCGGCGGTGTGAGAGAAAATAGGAGTCGCACATCGTGTCATCAAATACACCGTGTACAAACTGCCTCTTCAGTACACTTTAAATGTCTTTAAACATCTGTGTTTTGGTGTAGAGGATGAAGCTGAGAATTATGATGACGCCATTACAGCTGATCAGAAGTCAGTTCTACTGACAGGTATGAGAATAATGTGACAGTATTGCATCCACAAGCATCCAAATGATCATTAATGACATTCATGTGGATTTAATAGCTTTTATCTCTACATTCTGACAGAGGACGTGTCCGAGAACTATGATGATGCAGTTCCCACTGAAACGAACACAAACATCATCACAGGTCAGTTTCTTTCTGGAAATAGACACAAAAAGAAAAGCTGCTGAGGGAACCACTGTTTATAGCTGCTATGACATAAGTGAGAAAAGGAACTTGTTTTTCCAAAGCTCTACAACATTATCTGTAACTATAAATGGATAAAAACTACAACATCTAATCCTTTACTAAATGAAACACTGCAATAGTTGTGAGATTCCCATGGTGTAAGAGGAATAAAACACTTGAGACATGCTGTTATAGTTAAATGATCAACGTTAGGGTGGTAGCAGTAACTCAGCTTCATCACACCACCCTGTAACTCAGTATTTTACTATAACAGCAACACACACAGTGCTTTATTACTGATTCATTTATTTCTTCAGTAGACAGTTCAGAAGATTATGATGATGTCATCACTGAGGAACAGGATGGAGGAGAGACAAGTAAGTGAGATGTGTCTTCTGTGTAATGTACGTGAGTGCAAAAGGGCGCAAAGTTAAAGCGTGACTATATTCTATATGAGATATAATATAAATATCAGCTTTCTGTTTTGTAATCTCCGTTCTGTCATTTAACAAGTGCAGCCATATTTATTCAACAGTTTAGATAAGACCCATATTTATGTCTCATTTACTTCCACATCTTATACACATGGCCTGTGTTAATATAAAGAAAGCTGAATTGATCAATGTCCTTTTTCACTTTTTTATTGCTAGAATATTAAAGACATTCCTACATAGTGCATCATTTACTGTGTTTTGAAGCTTTTACATAACAATGAATACAATACAAAGGATATATTAAAGAGGTAAATGTATTTATTTGACAGAATATGACGACGCGGAGGAGAAATCTCAGAAAGACAGGGACCATGTGACTGAGACACGCCACCAAAGGCCTTTTTCTCAGGAAATTACATTTCAACTTTTATAAACCAAAAAATGATTTGATTCTACTTCCCAAAAATGTCCTGTTTTCTGAACTGTGTTCATTTCCCCTAGTTATTAGCAAATAGAGTAGGAGAGTTAAATCACCTTCATATGACTTAATGCAGTGCTCCAGCTTTTCTTTTACAACACTTTTAATGCTATAAGTCAGCTTTAATCTCACTGACACACCACACCTCATTTATCTCACCTATTCTTTCATCTAAACTGCTATAATATTCATCTTAATCTTTTACATTTATCAACATATTCTTCAGTGTTTTTACAAATGTGTTAGTAACTATAAGCCCCGCCCAAAGAACAAAAGATTTTGATTCCTTAAATCAATACTTGTTCATTCATTTTAAACACATTTCTTTCATGTTCGTAATGCTGTGCTTTTAACCCTAAAACATAGAATTGAAATGGATTCGAGGAATTCCTTTATGAAATATTCATACTATGACATGATCATTAGAGAGCTTGCTATATTGCATGTTTTGTTGTAATGTTTATGAGGTAGCCTGGCTGTGGAAAGCCAGATATAGTATATGTAAGTATCATAAATATACAGAAATTTACAGAATAATAATAATAATAATAATAATAATAATAATAATAATAATCCCCACAGCGCCCTCAGCAGGTCAGTTAAAAGAAAAACACAGTTCACTAGACAGAAATCACACATTGGAGATGCTTTACTGCCATCTTGTGGATAGAAAATGTAAATGTTTTTATTAAAAGTAAATAATTTTTTATTTAAATTATTAATGTTTATAATCCTGAAACCCAGACTAAATGTTTGTTCTTAGAAACAATATCTAATTGGAAGTGAAATGGTAAGAATTCTGATTTCTTTTCTTTTTTAATTACAGACAATTACTATATTAGAGCACAACAAAGAAACATGAATATTTTAGAAAATACATTTATTCTTTATTATAAATATAAAGATGTGTTTTAGTTTTTACTGATTTTACTTTGATTTTATTCACGTTTTTTCTTGCTTTGTTTTTTTTTTTTACTAAACATAAAATAAACCACGTACTGGACGAGAAGCTGCGTCAGGAAACGTGTTAAATGATCGGGTTAGTGTAATGAATATTCCTCATGGTAAACTGACCCCTATGTACATGTTCTTTTAATATTGCATTCTTACATGGTTTTTAATGTACCCATGACCACTCATCAGCCTTCATTTAAACTGGGTTTTATTTTATTCTGCAGTAATTTTACTAAATCAGATCTCTAGTGTTGGAAAGTGAACAAATTCAGACAAGTATCCAAACTTAAGAATACAACTCCAAAATCTCTCAACTCTATTCCCAAATCAGTGTCCTAGGTTATTGTTACTCACTTTTCTCCTGTTTTCAGCAGTGTCATTTACAAACACATTCATTAATTGAATTCCCCACAGGTGGGCGTTCCTCATACTTACCATCTCCGACTCCGCCCTCCATTCACAAACCGACGCTGGACCACGCCCCCGCCCCCAACAACCTTATCGTCACGTTTGCTGACGACACCACTGTGGTCGGACTCATCTCAAAGGGAGATGAGGTAGCCTACAGAGAGGAGCTCCTGAACTTGGTAGCCTGGTGTTCAGAGAACAATCTGGCTCTGAACACTAAGAAGACCAAGGAGATCATTGTACACTTCAGGAAGCACAACACTGAGCTAGCCCCCCTTTTCATCAACGGTGATTGTGTGGAGAGGGTCCACACCTTCCGGTTTTTTGGTGTCCTTATCTCCGCTGACATCTCCTGGACAGACAACGTCACAGCGGTTATTAAGAAGTCTCAAAAGCGGCTACACTTGCGGAGAGTTCTCATGAAGTACAATCTGGACCCCAATCTGCTGCTGACCTTCTACCGCTCGTCCATCGAGAACCTGCTGACATGCTGTATTACGGTATGGGCAGCTGCACCTCGGCAGACAGGGAGGGGCTTCAGAGAGTAATAAGAGCAGCACAGAAGATCATTGGCTGCCCTCTCCCCTCCCTGATGGAGATGTAACCCAGTGACGATACAGGGTTCAAATAACTTGTATTAAAATAGCGTAATGTCCCTTTAAGAAAATCAGTAATCAGGAGCGATAGCCCCGCCCCCATCTGAACATGATTAACAGGTCACGACGCCATTTTATGATCCTGTGGAGAGCGCGTGCGTGTGTGAGAAAATAGGAGTCGCACATGATTTTGGCGACTGGAGGAAAATTATAGAATTAAAGTGAACTACGTGATAAAAGTGAGCGAATTAGCAATTTAAAGAACCACTACAGAAGACAGGATAAGGAGGAGCAACTGGGATGTTTGGAGAAATCCCCGTTTGCACCTCTATTGTTTCTGTAAGCTAGTAAACTGCATGATGCTAACACTGCTACCTGTGTGTATTGAGTTAAGGGATGTTCACGGCTAGTGCTGTGTAAATCAATTACTGACCGTGATACAAGGGTTTAATTTCAAATAACAACTGAAATAGTAAGCTGATATTTAAGTGAGCACAGCAGCCCCTTGCTCATTTCTGTGTTTTAGGGGATATCTAAGTGAATTATATAGCATTCCTATTGGAGGGAAAGTTAAAAAATAATAATAAAATATACTATATGGTTTCCTATGATGATTTTACCTTAATGTTGGGTGTAGAATTGTGGAACCTTAATATTTAAATTCTGCTGTGAGTAAACATTTTGTTAAGTTAAGGGTACTCTAATTAGAGTATTAGCTTTTAGCTTAACTACAGTATGTGTTTTAACTTAACTCAAGTAGAGCCTATACTGCCTACATTCCCTAATACAGGAGAAGAGTAGCCTTCATCATCCATCATCCTTCCTTGTATGGGTTCAGTTTAAACCACATGGCTCCTTACGAACCTAGCACAGTGTTAGCTCATATTTAGAGGATCGCACGGTTACAGATATTTACACCTCCCATTGCCTCAGCAGAGGAAAAACCACCATCAGAACATCAGCATCAGAACAAGGACTAATAGACTCAAGAATACCCCCCCCCAAAAAAGCTATAAACATTATAAATACACACATGTACTGATTTCACAGTACTATTTATTTATTTTGTGTTATATTTATCTTTTATTTTATACACACTCAGCTAAACACTATTATCACTATTAACACTTTATTATTATTTGGTGCTTTATATATCAAGGGTTACATATAATTGTTCTGAAATTAATCTCCTCTATAATTACTCATATTTGTGCCACTGTAATGTTATCAGTTTTACATAATAACCTGCCCCTCAGCAGGTCAGTTAAGAGAAAAACACATTTTACTGAAAAGAAATCTCATTTTGGAAGTGCTTTACTCCCATCTTGTGGAGGGAAAATGTAACTGTTTGTGATAAAAGTAAATAATAATTTATCCATCCATCTTCTACCGCTTACTCCTTTTCAGGGTCACGGGGAACCTGGAGTCTCCCAGGGAGCATCGGGCACAAGGCGGGGTACACCCTGGACAGGGTGCCAGTCCATCACAGGATAATTTCTTTAGGTTGTTAATGTTGTTGTGGATAAAATCAACCTTTCTAGCCTAAGTCAAAAAACTTCTTAGAGAGTTTAGTAGATGTCACAAGTATTCAACTTTATTGGAAACCAACAAAGTGTGACTGTCTGCAGAGAGTCCAATTTGTACATACATGAACATGTCTTTATATACTTCCCAAAAACAGTAAACATAATTCCTAGGTGTGGCATTCACCGTTTCTTTTTAGAACCGACCAATCTCCCATGCCTTAACTAATTATTCATATCTATATGATACCCCACCATTGTGGTGCATGCGCAGCCAGTTGTATGTTCTTCAAAGTTCTTACCAGAACTGGGTTTACCATCATGTCACATAATTCAACCGATAGCCTCATATTGGTACCCTTCCCTTGAACTCTTATCTCTTTTCATGTTACTGATTTGCAAGCACAAGGGGGGGGGGCCCATTTCAGAAACCCAACTCTGGAATGTGTCTAATTTACTGCCACAAAGTGAAGTTGCATTTAGACAAACACAAGTTCTTAATTTACTTCTACAGAGTGAATCTGCTTTAGACATCCCCATAG
The DNA here is from genome assembly GCA_012411365.1 of Ameiurus melas. Classification (NCBI taxonomy): domain Eukaryota; kingdom Metazoa; phylum Chordata; class Actinopteri; order Siluriformes; family Ictaluridae; genus Ameiurus; species Ameiurus melas. Next base: position 24,112,352 of record CM022766.1, on the reverse strand, counting down.
CACCTAATTCATATACCTAGACGTGAAGCTGAGTTTAGACAAACAAAGGCTCTTACTTTACCCACCTAGGAGAACACACATATTGGAAGTGTCCTTATAGCTTTAGATTTGCCTCAGAAAGCAATTAGGCCCACTGTTTAGTAAGGCACAGAATTCTTCTACTCAACCCACACTCAGAATATAACTTGACCAACCATCGTTCAATGAGTTTAGATTATGCTTCCAACTATGGATTATAGTTATTTGATTATGCTTTAAGTAATACTTCTAAATGTAGGTTACATATTGAATACACTTCATTAACATATCCAGAAGTGACTTATACATATTGATTACACGTCATAGCTATTTCTGACATTTTTTTTTTATTAACAAAAAACAGTGTTAAAAGGAAGGGTTTTTTTTAAAAAAGAAAAAAAAAGAATCCAAAAAAAAAAGAGAGGGGGAGGGGAAAAAGGGTTTTCTTAAACATTTTTTTTTTTTTTTTTTTTTTTTTTTTTTTAAAAAAAAAAAAAAAAAATATTTTGTTTTAAAAAAAATAATAAATAAAAAAAAAAAAAAAAAAAAATTTTTTTTTTTTTTTTATTAAAAATAATAACTAATAATAAAAAAAAAAAAAAAAAAAAAAAAAAAAAATAAATTTTTTTTTTTTTTTTTTTTTTCTTTCTTCTTTTAAAAAAATTAAAAAAAAAAAAAACAAAAAAAAAAAAAAAATATAATAAAAAAAAAATTTTTTTAAAAATTTAAAATAAAAAAAGTTTTATAAAAAAAATAAATTATTAAAAATTTTTTTTACACACAAGCATGTCTTTATATACCTCCCTGACTCAGTAAAATTATCCCTAGGTGTGGCCTTCTACTTTTCTTTCTAGAACAGACCTCCAGATCTCCATTGCCTTAACTAATTCTTCACATCAATGGGATACCTTATCTGTTGTATGTTCTTTAAAAAGTTTTACCAGACTTGGCTTTTTATGATGTCGTATTTCACCCTATAGCCTCATCCTGGTACTTTTCTTGAACTTTTAACACTTCTTTGTCACTGACCTGCAAGCTTAGGGGCTTTGTTTAGAAACCCAGTTCTGGAATGTGTCTAGTTTACTGCCTCAAAGTGATGCTGCGTTTAAACAAACAAGTTCTTAGTTTATTACCATAGAGTGAATTTGCTGTAGACAAACACAAAGCACGTAATTGACCCACTTAGAATACCGCCTATTGGAAGTGTTTTATAGTTTTAGATCATGCTTGCTGTGCAGAGAGGTACAGACTGACACAGAATTCCTCCAACTCAAACCACACTTAGAACACAACCCAATCAAACATTGTTCTATGGATTAGATCAGGGGTGAACAATACGTCGATCGTGATTGACCGGTAGATGGCCATTCAAAAAAATAAAATAAAAATAGATATTAGCGTTGATGTACAGGACAGCCAGTGTGAGATCTCGTCTTTTCTCTCTCCACGCGTGTGATCAAATGCGGCAGCACTAAAGGCTAGCAAGCGAAATCACTGAGTAAACTTCCCAGTTTATTCCTACTGAAGAAAGGGGACAAAATGAGTGAGGTAACGGGATCAAGCAAGACTTATCACTTCCATGCGGAATGGGAGAATGATTTTTTTTCACAATGTTATATTCGAAGTGCGTTTGTCTGATCTGCCAAGCCACCATTGCTATTCCAAATAAGGGAAATGTGGAGCGGCATTTTAGGACTGTTCATAAACACTAATACACTGACTTCCCCCCGAGAAGCGAGATGAGGAAGAGGAAGGTGAAGGAACTAAAATCACAGTTGTCCGGACAGCAGTCATTTTATCACGGCTGACTTCAAATACTAAGGCAGCCACCTAAGCATTGTTCCGGGTGAGTCACTCCATCATTAAACACAAGAAGTCAGTCCGAGACGGAGAGATGATCAAAGAGGCATTCGTACACGCAGCTGACTCGTTGTTTAAGGACTTTAAAAAGCAAAACCGAAATATTATCTTCAATCAAAGCTCTCCAGCTATCAAGAAGTAGTTAAACGCTGTGGCGACGTGTGCCGAGGATTTAGGAAAAAGAAGAGAGAATTTTCTTTTTGCTGTTAAACATGCAGAACACACCCGACTCAGTGATGATCAGTGGCTGCTGGACTTGCTATTTTGAACCGATCTGACCAACATGTTAAATGAGCTTCATTTGGAGCTGCAAGGAAAAGACAAAACCGTGGTCAATATGATCAGCTCAGTTAATGACTTTAAACGGAAAATGCAACTTCTGTCCTCAAAGTTGCAGCGCCATGATTTTGAGAACTTCCAAAACCTTCTATCAGATCTGGAGACGCAGCGGAAGGCTTGTGCGCAGTTGAACATTGCATGCTACACGGAGCAGATAGACCGCTGTCTGTCACTCAGAGTTTCACAGACGGTTTCAACACTACATTCATGTGCTACCCGTTTGGGGACAATGTTGAGATTGATTCATTTGCATCGAAATTTGCAACACTGTTTCACCTGAACTCGTCTGAAGTGGAGGATGAGATTTTGAAACTACAGACTGACCTTCAGCTGAAGTCGGGGGCTCATGGACAATTTTGGAACTTACTCACAGGGGAAAAGTACCAAACATGAGGAAATGTACAACCTCCTCGACTGCATTATTCGGCTCTACTTACAGTGCCTTGCGAAAGTATTCGGCCCCCTTGAACTTTTCAACCTTTTGCCACATTTCAGGCTTCAAACATAAAGATATAAAAATTTTTATTTTTTGTGAAGAATCACCAACACGTGGGACACAATTGTGAAGTGGAACGAAATCTATTGGATTTTTGAAACTTTTTTAACTAATAAAAAAATGAAAAGTGGGGCATGCAAAATTATTCGGACCCTTTTACTTTCAGTGCAGCAAACTCACTCCAGAAGTTCAGTGAGGATCTCTGAATGATCCAATGTTGTCCTAAATGACTGATGGTGATAAATAGAATCCACCTGTGTGTAATCAAGTCTCTGTATAAATGCACCTGCTCTGTGATAGTTAATTTGTGATAATCTGTTAATTTAAATTAATCCAGTTTTGAGTTAACAAGAGCCTGTACTAGTATCTGTGTAGCCTGTTCAGTGAGGAAGGGTCTGATTTTTTTTGATGTTGTGCAGGATGAACCTACAGGACCGTACGGTTGTTGAGATGTGGCCTGTGACTTGACTCTTTTTTTTTTTTAAAGTTTCATTTTTATTTAACATTTCTGCTGAACACTTCTGATGAACACTTCTACTGAACATTTCTAATGAACATTTCTACAGAACATTTCTACATTTCTATGTTTCTTTTTTATTAAACATTTCTTATGAACATTTCTGTTGAACTGCTAAGCCTATCTAAATTGCCTTTTCTGTTCTGTCCTCCCTACCATTTCCCAAAAATAAAAACAAATTGAGCAACAGCAGTAAATATTCACCGATTTTTTTTTTTTTATACAAAATCGGTTTGATACCAAGACCCGCCCCTGGCTCATCATGGCTACCCTGTAACTGTCGCTGGTTATAAAGATATTATAAAATTCAACAACAGGCACCAACCTTTAAGTGGGTAGTGTCTGTAACTCCATAAAGTATGCAATAAAGGGATGCCATTTATGAAAAAACTTATCTGTACAACCATTCATCGTATATTTTATTTTCTCGAGTTTCAGAAAAAACATCACGTCCTTTATCCACTGGGAGATAGATGGGTATTTAGCAGACTTCCAATGTAACAGTAGGGAACGTCTTGCTATAAGGGATGTGAAAGCAATAACATCCTTTTTTATCGAACTCAAAGGAATTGAACCTTGAGGAATCCCAAATATCGCAATCAATGGACAAGGCTTTAAATCTACCCTGAGAATAGTGGACATGATGGTAAAAAAGCCAGAACAAAAACCATGGAGTTCAGGGCAGAAGAAAAACATATGGCCAAGATGACAGGGAGAGCCATGGCATTTATCACACTTGTCCTCTAAATGTGTCAAGGGGACATCGTAAGTGGATGCCAAATTGGCAAAGCTATCAAACACACCATCAGAATACAGATTTCTAACTTGTTTAGTACCCTTGTCATACCACACTGAAAATGAGGAGTCCAAACACGTTGGGGGACATAGATGGTTGTTCACTGAAGGACACAAAGAGGATGCACCTACAAATTTAAAATGTCATCTAAATTGATACCAAGTCCTAAGTGTGCTGAGGACAACAGGGTTATCAGTATATTGGGAAAGTTTTGTAGGTAAAGAGGTGTAAAGCAGAGCAGGTAAAGAGGATTCACTACAAAAAGATAATTCCAATTTAGACCAAGAAGATCCAGGAGATTGAACCCAGTAACAAAGTTTATGGATGTGCGCTGCCCAGTAATAGAATTGAAAATTGAAAATTGACTTGACTCTTTTATGTCCTAACTCTGAGCTTTGGTAGGTGTCCAAATTCTAGCGTTCAGTTCGATGGGTTCGATGAGGCAGCCATGAAAATGTCTTGCTGTACTGATCCCCCAGTTCCCTCAGCTCCTGACAATAAATATATATAACTTTCAGATAACTTGATACAAAATATAAGCAAATTAAATCAAATGAAAAGAAAGAAATATCAGGAAACCTGGAGTAGACTCTTTGAAGTAGATCTACAGTGGTGTGAAAAAGTGTTTGCCCCTTCCTCATTTCCTGTTCCTTTGCATGTTTGTCACACTTAAGTGTTTCGGAACATCAAACCAATTTAAACAATAGTCAAGGACAACACAATCCCCAAGACTTTTGGGACAACATTCTGTGGACCGATGAGACAAAAGTGGAACTCTTTGGAAGGTGTGTGTCCAAGTATATCTGGCGTAGAAGGAACACTGCATTTCATAAAAAGAACATTATACCAACAGTAAAATATGGTGGTGGTAGTGTGATGGTCTGGGGCGGTTTTGCTGCTTCAGGACCTAGACATAGGTCCTGACATACAGGTTCAGAGGCTGATGTTCAAACTTATCGTGCCACAGATCCAGTTCGAGAACTGGTTTGTGGCGATAGGTCTAAAAGGTGCATGTTTCCGCATAGGAGTATTGCTAGCTTTATCCCCTTGCACCTTCACAAAGTGCATGGATGTCACTCTGGCTCCATTGGGACTCCAGGGCATCTGTGTACCAAGCTACCTGGACGACTGGTTAATTCTAGCACGATCCAGGGAGCTGGCGGTTCGACATTGAGATGTTGTTCTCGCCCACGTGAAGAACTGGGGGCTCAGGTTGGAATCTCAGAAAAGTTGGCTTTCCCGGTGCAGTGGACAACTTTTCTAGGGGTTATAGGATTCTACTACGATGAGGCGTGTTCTATCCCCAACAGGCGTAGTGTCAAATTCCTATCAACACTGAGCTAGATAAAGCTGTATCTTGGGGAGCCTAGGGTGGAATCCACACATGTGGCTGAGGTCACATCTGTATGCTGCCCCCATCGCTGCTCCCACTAGCTCTAGCAAGAGTTCGCCAAGATAGCCCACTAATAGCACCTTTTTGGCAGCTCGAACATGGTTCTGAGAGATAATATCTCGGCGAGATGGCACTCCTTGGGAGATTTCCCGTCCGCAGGGATTCACTGTGGACCCAGTAACTGCCAATAGCTACAGTCCTGGAGCTCCTAACACAATATTTCTCAGCGGGGTGAGCTCCTTCTACACATCAGGGTTATGTGGCCACCATTTCCGCCATCCACGCCCTGTTTAGGGAGCCTCTGTGGAGCAACATCCTCTAACTTCGAGGTTCATGCGTGGTCTCAGATGGCTGAGGCCCATCTGCAGGCTGCGCATACCTTCCTGGGACCTCCTGTGGTCCTGGAAGGTCTGTCAGGTGCCCCATTTGAGCCCTTAGGGACCTACCGTCCCTAGAGCGGATCTACTGTCTCAAGCCGGAGGGCTGATCTATCACGCTCGTCTAGAACTCGGCAACTGTGGGTCTGGCCCCTGAGGGGCACCAGCTCATAGATTCGTGTTTCACAACTGAGATTGTTGAAACCATGTTAAAAGCTAGAGCACCATCCACAAGGAAAGCGTATGCACTCAAGTGTCAGCTTTTTGTCTTGTGGCATGAGGAACGTTCCCTAGACCCAGAGAACTGCGCAATTGCTACAGTCCTGGAGTTCTTACAGAACGTTTCTCAGCGGGCTGGGCTCCTTCTACAATCAGGGTTACTGGGCCGCTGATTCGGCCAGCCATGCCCCTGTTGATGGAGCCTCCGTGGGGCAACATCTTCTAACTTTAAGGTTCGTGCGTAGTGTCAGACGGCTGTGGCCCATCTGCAGGCCGCGCATACCTTCCTGGGACCTCCTGTGGTCCTGGAAGGTCTGTCAGGTGCCCCATTTGAGCCCTTAGGGACCTACCATCTCAAAAGCCGCAGGGTTGATTTATCATCCTTGGCAAGAACTAAGGAAGCTGTGGGTCTGGCCCCTGAGGGGCACCAGCTCATAGATTCTGGTCGCATGACTGAGGTGGTAGATACCATGTTAAATGCTAGAGCACCATCTACAAGGAAATTGTATGCGCTCAGGTGGCGCCTTTTTGTCTGGTGGTGTGAGGAACGTCAGCTACACCCAGTGAACTGCGCAATCGCTACAGTCCTGGAGTTCTGACAAGAACGTTTCTCAGCAGGTTGGCTCCTTCTACTATCGGGGTTACGTGGCCGCCGTTTCGGCTAGCCCTGCCCCTGTCTATGGAGCCTCTGTGTTGCAACATCCTCTAACTTCGAGGTTCATGTATGGTGTCAGACGGCTGAGGCCCATCTGCAGGCCATGCATACCTTCCTGGGACCTTGCTGTGGTCTTGGAAGGTCTGTCAGGGACCCCATTTGAGCCCTTAGAGTCAGCCTCTGAGTAGCTTCTGACTCTAAAGGTAGCTCTTTTACAGGCTCTGACATCTCTCAAGCGAGTGGGAGGTCTACAAACTCTCCCTGTTGCCCCTCCTGCCTTGACTTTACCCCTAGATAAGCCAAGTCCTTCCTGTATCCTAGGCCGGATTATATTCCTACATTGGCTGCCCACCCTGTGGTGTTGCAGACTTTCTCCTCTCCTCTGTCCTCTGACCAGAACAAGAGAGGATGCACCCGCTGTGTCCAGTAAGCGCTCTCTGTACTTACGTCCACCGCTCCAGCCAGTGGCGTAAGTCAGAGCAACTACTAGTCTGCTTTGGCAGCGACAGGAAAAGTGATGCTGTGTCAAAGCAGTGCATCTCTACTGGGATTGTTGAAGGCTTTGTCCAAAGGGGTTTCCTTGCAGGATGTGTGTGCGGCTGCAGGGTGGTCTATGCCTCACACGGTCATTTGTTATTACAGCCTGGATATTCATCCTTCCCAGGCTCGAGTGTCCTGCACTGACCCTCGGGTTTGGGTATTTTTGAACAGCCGCCGACCGGTATGACGTAGTGGGTATTTTCCGTTCCCATACTGCTAAATGCAATGTCGAAGTTCCCTTTGAAAGGGAACGTGGGTTACGATGTAACCCTGTTCCCTGAGAAGGGAACGAGACGTTGCATAGCGCTGTCATACCGGGGCTGGCCTGTGAATTGCCTCTTCGCTTTAGATAATAGAGGCTGGCGGCGTGGTTCACAGGTGCCATATATATATCATGCGCGACGCACTTAATTGCCACGTCACCTGATCATGGCAGGCCTATAAGTAGAGGCATGATTTTACACAAGCTTCAGATACCGGTCACGCGCAAGGCGCGTTCCCATACTGCTAAATGCAACGTCTCGTTTCCCTTCTCAGGGAACAGGGTTACATGCGTAACCCCGACGTTCGTATAATTACATTAACACATTTCTGAAAACACTGAATAATAGATTCAAGATTCAAGCTTTATTTGTCAGGTACAAAATGATACTGAGTACAGTCTCCTCAAAGTGAACTTAACTGTGCAACATATTACAGTTTAGGTAAATGAACATATTAGCTAAATGTGATAGCAGGACACAGGTGCAAAAACATTACAATGAATAAGTTCTGATTAAGTGAGAATGATAATATCAACTGTTTCCAAAGATTAAAGGTAAGATTATAGACATTTTGATGTTTGATTATAGAGAATAATTGATGAGATAATTTCAGGTGAGCTGTGTGAGTGATATTTAAGCTCATTATAATTTATAGCACTAAAAGTGTTGTGAAAGGAGAGCACATTTGGTTAAGTAATAATGGAAGTGATTTACCTCTCTCATATCCATTTGTTAATAAGAAGATAAGCAAGAAGAAGAAAAAGATAACGTGGTTCAGAATGCATTAATTTTTTTGTAAGTATAATGACATCATTTGTTGAGTCCATAGAAGTTTAAATGTAATTTCCTGAGAAAAGGCTTTTGGTGGTGTGTCTCAGTCACATGGTCCCTGTCTTCCTAAAGTTTCTCATCCACGTCATCGTATTCTATAAACGGATTGAAAACTTATAACCCCAACATCCTTCAGTTTGCTTTATTGGTACCATGACGCTGATTATCAACATTGTTGTATACTTACCAAATAGTAATTACATTTCTTACCACTAGGTGGAGTCTATGTTTTTAGAGAGTAGTTTGGCACTACCTTCGTGGAGAGAAAAGGTGTGCTAGGGAAGTCGCCTACGAGAAGCACGTGTTGTGTTCCTAGCGTTCTTATGCTACAGCATTCATGTTATATTTCATATAAAAGCTACCACTCGGTACAACCTCTTTTGTGGTCCTGGTTATTATACAAGTTACCACATATTTTTGGCGACGAGGTGAACTGGAATTGTTTTTTTTTCCTATCGCGTTTTGTTTTCAGTGTTAGCTAAACACGGAGTGCTAGCTAGAAAACTTGCGGCTATCTTCATAAGTGGAAGCTCGAGCAGTGCAGAGGAGCACGGTGAAGAGAGAATCAGAGCGCCAGTGGCTGTAGAGGAGCGACAAGGAGAAGAGCGCAGCATTCAAATGGCTACGTTTGGGACTATCGGTAAATTTGTGGAAGGAGACGAGGACTGGACAGAGTATGAGGACACTTGTATGGACAGAGTATTGGGACACACTTTTTCGCTGCAAATGGAATTGCGGAGGAGGCTAGAAAGCGCCCCATTCTCCTGAGTGTGTGTGGAAGCTTATGACGTATAAGCTGATAAGGAACTTAGCTACACCGAAGAAACCGGGGGAAATTGAATATACTGCACTGATCAAGCTCGTCGGGAATCACCACAATCCAAAACCGTCAGTAATAGTCCAAAGTTTCAAATTTCACAGCCATTTCCGGAAGTCAGGTCAGTCTGTAGCTAATTTTGTTGCAGAATTGCGGCAACTGTCAGAACATTGTGATTTTAAGGACGTCTTAGATGACATGCTCCGTGACAGATTAGTATGCGGCATTGCTAATGACGCCATACAGCGCCGTTTGCTGGGGGAAACTCCACCACTGACTTTCAAGAAAGCATTAGAAATATCGTTCGGAATGGAAATGGCGGCAAATAATGCAAAAGACATTCAAAAGGGTCAGGCTGGATCACAGTCAGTGGCTGTGCACCACGTGAACAAAGAGGCTGCAAGGTCATCAAAGAAAGTGGAGTGTTTTAGGTGTGGAGGGCCACACTATGCTAATGACTGTAAATTTAAAGAAACGGTTTGTTATACCTGCAGAAAAAAAGGACACTTAGCTAAAAAGTGCAGGAGTGCTAAAAATAAGGCTAAGAATGAAACATGGAAAGCCCGGCAGGCTCAAGCACACACACATCACGTCAAGGAAGATGACGGAGAGGCCGCGTGTGCATTCAACATGTTTACAGTGGATACGGATGAGGGACCACCTATGCCCTACTATGCGACAGTGACTGTTGAAGGACAAGACATTAAGTTTGAGGTTGATTCTGGGGCTACAGCATCGGTCATCAGTGAGGAGACCTACAGGAGGACATGGGGACATAAGCCTCCTCCTATTAAGCCTTTGAATCTCAAACTAAGGACATTCACGGGTAAGGGAAAACCTTTGGGGGGGGGGGGGGGGGGGGAATTGGGGGGGGGGGGGGGGGGGGAAGGAAGGCAGACTAGTCATAGCTAAAGGTAGTGGGCCTAGTCTTTTGGGCCGTGACTGGCTACGCAAAATTAAGCTAAATTGGCATGAGATCAAGTATGCGCACACAACAGAGGACATTCTGTACCGATACAGTGATGTGTTCAGAGACGAACTGGGCACACTAAAGGGAGTCACTGTGAAGCTCCATGTAGATCCTGATGCAGCGCCACGTTTTTTCAAGCCCAGAGTGGTGCCCTATGCAATGAAAAGCAAAGTGGAGGAGGAGCGGAACCGCGTACAGGCGCTGGGCATCATTGAGCCTGTCCAGTTTTCAAAGTGGGCAGCACCTATAGTTCCCGTGTTGAAGCCTGATGGAACCATAAGGATCTGTGGTGACTATAAAGTTACGGTGAATCAAGTCTCAAAGCTGGAGGAGTACCGTGCCACGGGTGGATGACCTGTTCGCAACACTGGCTGGAGGTAAACTGTTCTCAAAGCTTGATATGAGCCACGCTTATCAGCAGCTACTTCTTGATGAGAAATCAAAAGAATTTGTCACAATAAACACACACAAAGGATTATTCAAGTACAATCGCCTAGTGTTTGGAGTAGCGCCAGTCTCCGCTATTTTTCAAAGGACAATGGACACTATATTGCAAGGGGATTCCTCATGTAGCCGCATATTTAGATGACATTTTAATAACGGGGGCTACTGAGGATAGGCAACATTGAAAACCTAGAGCAGGTACTAAAGAGACTCTCAGATGCAGGGCTGCGTCTGGAAACGCTGGAAAGTGTGTGTTTATGGCACCAAGTGTGACGTATCTGGGACATACCATCACAGCAGAGGGTCTCGCCCAGTAGAGGACAAAGTGAGGGCTATCAAGGAGCGCCCCCGACCCAAAGAACGTCACCTTTCTCGCTCCGTTTCTAGGCATGGTGAATTACTATTGGAAGTTCCTGCAGGATCTATCAAAAGTGTTGGCACCTCTGCACAAGCTGCTGCACAATGACACAGAGTGGCAGTGGGGTGCGGGGCAGGAGAAAGCGTTTAAGGAGGTGAAAGAGCTCCTTCATTCAGCAAAACTGTTAGTTCACTATGATCCCGATAAAGACATTGTTCTCTCATGTGACGCGTCGCCTTATGGGGTGGGGGCGGTCCTCTCGCATGTTATGGAAGACGGCTCAGAGAAACCTGTTGGATTCGGCTCACGGACGCTGACAGCTGCAGAGAAAGGTTATTCACAGTTGGAAAAAGAAGGTCTTGCTATATTGTTTTTGCAGTAAAGCGCGTTTTCATCAGTATTTATATGGACGTGTTTTCAAAATCCACACTGACCATAAAACCACTGATGAGTCTGTTCAGTGAAAAACGCTGCATTCCGCCGCTTAGCGTCAGCCAGAATCCAACGGTGGGCACTAATATTGTCAGCCTACCAGTACGCAATAGTATACAGAGCTGAAAAGACAACGCAAACGCTGATGCGTTGAGTCGCTTCGCTATTGCCGGAGGCGCCTGTCTCAACATGCGCACTCCAGAGACTGTTTTTTCATTAGAGAAATTGTCAATGACACCTGTTAAGGCAGCCCAGGTCAAGCAGTGGAGAGAGAGACCCAGTGCTGTCCAAAGTAAAGACTTACCTGTTGCAGGGCTGGCCCAGTGTGGTTGTCAGTGAGGAACTGAAACCATATGCCAAACGCAAGACAGAACTCAGCCTGCAGGATGGCTGCATATTCTGGGGTTCGAGGGTAGTTGTACCTCCCCCAGGACGCTCACACATCGTGGAAGAACTACATGAGACCCATCCAGGAGTGTCACGAATGAAAAGCTTGGCGAGATCCTACGTCTGGTGGCCAAGAATGGATTTAGACCAGGAGAACAAGGTAAAGGCATGTACACAATGTCAGGCAAATCAACACATGTCGCCACCAGCCCCTTTGCAGCCATGGGAGTGGCCAGACCACCCCTGGTCAAGGCTACATCTGGACTTTGCTGGTCCGTTCATGGGGCAGATGTTCCTCATAATAGTGGATGCGACCTGCAAGTGGATAGACGCCACACTCATGAGCAACCTAACAGCCCCTTAACCATAGACAAGCTCAGACAAGTGTTCGCAATCTACGGGTTGCCAGATGCAGTAGTCACAGATAATGGTCCGACGTTTACCAGTGAGCTGTTTGGTGAGTTTATGGAACAGAATGGCATCCGACACATTCGTACAGCCCCTTTCCACCCAGCCTCGAATGGATTGGCAGAGAGAGCTGTCCAGACAGTGAAGGAGGGTCTAAAAAGGATGAAAGGTGACTCTCTCAGTACCAGACTTTCACGGTTCCTGTTTAAATATCGCCTTACAGCACGCAACCACTACTGCACGTATCCAGCAGAGATGTTGATGGGACGTAGGCCTAAGTCAAAGTTGGATCTGCTGGCGCCGCACTAAGGCTAGGGTGCTGAGAAAGCAGGAAAGACAGAAGGAAGGTCACGATCAACATGCACGACAGAGACAGCTGAAACCAGGTGACAATGTCTACGTAGAATTTCAGCAACAACACTAATAACGGCTACGGCCGGGGGTTATCTTGACACAAAGAGGCCCTCTCCTTACGTCGTAGAACTGACTGATGGACGAGTGTTCCGCAGACATCAGGACCACGCACGCTCGCGTCATGATACAGACCCAGAGGTCAGTAGCACCTCAGAGTTCCCCTTTGTGAGTCAGACTACTGGGGAAGCTTCACCAGAAAAGAAAAGTTACTTGAAGAAATGTCTGTGCCCCGGGAGAGGATGAACAAGTGATCACAGACACACAGGCCCCTCTTGTGACTCTTATACCAGATCCACCCAAAACACCTACCTCAGCTGTGCCAGTAACAGCACCGGAGATAGTTCGCAGGTCACAGCGTGACGGGAAGCCTCCAGATAGACTGAATGTTTAATTAATCTGAATGTGTTCAGTGGAATGTGCATATGCTAGATTATAAGAGTATGCCAAATAATATGATTTGTGTTTTGAAGAAGTATAATGAGTCAATATGTAAGAAAGAAATGACACCACATTAGTTTAAATTTTCCAGTTTATTTGTATTGGGGAATTTTGGAATTTAGTAGGGAGGAGTGTTGTATACTTATCAAATAGTAATTACATTTCTTACCACTAGGTGGAGTCTATGTTTTTTAGAGAGTAGTTTTGCACTACCTTCATGGAGAGAAAGGTGTGCTAGGGAAGTCCTCTACGGAAGCACGTGTTGTGTTCCTAGCGTTCTTATGCTACAGCATTCATGTTATATTTCATATAAAAGCTACCACTCGGTACAACCTCTTTTGTGGTCCTGTTTATTATACAAGTTACCACAAACATACTCTGTCTACTCAGGTTTAGATTCTTAAGCTATGATTAATCTACGAGCGCACGTGCACGTAAACGTGTGATGTGGGCACAGAACAGACTATGGGACCTGCGTGAAGTTGGCCCCCCCACCAACGCAAAACATCAGCAAAATAGTCTCAATCGTTTGTGCTTCGTTTGTGCCGTTAAAATTTTCGTTTGTGCTGCTTCGGGTCTGGAGATATTAAAGGAATATTCAAAGGTCATTCTGGGGTCACCCAGCCCCCCCACATGCTCCAAATTAACCCGAAATGGTCTCAATCGTTTGTGCTTCGTTTGTGCTGGTTTGTGCTGATAAAAGTTTCGTTTGTGCTGCCTCGGTTCCGGAGATATTAAAAGAGAAATCATATCATCATTTGTTCAATAAACAATTCTCTTTATTTCATTCACTTGTCTCTCATGATTGAACTTTTCATTTATTTACAAGGAGAATAATCTGTTACACTTCACTCCCACCACTAGGTGTGACACTTCTGTTCATGGTGCTCTTGTGGAAATTAGTGTTGTTAGTATAGGAAAAGTCGACACAGTTACTAAATAAAAATTCTGGCCAGTGTAAGTACAATTTTTTAACACTGTAAGTTAGAATATTATTAGTTCACTTCAATCATAATGGTACAACTTTCAAAGAGCTAAGATTGTCAATGTTTCTTGAACAGAAAACTCATTGTTAATACTAGTATGGCCAATGGAGCTATGCAATGCTAATTACAGCTGCACATGGTACCCATGTTAGTTGCTGTACTGCAGGCTTCTGGCATGGCACATCTTCAGACCGCGGTGGAAGAAGGCCTTAACCTTCCAGAGTCCTCCTGCCTCAGGCCAATCCAAAGTCCGTCACAGTGTCCCTCTGCATTCAAGACAGACTCTACTTCAGGAAAAGTGCTCTGTGCAGGTAAAGTTTCTCACAGTTACAGTCTGGGAGAACTTCTGTGGATTGACACTGACCTGGGAAGCACCTCCACAGAATTTTCTTTGTGTGAATTTCCCTTAAATCTGATGCTCCAAGGAGAGAGATTTACTTTAAGGGCAGTCATTGCTTTCAGAGGAGGCTTAACCCAGGATGCTCTTGGACATTATGTGGCCTACTGCAGGAGGTCTCCATGTGTCTGGGAGATGTATGATGACCTGAGAAGTGGAGTGACAGGAATGTCAGAAAAAAACAAAATATGCCCACATGCTGTGTTATACACAAAAGACTGATTGCATTGTTTAAATTTAAATATTTTCACAATATACACACATATATATATATATATATATATACACATTCATACAAACATATATATATATACACACGGCCCACGTATGTATAAACAGAGCTACAGCAAACAGATTATGGTGTGTGTATTTATTTATTTATGACAATGTTAATATTATGACTGTTATTCTCATAACAACATATACAGAAACAAGTAAAAACACTTATCTTGGAGTTCGTGTTACATTTCACACATCCTGTGATCCGCTGTGTCTCTTAAAAGTTGAAAACGCACAGTGGTTAGGTAACAATTAAGTGAATGCGACTATTTAATGTTATTTGTCGTTTGGATTTTACCTTGTTACTTCAACTGTATTGTTCAAATAAAAAAGACAGTCAGCAAAAATCGGCACAAACGATTTAGACCATTTTGGGTCAATTTGGAGCATGTGTGGGGCTGGTGACGTCATCTCATAGAACTTAATCCCTAATATATTAAAATCGAAAGCAGCACAAACGATTGAGATTATTTTGAATGAACTTGGAGCATGGTCGGGTGACCCCAGAATGACCTATAAATATTATTTTAGTACCATTATGATTGAAGTTAACTAATAATATTCTAACTTACAGTGTTAAAAAATTGTACTTACACTGGCCAGAATTTTTATTTAGTAACTGTGTCGACTTTTCCTATACTAACAACACTAATTTCCACAAGAGCACCATGAACAGAAGTGTCACACCTAGTGGTGGGAGTGAAGTGTAACAGATTATTCTCCTTGTAAATAAATGAAAAGTTCAATCATGAGAGACAAGTGAATGAAATGAAGAGAATTGTTTATTGAACAAATGATGATAGGATTTCTCTTTTAATATCTCCTGAACCGAGGCAGCACACACAAAACTTTTATCAGCACAAACCAGCACAAACGGAGCACAAACGATTGAGAGTATTTGGGGTGAATTCGGAGCATGTGGGGGGGCTGGGTGACCCCAGAATGACCTATAAATATTAATTTAATATCTCCGGAACCGAAGCAGCACAAACGAAACTTTTATCAGCTCAAACCGGCACAAACGAAGCACAAACGATTGAGAGTATTTTGAATGAACTTGGAGCATGTGGGGGGCTGGTGACGTCACCGCGCCACAATTAAATGTCTAATATCTTAAAAACGAAAGCAGCACAAACGAAACTTTTAACAGCACAAACCAGCACAAACGAAGTACAAACGATTGAGACCATTTCGGGTTAATTTGGAGCATGTGGGGGGGCTGGGTGACCCCAGAATGACCTTTGAATATTCCTTTAATATCTCCGGAACCAAAGCAGCAGAAACGAAAATTTTAACGGCACAAACGAAGCACAAACGATTGAGACTATTTTGCTGACGTTTTGCGTTGGTGGGGGGGCCAACTTCACGCAGGTGACAAGCGGTACATGGGAAAAGAGCAGGTGTGCATGATATTATTTTGTGAAAATATGAAGAATTTAAACCTACGATCCTGTACACTTTTACACTTTTCACCGCCCTCTGCAGGTGAATTAAGAGAAAAACACATTTCACTGAACAGAAATCTCAGTGCGGAAGTGCTTCACTGCCATCTTGTGGATGCTAAATTTTAATGTTAGTAATAAAAAAAAAAAAATAATTACTTTTAATTATTCATGTTTTTAATCCTGAAACCCAGACTAAATGCTTGTATTTAAAAAATAATATCTAATAGGAAGTGATATGATAAGAATTATAGAGTCAGAATGTTCTAATATTCCTTAAAATTATTATTAAATAAATGTTAAACTTCAGTTATAAAGTAATGATACATATTAAACATCCTTTACTATAGTTACAGTAAGCTGTGTGTGTGTGTGTGTGTGTGTGTGTGTGTGTGTGTGTGTGTGTGTGTGTGTGTGTAGTTGATGGTAGTGTGCAGCGTGGTTTATCAGTGTGTGTATCTGCTCTGTGCAGCTGTCAGGCATTAATGCTGTACAACAGCCGAGTGCTTCCTCTCTCTGAAATCAGTGTGTGATGTGGTCGACTCTCGTCAGTCACACACCTCAGAGACGGGAGGCGGAGCTCTGTTCCTCAGTCACACACCTCAGAGACGGGAGGCGGAGCTCTGTTCCT
>CM022766.1:24080645-24090645 GCA_012411365.1 Ameiurus melas | reverse complement strand
GAAAAGGTGGGTGGGGGGTGAGTGATGAGGGAGAGAAAAGTGTGTGTGTGTGTGTGGTGTGGTGTGTGGTTGGTGGTGAAGAGAGAGAAATGTGTGAGTGTGTGTGTGGGGTTGTGTGGTGTGTGTGTGTGGTGTGATGAGGAGAGAGAAATGGGGTGGTGTAGGGGTGTAGAAAGGGGGTGTGTTTGTGTGTGTGGTGAGAGAGAGAAATGTGTGGTGTGTGTGTGTGTGTGTGTGTGGGGTGTGGGTGTGGGGGAGAGAGAA
Organism: Ameiurus melas; assembly: GCA_012411365.1. NCBI lineage: Eukaryota > Metazoa > Chordata > Actinopteri > Siluriformes > Ictaluridae > Ameiurus > Ameiurus melas. Next base: position 24,090,381 of record CM022766.1, on the reverse strand, counting down.
AGGGTGTGTGTGTGTGTGTGTGTGTGTTTGATGATGATGATGGAGAGAGAAATGTGTGTGTGTGTGTGTGTGTGTGTGATGAGGAGAGAGAAATGAGTGGTGTGTGTGTGTGTGTGTGTGTGTGGGATGATGAGAGGAGAGAGAAAAGTGTGGTGGTGTGTGTGTGTGTGGAATAAGAGAGAAATGGGTTGTGTGTGTGGGAGAGAGAGAAAGGGGGGGGTGTGATGAGAGAGAGAAAGGGGAAAAGGGGGGGTGGTGGAGAGAGAAAGGTGGGTGGGGGGGGGGGGAAAAGTTGGTGTGTGTGTGTGTGTGTGTGGTGTGTGTGTGTGTGTGAGGGGAGAGAGAAAAGTGTGTGGGTGTGTGTGTGTGTGTGTGGTGTGGGGAGAGAGAAAGGGGGTGTGTGTGTGTGGGATTGTGTGGTGGTGGTGTGTGGGAGAAGAAAGGTGGTGTGTGGTAGGAGAGAAAGGTGGGGGGAAAAGGGGGGTGTGTGTGAAGAGAGAAAGGGGGGTGTGGGTGTGGTGAAGAGAGAGAGAAATGTGTGTGGTGTGGTGGTGTGTTGTGAGGAGAGAGAAAGTGTGGTGTTGGGGGTGGGTGTGGTGTGTGGGTGAAAGAGAGAAAGTTAGTGGTTTGGTGTGTGTAAAAATGTGGGTTGTGTGTGTGTTGATGAGAGAGAGAGAAAAGTTGTGTGTGTGTGTGTGTGTGTGTGTGTGTGGTGTGTGGATGAGATGGAGAGAGAAAGGTGTTGGTGTGTAGGGAGAGAGAGAAAGGGGGTGAGAAAGAGGTGTGGGGTGTGGTGGAAAGGAGAGAGAAAGTGGTGGTGTTGTGTGGTGGATGAGAGAGAAATGTGTGGTGTGTGTTTAAGAAAAAAAGGGTGTGTGTGTGTGGGATGAGAGATGAGAGGAAAATGCGTGTGTGTGTGACGTGTAAAAAAAGGTTGTGGTGGGTGGTGTGTGATAGAGAGAAAAATGTGTGTGGGGTGGGGTGTGGGGGAGAGAGAAAGTTTGTTGATGGTTTTGGATGAGAAATTTTGTGTGTGTGTGTTGTGTGGGTGTGGTGAAGAGAGAGAAATGTGTGTGTGTGTTGGGGGTGTGTGGGTGGGGTGTGGGGGGGAAAGAGAGAAGTGTGTGTGTGTGTGGGTGTGAGAGAGAAAGGGTGTGTGTGTGTGTGTGTGTTATGATGATGATGGAGAGAGAAAGGGTGTGTGGGGGAAAGAGAGAAAGGGGGGAAGGGGGGGAGAAGAGAAAGGGGGGGGAAGAGAAAGGGGGGGGGGGGGGGGAGGAGAAAGTGTGTGTGTGTGTGTGTGTGTGTGTGTGTGTGAGAGAGGGAGAGAAAGGGGGTGTGTGTGGTGTGTGGGGAGAGAGAAATGTGTGGGTGTGGTGTGTGTGTGGTGTGGAGAGAGAAAGGTGTGTGTGTGTGTGTGGGAAAGGGGGGGTGTGGTGAGAGAGAGAAAGGGGTGTGGGGGGGGGGGGAGGAGAGAAAAGGGGGGGGTGGGGGGGTGGTGTGGGAAGAGAAAGTGGGTGTGTGGGGTGTGTTGTGTTGTGATGAGAGGAGAGAAAGGGTGTGTGTGTGTGTGTGTGTGGAGAGGAGAGAGAAATGGGGGGGTGTGTGTGTGGGAGAAGAAGGGGTGTGTGTGTGTGTGTGGGTATGATGGAGAGAGAAATGGTGTGTGTGTGTGTGTGTTTGAGTGATGATGGAGAGAGAAAGGTGTGTGTGTGTGGTGTGGAGGGAGAGAGAAAGGTGTGTGTGGGTGTGTGGTGTGATGTGATGGGAGAGAGAAAGGTGTGTGTGTGTGTGTGTGTGTGTGATGTGAGGAGAGAGAAATGTGTGTGTGTGTGTGGTGTGTGGGTGTGGTGTGTGTGTGTGATGATGGAGAAAGAAATGGTGTGTGTGTGTGTGTGTGTGTGTGTGTGAAATAAAAAATAAAAAAAAAAAACCTCAGACAGGGAGGTTGGTGAATGGGAATCAAGGGAGTGAGGTTTTAATAGGGGACAGGGGGATGGTAGTGGGAGGGGAGAGTGGGTAGGTGTGGGGAGGGAAAAAATACGTCACTTGACCAGATCAGACCAATCTGATGTATAATGTACGCTTGTAGTGGATCAGAGTTAACTGAATGATGTAATCACGTGGGGGATCACGTGGTCATGCTTAACGATGCTGGAGTCACCTCGCTCAGGTAAAGGCTGTATTAGAAAATATAATACAATGAATGAAATAATGATTATGATTGAATTGACTGGATTGGAATTATACCTGTAAATTATCTTTAATTAAATTGAGATTTTATTTCAATGTAAATCATTTGGAATTTTGGAATTCACAACAAAAGCATTTTCACAAAGAAATGATTTCATTTACTGAAATGATGTCACATAATGACTGATGACATTCTGTAAAGTTTCCAAGACGGAGTTCAGTTCACATCAAAACAGAAGAGAAAAGCTTTTAAAATGTAAATAATATTTCAAAATGAATCTGAAACATTCTGTAATTCTGGCATGCTAATTAATAATTATATATGATAAAAAATCAGACTGTTGTATTCAGAACATAAAATAAACCCCCTCACACTGATAAACTTTATTGAATGATTGATTGATTTGATTTGTAAGTAAATGTAAACATTGTGTTGTGTTGACTTTAACAACAGCAGCAGTAATATCTCGTATCAGAGAATAAACCCAGGGTTCATTTATTATGGTATTATCATTTACCCGCCCCACATCAACGCAATCAACTGTGGTTGGTCGCTTACGGGTTCATCAGACGTCACTTCCTGTCCGTGTGAGTTAATGAGGCTCTAATCCTGTGAAGCATGCGGGCCTGCAGGTATGAGAAGAGGACCGTTATAACTGAACAAAACACAATGCATTGGTGACGCTACATCGCTACTGGTTTGAAAAGTAACTGGTTGCAGAAAAGATAAACCTTTATAAAGCAGCAAGCCACTGTCACACTACTGAAAAATGTGTAGTTAGGTTAGTAGCATCAGTACTTTTAGTTAGCTTCCCCCAACACTGCCTAAAATGAGCATGCTCTACAGATCTACTAAAAGACCTCAGAAAGAGGGTTTGGCAGCGTGTTTTTCCACTCAAAGCACATCTACCATTTTAATTCATTTTATCGACTACGCAATCCCGCAGGTTTTGTTCCATTTACAGGAAATAAGAAGTTGGTCCTGCAGGAGAGATGAAGTACTTGGGAACTTTATTTTATTTCTGTAGGAGGTGTGCAGTAGTCCTGCAGGATTTTTCCCTTGTGCAGCAAGTGTGTTGGACATTCCTGCATGTTTCTGTTGTACTGAAGGCTCCATTCTAGAACCTAGAGACATTTCCTGCACAGTTTGTCACATCGTGGTCCTGCAGGATTTCATCTTTCCTGCAGGGAGAGCAGCAAACATCATGCAGAGAAAATGAAAATCCTGCAGGATTCTTTGTAGGGTTTTGTTTGTGGGGGGTTCTCTGTCTTTGAAAATCTGCACAATATTTACATCTATTAAATTAAACACAGGTCACAGAATGTCGAGACTCACTGCTGGTCCTCACCGGGTGCTCTGGGAGAGTGGAGGTGTTTCATGGAGGTTCCTGGTCCACAGTGTGTGATGCTGACTTGACCAGCAGGACGCAGGAGGTTGTGTGTCGAGAGCTGGACTGTGGGATTCTGTGGAGGTGCTGGGATCAGCTGCTTTTGGCCGAAGGAGGGTCAGGGGTGAAGAGGAGCTATGTAGAGGAAATGAATCTGAGATTACCTTTCGTTCAACATCATCTTCACTCAAACACTCACACTGCTCCCATTACAACGATGTGGGATTAATATGTTCTGGTGAAGTATCATGATTTAACTTCTGTTTAAATAGAGAACACATACCTGTCAATCAAACTTTAAGGTGTCTTTGTTAATTTTCTCTTCACTGAGCTCAGCTGTTGTGTCAGGTCACACAGGGGCGCTGGCTGGTGAACGGACCGGACTCTGTTCTGCCGCAGTGGAGCCCAGCACTAGTGAGGGGGGCACAGTCTGTGCTGTAGGCTGGGATATGAGAGCTGCAGATGTTCTCTGTACACAGCTGGGTTGTGGGAGTGCTGTGACTGTGGTGGGAGGTCGACTGGTTTGGGAGGGGAGTGGCTACATCTGGGCTGATGTGTTTGATTGTCAGGGGAATGAGACACACCTATCACAATGTAACATCTCATCATGAGTGGAGCCAGCTGCATGCTCCATGCAAACACGCATGCTGGAGTCATCTGTAATGGTGAGATATTAACATCACCTTACGACCACGTTAGTGAATAAAGTCAGTGTTCATTAGAATATTTAAACAATGTTCTTCTGCTTGCAGGATCATCCGTGGCGCTTCATGAGGGGCGAGTGCAGTTGTCTGAGGGAGCGAGTGTCAGGGGAGGTGGAGATTATCAGGCAGGACTGGAGGAGAATTCCCTGGACTCGTGGAGTCCGTCTGAGGCGCCTGTGCTCTGCAGACAGCTGGGCTGTGGCTGTGTGCTGAACTACCGCTCTCCATCCACCACTGAACACAAAACACATGTGTGTAACGGGTTTCAGCTGCTCTGGGAGTGAAGCTCATTTGGGGAACTGCAGTGCACAACCTGTCAACTGCAGCCCGGGGAACATCTGTACATCACCTGCCCAGGTAAGCAGCACAACACCTACCAATGAGCAGATATTAACAACAGAAATACATGTTTTATAATTCTAAAGTATCTTACTAAATATACAGAGTAATTAAATATGTTATAAAATTGTATTAGTTTTATATAACTTATAAAGTAAATAAAAAATCTTTACTCCAGACCCTGCAGGTCCATCAGGCTGGTTGGTTCTGGGGAGACTGTGCAGGAAGTGCTGGAGGTTTTCACAGCTGCCTGTGGGGGACAGTGTGTGATGACTCGTGGAATATTGGAGGATGCAGAGGTGGTGTGCAGACAGCTGCAGTGTGGGAGTGGGTCTCAGTACCCAGCATTCCAGCCTGGTTTGGTCTCTGGAATTGGGTCCATATGGCTGAATGAGGTGTGGAGTGTGTGAGGGGAATCAGACGCCCCTGTGGAACTGCAGATTCCAGCTGTGTGAAGAGGGTGAATGTGGACACCAGGAGGGACGTAGGAGTCGTGTGCTCAGGTACAGTGTAATGACTGAGATTAAACCTGTAAATATGTAAATGAATGTTTTCAAAACTGATGTCCAAAGTTCTTGAAATTCAGCATGATGGAGGGGACCTGTTTATGAATGTAATCTATGTTGAATATCTTTTACATAAAGATAATATTACACATATTTAACTGAAACAATAAAACAGGATTTTTAATGTATGTCATCCTCTCACCAGAGTTTAAAGAGATCGGACTCACGGAGGGCTGTGAGGGGAATCTGGAAGTGTTCTACAATGGAACCTGGGGTAATGTGTGTCACAATCAGATGGAGATGGAGTAGAAACAGCAGATAATGGTGTGGCCGAGAGCTGAACTGTGGAAGACGCCGAGCTTGGTCTCGGCCCAGCAGCAGAGTCGAATCTGCTCCTAACTGGCTGGATGGCGTGAAATGTGGAGGGAAACACGACTCTAATCTTGTTGAAGTGTCCATCTTCACCCTGGGGACAGAAAAACGGATGTAATAATGATGATGAGGTGGTTCATATTACCTGCACAGGTAGGAGGATCTCTCTACACTAGTTTTATACTACTTGCTGTAGAATTTGCATAAATATTCCAGCTATAAAATAAGAAAGAGAGAAAAGTCTGATTCATGCATTTTATTACTGCAGAAGATGGAACGTCTCTACGTCCTCATGGAACATGCTCTTCATCTCCTCTTCAGAAATATTGCTCGGGTAAGAACACTTAAATCTGCAGCTTGATAAGGAAAGAGTTACAGTTTCTACCCAGAAGTTGATTATTTTCCTGTAACAGCAGGTCCTGAAGTGATTTATTCCTCTAATAACACAGCAATAAAACCAACAATTAATTTTTTATATTAAAGGATGATATGGAAATGTATTTATCCATTTATAGTTTCTTTAATGTTGTTGAATAAATCAATTAATCTCTTATCAATTCTTACATTATAGTAGATATAAAACAGTCGTTCTACCACAAGATCTCTTTTTCTACTGATTACTTTCAAAATTCTATATCTGGTTACAGAGAAACCGTGAAGCGTAAACTCTGTTCTGAAGATGTCAGAAAACTTAAAGTTGCAGCATTAGCTCTGACTGTTAGCAAAGCGCTAACACTGGAGACTCTTCAATGTGACATAAACATCTCATTAGAGAAAACATCAGCACACATTGAGGCAGGTGTTTCCTCTAGTGTGAAAACATGTGTGTTTACCAGAAATACCAGAATTCAACAGTGCCAAGGTGTAGGATGGTTTTTAATAGATGATGGTCAGTTCTTGTTGATGTATCATTGTGTTGTAGTGAGCTGTGTGACTGGAGCTGTTATTCAGCGCTGGTGTGTTTCCTCATGTGTGATGTGTGTGATGTAGAGCACTGGTCTCAGGCTGAGTGGAGTGAAAGGAAGCTGCTCTGGGAGGTTGGAGGTGTATCATAACGCCACGGCTCCGGGTTTGTGATGATCAGTGGAACATCAGGAACGCTCAGGTGGTGTGCAGACAGCTGGGCTGTGGGTCAGCGCCTGAGTGCTGATAAGGAATGTTAGTTCTGGTCCTGGTGAAGGGACTATCTGGCTGAACAGAGTGAAGTGTCGAGGGGATGAGATTCACCTGTGGGACTGCTCATCATCTCCTCGAAGAAAACACACACTGACTGCTCTCATGCTGGAGTCACCTGTGCAGGTCAGAGGGGTGTGCTAACTTTTCAGCTTCCTGTCTCCACTCATTACACTTCTCTCCCAGTGTTAAGACTTGATAACTTTATTTATAATCTTAGATATTAGTTTGAAAGCTCAGACCCTAATCTGTAATACACTGATCAGCAGCTCATAACCCTTATTTAGTGAGAGTATATTTTATTATATGATAGAAAGTTTTTTTATATTCTGTAAATACAGACGTGTTCACTACTACACTCACCACTACCTCACTACCACTACCACCACCACCACATCAGGTATGTAGATTTGTTACAATATAATATTTGTTACTGTTCATCATTTTTCTAAATATTATGATTACAGTCCGTATCAAGATCCTCTTCTGTGTTTTTTAACTTCAGTAAGAGATCCAAATCCTCCATCACTCTAAACTCCATCCACCCTCCACTGGTTCTCTTTGTGTTGGGGAACGCTGCTCTTTCCTGGCCTTAGTGCTTGCTGGTAACTGTTTTACCAGAACAGAGTGCTCCAGGAGGACATCGACATACCTGTAAATACTAATGACATTTTATCCTGCTGTTAAAATTGTCCTGTAAGAATTTCATTAAAAGTTATATTATATTATTATTATTATTATTATTATTATTATTATTATTATTATTATTATACATATTATCCACTCCCAGTTGTCTCTAAGAGGAGGCGTAAGACTCAGCCTGAGGCAGTCTATGAGGAGATCAACACAGATACATCACTACTAGAAGAAGACGAGCCCACTCAAAGAGGTGAGTGATATGTGGGACTGTTCTACATACACACTTATTGTATTCCATTTAAACTTGTAGCAGTAGTGTGTGTGTGTGTGTGTGTGTGTGTGTGTGTGGCGGAACCGGCCCCTGTGTGTGTGTGTGTGTGTGTGTGTGTGTGTGTGTGTGTGTGTGTGTGTGTGTGTGTGTGAATTAGATGAGATGGCAAGATGAACTGGATGAATTGATTAAATTAATCACAGATCAGTTTTGGGGTGAGAAATACCAAAAATATAAAGTCATATGTATTGATGAGAAAAGCAATATATTACTAAATAAATAAAGAAATATATTATTTTATTTTATTCAACATAGAATTTATTACACATAAACTTTGAGGTTGTATTAGGTTCTGATTAAAGTAAACATTCATCTGTTCATCCATGATGCTGCGGGATTGCACTAAGCTTTTGCTGCCTCCAGAACAATAAAACAACATGTTGTTATCGTCGAAAGTACACAGAAACATGAAGGGAGATCACGAGAAAACGAGAAAGAAAGAAAATAATAACGCATGGACACTTAGGGCTTCCGTAGCAATACATTGAGCTCTGGCATTTGTTGGTGCCTGATGTAGATGACTGATGCGTGCTGCGCTCTCGGTCAGTGTGGTTGCGGCGTTGATGACGTAGCAGGGTAGGTACCTGTAGAGGCGCTAAAACAGGTTGGAGGTGAAAGGTGAATTCTCACAGCAGATGTGTGAAAGACTTGGTTGATCAGTGCCCATCTGGATGTGTTTACATTGAAAATTTCCTTCAGAGGCCCAAGCAGAGTTTGTTCATCTCCCCAAATCACGCTCGCCACTAAGCAACTGCACGCGTGTAACATGACGCACTTAATCACAATTAAATTAACACGCTAAATCCATAGCTTGGTATGTGATGTATGTGTATGTATATACACGCTCAAAAATAAAGGAAACACTAAATAACACATCCTAGATCTGAATGAATTAAATAATCTCATTAAATACCCTTTCTTTACATAGTTGAATGTGTTGACAACAAAAATCACACAAAAATTATCAATGGAAATCAAATTGATCACCCATGGAGGTTGGGTTTGAGTCACACTCAAAATCAAAGTGGAAAACCACACTACAGTAGTAAGATCCGCAACTCTGATGTATTGTCCTTAAAACAAGTCAAAAATGAGGCTCAGTAGTGTGTGGCTCCACGCCTGCTGTATGACCTATCTACAATGCCTGACATGTTCCTTTATGAGGTGGTGGACGGTTCCTGAGGGATCCCCCAGATCTGGACTAAAAGCATCCGCCAACTCCTGGACAGTCTGTGGTGCAACATCGTTGGTGGATGGAGCACATAGATGTCCAGATGTGCTCAATTGATCAGGTCTGGGAATGGGCGGCCAGTCCATAGCAATCAATGCCTCTTGCAGGAACTGCTGACACACCCAGCCACATGAGGTCTGTATTGCACGGCCCTCATACCACCCCCATGGAGTCTGTTTCTGACCGTTTGAGCAGACACATGCACATTTGTGGCCTGCAGGAGGTCATTTTGCAGGGCCTGGCAGTACCCTCCTGCTCCTCCTGCATGTAAAGGCGGGAGGTAGCGGTCCTGCTGCTGGGTTGTTGCCTCCTACGGCCTCCACGCCTCCTGATGTACTGGCCTGTCTCCCGGTAGCGCCCATGCTCTGGACAATACGCTGACAGACACAGCAAACCTTCTTGCTACAGCTTGCACTGATGTCCGGCCATCCTGATGAGCTGGCACTACCTGAGCTAACTTGTGTGGGTTGTAGACTCGGCCTCATGCTTCCACTAGAGTGAAAGCACCGCCAGCATTCAAACCGTGACTCAAAACATCAGCCAGGAAGCAGAGGAACTGGAGAAGTGGTCTGTGGTCACCAGTCTTGGTCTTGTTAATTGCCTATAATTTCCACCGTTGTCTATTCCATCGGTACAACAGCATGTGAAATTAATTGTAATCAGTGTTGCTTTCTATGGACAGTTTGATTTCACAGGAGTGTGATTGACTTGGGAGTTACATTGTGTTGTTTGAGTGTTCCCTTTATTTGTTTGAGCATTATATATATATATGTCATTTATGATAAATCAATAAAAAAATAAAACTTAAATGTGTGGAGAGGAAATGTGCAGTTAGAGTACATGTGGTGTAGAGACAGAAT
>CM022766.1:24044234-24080145 GCA_012411365.1 Ameiurus melas | reverse complement strand
GAATCTGCATCCGCCCAGACTATATATGCCATAGCAATACTTTATGCGGCAGAGGGTGGGAATGGTTCAACTTTATGTGGGAGTGTCAGAGCGCAGCCCAGTCGGACGCAGTTCCCAACAGCCCACACGAAGGCCAGCGCGACTGCCCGAGCTGGCCCGACTCCAACCCCAAGAACCCCCACGAGCCGCGATGCATGAGAACCAGAATACCGATTTAACAACCCTTGTCCGGCTTTCCTGAGCCACAAGTATTTAACAAGTACACTGCACCACGGTGTGAAGTATACGCCCTAACATTTGTTAGCCGCTATACCAAAGCTCCCCAACACTTTCACACACTTCCCCAGGTTTACCCTCCCCACTCCCCGCCGCCTCTGACATTATCTCCCGCCTTGCAAAACCTCCGCCTGACTTCATAGTGATTATCACTTCACGCTCTCTATCAGTACACCACGCGGCCAGGTCCTCCCCAACGCCTGACAGAATACTGACGAGGAAGGAGTCATACACCATCCTGAGGGCAATGGAGATTTTACAAGATTAACCTCCTCACCTCTCGACAGCTCAACAACTCCCCCTATTCACCACAAGAGAAATAAGGGGGGGACCAGCTGCGGCTTCCCCTCCACATTCCTCTGTACTCCTCCTGGACCCGAGATGCTCTGGAAGCTGCAAGGTGATTTTTAAAGCTAAGGGAGAGAACTATGGAAAGTCGAAGGGAGGGTAAACCCCACCTAAAACAACAACTCAATTACCTTTCACAGTAACGCTTTTTGATTACCCCTGATAAGGGAGAGCGGGGAAGAACTCTGACACCAACAAGGCTAGGGGGGAGTTGTTTTCGAAGTGGGCGCAGGAGGAAGAAGAGGTGATTGTATAGAGTACCACGATTTATCAAATAATTCACTCAAAAATACGCTTATGGGACCCGAATTAAATTACAACGGACACTCCCCTACCCCCCTAAACACCTAGAGAAAGAGGTGAGTCGCACCCTCTTCTTCCACACTCACTTCGGTGGAAACATTTAGATTGAAAGGGAGCTGGAACTTGTATTAATCAAGAAGAAACTTCTAAAGCCACAACACCAGCTTGCAGGTCACATTCAAGTTACTGATGGAGCACCCATAAGATGGTATCTCATCACCCAAGTAACGGAAAGTCTCCTCTGCAGCCACAAAGGCTTGCATCATGAATTATTTAATTTTTACCATCCTCAAGAAAGCCCTCGAGCCCCTGGTCCCTCGGATACCCCTGGTTAGCTCAAAGCACAATCCTCACATAAGCATGGGACAACAGGGACAACATGTTGGTCTCCCACAGTTGAGCACTAGTCGCTCATATCATACTTCCTCACCTCCTGCCTAAAACCCTAATAGCTCTCCCACCACTCCCCACGAAGCAAGTACACCGGGATTTTAGGGAGGTATTTAGCAAAAGGAAGGGCGGGATTACCCCACATGAGCTACGATCACTATTGAAGACCGGGCTCCTAGGGGGGTCTCACCTTCGAACAACAAATTACGAAGACTATATTAACCCTTCAGCAGGGGTGACTCAGCCCTCAACCCCCCTGTCCCCCCGGGTTCTTCGCTGAAAAGCGGAGGAGGCTCGCCTCTGTCTGGACTCACCACCGGGGCTGAACCGTGTTGGGTGCGCTAACGTATATCCCTCCCGCTGGTTCGCCCTCCTGAACAGTTATGGAGGCCAAGACATTCACAAACTGGACCTACGAGTGCATACAACCTGATTCCGTGATTGGAGGGAGACGAGTGGAAAACGGGCGCTCAGTACACTCACCGACACTACGTAGTAGTCTTGGTAATGCCCCAGTGGGCTTTTCCAACGTTGGGCCCATCAAGTATTTCAGTGTGCTCTATAAAATCCACGCACTTCACGCATATGCTGGGAAGATATACTGCATATGTTGATCTATATCCTCATTTTCTAACTTACCGGAGGAACACCGGTCACATCGCGCGCCAAGTTCTACACAGACTGCTACGAATCGCAGCTGTACGTAGCAGAAAAGTGTGAGTTCCTACATCGACCATATCATAGCGCTTTCTAGATATGTCATTGGTCCAGAAAGCGTCCATGGACCAAGAAAAGTTCTACCGCGGGATGTTGAAGTGGCCGGTACCAACGAAAGTGTCAAGGAATTACAACGATTTTGGGGGTGTAGCACTTTTTATCAATCAACCTCGAACTTCAGTAAGTGAAGCCTCACTCTCACAACATCCCTGTTACGGGGCAGCGGCAGCTAACCTGGACCCTCGCCCGGCAAGTAGCCTTCAATAAGCTCAAGACAGCCTTTACCACACCCATCCTCACAACATCCCACCCAGATTGCCCCTTGGGGTAGAAGTAGACGCTTCTGGGGCTGGGGAGCGGGGTCCTCACGAGAGGTTCGGACAAACCAAAGCTGCATCTTGTTGTGTTCTTCCGCTGAAATTTAGCCCCGCACGGGGAAAGAATTATAGGGGTGGGAGACTGAGAACTTTTTGGCCAATGAAGCTGGCCCCGAGGAGTGGGACACTTCAGCTGGAAGGGTCCAACCCATCCATTCGTTTTTACGGATCACAAAAATCTAGAATACCTTTCCCGGACTACCAAAAGAATGAACGTATGTCAGGCCAGATGGAGTCTATTCTTCACCCGCTTTCAATTTCCCTGGTCTCCCTACCTTCCGTGCCTTCCAAAAACCTTAAACCGACGGCCTCTCTCCGCAGCAAGAGGCCCCGGACCAGGCTCCCAACAGGCCGGACCCAATCCTCCCACTCCCAGCGTTCTCAGTGCCATCCAGTAGGATCTGGACCAGGAATTAGAGCAAGCACCCACAGACAGCATCCCCGCTAATTGCCGTCCGGAAACTGTTCGTTCCTTGGAACCATCGAAGCTAACCTGATCTCCCGGGCCCATTCAGTCCGGGGAACCGGGCACCCTGGGGCAAAACGAACCTATTAGCCTCCCCAGGGGAAGTATTGGTGGTCGGGCATGGACCAAGAAGTTCAGCGGTGGTGGCGCCGTGCTCCATGTGCGCCAAGCCAAGGTACCTTAGGAAACTGCCAGTCGGTAAGCTAAGACCTTACCCATACCCCCAAAGACCGTGGTCACATCGGCCACACGACTTTATCACCAGATCTACCCACCGTTTCGCCAAGGGAACACTGCAATTTTCAAGGCCAGTCGGTGGGGACATTCCCGAAGGCTACCCGTTTATCCCCTGCCAGCGCTCCCCCACCGCGCTTCGCTACCGCCACTCTGCATATCCCAGTATGTTTTTGTTATTTTGGCATCCCCAAGGAGATTGTCAGTGACCGGGGCCCCAGTTCACCTCCCGGTATGGACCAGCTTCCTGGAGAAACTAGGGTGACCGTGAATCTCACATCCGGCTATCACTCCCAAGCCAATGGACAAGCAAAAAAGTTAACCAGGAACTGGGATGCTTTTTACGAACGCTTCTAAGCCGCCGAAAACCGGAGGACTGGAGCTCTTTCCATACCCTGGGCTGAGTATGCTCACAAAATTCCCTCTCGGCACTTTCGGCCACCCGGCTAACTCCCCTTCCAGTGTGTGCTCGGGTATCAACCGCCCTTGTTCCCGTGGAAGCGTCTCCTCTGACTGACCATCAATCAGTGGTCGGCGGGTGAGATCTGAACGGCACGACCCACTGCGTCGAAACACTATCTCCGGGGAAGTACAAACACCAGGTCGATGCGCAGACGGGCCACCCTAACTATCAACGGGGATAGAGTGTGGCTCTCTACGGGATTTGAAGCAACCTCACAACTGCAAAAGCTCACATACTCACGATATACTGGTCCTTATCGAATCCTCCGCCAGGTGAATGATGTTACATACCGCCTGAGGTTACCGCCGCATAGTGAGATATCCTCCGTTCCATGTGTTTGCCGTCTGAAACCCGGTAATGGATGGTCCTGGCAGTATTGCCGGAGCGCCTCACACCTCGAGGGGGCAATCAGCGTGTCGAGTGAGTCACATCCTGAAATCTGGCAACCGAAGACGGGGGAGGTATCTAGTCGCATGGGAGGGTTATGGCCCAGAGGAGCAGTGTTGCCACCCAGGATATCCTGATCATTCATCCTCCCCGGTCGGAGGCGACTCGTGACCCGGGGGCCCCCAGTCGGCGACCAACACACACAAGCCGCATCTGGAGGGACTCAACTCCACCCCAACGACGCGTAGTCACCAAGAAACTGAGAACAACACTGGGGGCTTCGCGGAGCCACAAGTATTTAAGAAGTACAAATCGTGCGTATACGCTTTAACATTTGTAGCGATACCAAGCTCCCTACTATTCTCACGACTCCTGGTTTACCTCGATCTCTGCCCGCCTCTGACACGCTTCGGATCTCCGCTGCTTGCAAAACGCTCCGCTGGTTTACCACCGACACTCTGACGTTTTGACTATCTCTGGATTATCCCCATCTCACTCACTGGTTCTCTATCAGCATCCACCTGCTCCCTCGCCGCCTGTGTCTCCTTTCCAACGCCTGACAGGGAGTAGGTAGGAATGGTTATACTTTATGTGGGAGGCCGGGTGGGAATGTTTAAACTTTATGTGCACTTTACAAATTTAAAATGTTGTGTAAATTGATATCAAGTCCTACAGTGTGTTAAGGACAAATGGGTTATCAATATATAAGAGAGTTTTGTAGGTAAAGATGAGTAAAAGCAAAAGCAAGTAAAGAAGATTCCCTACAAGAAGATAGTTCCAATTTGTATTCTACACCGTATCAAACTAATCCTTTAAATAAGGGAATAGACAATGAACAGCGGCTCGATAGCAACAAGGCAAAAGCAGGGGATAAAGGACAGCCTTGACAACACCCTCATCCAAGAGCAAAATAATTTGAATAAATATCTTTGTCTGAACCCTGGCATTAGGGGGATGAATAAACTTGTCCCCAAATCTGAACTTCCTCAAGACTGCAAACAAATACTCCCCACTCCAACCCCTATCAAATGCTTTTTCAGCATCTAATGAAATCACAATCTCCAGGGAGCTCAGATAAACGCTTTGAATGAATTATATTTAAGATCAACATGTTATACAACATGTTATATTTAAGAATCAACATCTGTTAGTCATAGAGAAATATAAGAGATTTAAGGAAACACACACACACATAGATAACCTTTACACTCTTACACAGTTAAGGATAGACGTGTAGATATAGCCACACACACACAAACACACACACACACACACACACACACACTCTCATCGCTCACACACACACACACACACACCCAAAAGGTCAACGCTGCCTGTAACCATAAGTATAACTTTATAAGAATAATAAAAAGGAGTATTAAGATAAATGATATTATGATTATATGAAGTAGGGGTACAGTGAACCACTTGCAAGCAGCATAACCATATATAAATATAAATATGAAATATAGAGCAGATATGAAAAGTAAATTATAATCCAGAAATACAGAAAGATGTAAAAGAAACTTACTCATAGTTCAGATGGTGAGGATTCTTGTCTCGACAGTAAGGGTCAGGCGTGGTGTAGACAAAGGGCCTTACATTTTAGGAGAGAACCCGCCGAGAGAACCGTGCCGTAGTAGCCATTTCTAAGAATGGTTGAATTACATGGCACCTTGGCAAGAAAGTGAGATCAAGGTAAGCGCCGCTCGCAAATGTTTTGTCTATCTCAACTTTTGAATCCCTAATGGTATAATTTTTGTCAGACTTTTCTTTACCTCATGGTGAATTTTTCTCAAACATTCTTTACCTAATTGGAAATTTAATTGGCTCTTTTTACCCCTATTGGTATTGATATCATAGTCTTTCCTAAAATGTACTGGTTAATTACTATGTAAACTCAGTATATATACTGGAGTTTAAGCTCCAGGAGATGGGATCACTCTAGAATTCTCATTGCTGTGGATCTTGGTGGTTTTAAATAAAGTCCGGACCCTTGCTTCCTCACTCATGGCTGGTGTCTTTTTCTATCTCCAACTGATTTTACAGATGTGAGTATTGTGGCTTCCATGTTGATTTTTAAGTGCTATTGAGTAATACAGGCTGCTCACCACTGTTTTTAAAAATTCAATTGGAACACCCGTCCGGCCAGGAGCTTTGTTAGATTGCATAGTTTTAACTGAAATAAAAATTTCTTTTTTAGAGAGAGAGTGGGGAGTCCAATTGTATAGCAGTATTCGGATTGATAACAGGCTTATAAAGGTTTTCAAGAAATGGATCTGTAGTGACAATATTATAAAGTGTTTTAATACTAGGTATGAGATGGAAGTGGCCTGTCGCCATAGCTGATGTGCTAGTAAACGACTTGGCTTGTCGACGTGTTCATAATATCAACCCTACATGTACGTAACAATAAGCGTTCTGCCTCTTTAGTCGAAATAAGAATAAATTCTGCCTGCAAGTAAAGACGCTGATGCTTTAAAAAAGTTTCTTTACATTTTCCTGTCCATTCTGCATCATAGATTAATTTAATCAGGGAGAAATGACCTTTGGAATTCTCAAGTCACACTTCAATTGTTTAAGACTGTAAAGATAACAGTGCTGCACATGATTAGGAAGGAGACCCTCCTGTGAGATAATTCACATTTTTAATACTGATGTACCTCTGAGGTCACCCTGGTACAGATATAGATGGAGGTCCTAGGTTGGGAGGAAGGTTTTTTTCATCGTGGATTAAGCAGGGAAAATATTGCGAGTAGATAAATTTGAATGTACAAGACTTTGTGTAGATCATGCTGGTAATTTCATATGAAAGCGTGAGTGAGTGAGTTTCGCCACATAGAGTTCTCAGAGCACACACAGATCTTCTGTATATCAGGATTCTGTTCAAATTTGCTCTAGAATTAATGTATTGAATACGCTACACTCACTTGTGTTCAGAACACAATAATCACCTCGTAGTCATGCTGCCAGCCCAGACTTTGATATGCTGGAGACACCTGGGTCAGAAGAGGGATTTCAGAGCTGTGGCCATTAAAGGTCCAATTCTTCAGCCAGTGTATAATCTGGAGCAGGAGGACCACAGACAGGGTTTTATTTATTCATTCTTTCTCCTATTATCTGTAACAAAAAAATATCAGGGCACTTTGTCAGAGGAAGAAACCAGAAAATGAAGGGAGTAAGAACATTAAGACAAGTGGCCCACTTTGTAAAATATTTGTATATTTGTTTTTTTTGCTGCAGAGATTGCCTAACAATGTGGGGATTGCAGCTTAAAGGACTAACAATTACTCAGAATTTAATGCTGATTATCCATCCATCTTCTACCACTTACTCCTTTTCAGGGTCGCAGGGAACCTGGATTCTATCCCAGGAATCATCGGGCACAAGGCGGGGTACACCCTGGACAGGGTGCCAGTCCATCGCAGGGCACAGTCACATACAGACACACACACATATTCATACACTACGGACACTTTAGACACACCAATCAGCCTACCATACATGTCTCTGGACTGGGGGAGGAAACTGGAGTACCCGGAGGAAACCCCCGCAGCACAGGGAGAACATGCAAACTTCACACACACACATGGCCTGACGGGACTCGAACCTCGGACACTGATTGTAAAAATACAACCAGTGCCTTACAGAGTTTCTAATTAAAGTCCTCCAATTAATTACAAATAAAGCATCATATTGACGTTTCACACAAACTCCTGTTTAACTCAGTGGTGTCACGATTCCCCCGTGAAGCAGCATGCGTTGAACACGGGTGCGCATGCGCATGCTTCTATGTCAACAGCGTTGACAGTTGGACACGTGTATTTTGTTAATGTTGTTGACGTCATGTCTCCGCCCCTTCTTGTCATGTGTCGTCGTATCATGTGTGTTTGTGTATTGGCTGCAGCTGTCAGCGGTTGTGGGTCTAATGACTGTGTATAAA
This sequence comes from Ameiurus melas, assembly GCA_012411365.1. Lineage (NCBI taxonomy): Eukaryota > Metazoa > Chordata > Actinopteri > Siluriformes > Ictaluridae > Ameiurus > Ameiurus melas. The sequence goes on along the minus strand of CM022766.1, from coordinate 24,072,241 downwards.
TACCGTGAGTCGTGCTACACATGGCACGGGTAATTCAACGTAGATCAAAAGACATAGAGTCAATGTAAACTTAGATTAAACTAGAGTATAGTTATAAAGAGTCTTTGTTCCATGCCATGTTCATAGCCTTAGCCATGTTTTATGTTGCTTGCTTCGTTTCTGTTTGTCCTCCTCTTTGTTAATAAAAGCACCATTCGAACTGCACCTGCATCCGTCCTACTTCCCTGACGTCACGCCATGTGACAAGTGTCCTTGCTGCATTACTGAAATTAATGTATTTATTGTAAAACACTCTTTAGATATGGAGAATTAAAATATAAAAACATTTACATGTGTATTTCTGCATTACAATTTACATTTGTTTATTATATTTATTTAAAAATTAATTGCTATGCTTTTAAATAATTCTTGTGTTTATATTGATTTGAGAACGCTAGACTGAATTAATTATTATCTAATAGTTTGTTCATAATTAAAGACACATTCAGTTAAATGTCAGCTCTATAATGTGGCTCTATACACTGAACTTTTAATTAATTATAATAATTAATTATTTATATTATTAATTAATTAATTAAATTATATAATTAATTAATTAATAATAATAAAATATTAACTCTATAATAGTGTTTGATATTAACCCTAAAGAACTATTTCGGTAAATCATATATGTAACAAAATATAAATATATTAAATACTTCTTTAACTTTCTAAATGAGGATAAAGATAATTACTAATCAGTGGATGAGAATGATGAGGAATAGTTTGTATGTCCACAGCTGAGAAAGGTGGACTCCTCTCACAGATGTGTGTGTGCATTAGTGAGTTAGTGTGGTGTGTTTTCTCTCGTCCACAGTGTGTGTCATTGTGCTGAATCACATCCTCCCCCTCAGCACCTGCAGTCGCTCCCAGCTGCAGCAGTGCTTCTCTGTGCACTCTCACTGACCGAGGTTTTTGTACGGCGCTCTAACACTGTGTGAACACAACACTACCACTGATAATATGTGCACTCTGACAGTAGTAATCTCCTGCATCTTCAGTCTGGACTCCTCTGATGGTCAGAGTGAAGTCAGTATTAGATCCACTGCCACTGAAACGAGCTGGAGTCCCTGACTGTAATCTAGTAGCCCTGTAGATCAGGAGTTTAGGAGCTTCTCCAGGTTTCTGCAGGTACCAGGCTAGTTCGTTACCACTATACACACTGCTACTGGTTCTACAGTTGAAGGTGACTGTGTTTCCTGGAACAACAGTTTGCACTGAAGGAGTCTGAGTCACAGTCACCTGACCTCTGGATCCTGAAGAGAAACATAGATTGTGTTTCTATGCTGTAAAGTGGTGTAGAATTAGTATGAAATGAAGTGTGTGAGGCTGTGAGTTGATGTTAAACTCTCACCTTGAGTCCAGAGGGCCAGTGTGCAGATGAAGACGCTGATCAAAGTCATGGTTGCTGTGGGTGAAGTTGCTGAGCAGCAGCTCTCAGTCATGAAGTGTTAAAGTCACAGGGCTATAAACACTCGCAGAGCACTGAAGCATGGACTGACAATGCAAAGTGTGTGTGTGTGTGTGTGTCTGTGAGTGTGGTGTGTGTGTGTGTGTGTGTGTGTGTGTGTGTGTGTGTGTGTGTGTGTGTGTGTGTGTGTGTGTGTGTGTGTGTGTGTGTGTGTGTGTGTGTGTGTGTGTGTGTGTGTGTGAGTGTGTGTGTGTGTGTGTGTGTGTGTGTGTGTGTGCACTGCAGTGTGATGGAGGTTTTTGTACGATGGTTTCATTAGAATGTATCACTGTGGTGGACTTTTGGTGGAGGCTCCAAACTCGTGGTGAACAGTAAGTGTGTTTTCTTCTTTTAACACAAAATCCATTTAGTTCATTACTAATTACATGAATAAATAAACTTCAACTAAACAGATTATTTATGTTTTAATTGCATAATTGATGTTATTGTGTATTATTAAGCTCTGATGAGGAACACATTTCAGTATAAGAACAGATCCCATATCAATGTTCTTGAACATTCAACAAATCTACAATTATTGATGTTAAATATGTAATAATTCCACACTTGCTATATATTCGACATGCAATAACTCTGCAGTTCCTCTATAATAAACATTTAATAAATAGAGTGACTTTGTGCTGATGTAAAATCCAGATGAAAGCTGCGCTTGTGTGTGTTTGTGTTAAACAATGAATATTTCTGTAATCAGCTACATTTGTATTTGCTGCAGTTAAATATGCTGGAAGTTTAACTATAAAGTAATAACACTTGTTATAAAAAATGATTTTTCCCAGATAAATGACAGTGTGGAACATGTTTGTTTTGTCTCTGCACTGAAACTGATGTCAAATAATAAAGTACTCAATGAAACTCAGTCATGAACTCAGACTTGATTAGACTTAAAGTTCCACAAAGTTACAGAAATATTTCATAATCATTTCTAACTGTGTGTGTGTGTGTGTGTGTGTGTGTGTGTGTGTGTGTGTGTGTGTGTGTGTGTGTGTGTGTGTGTGTGTGTGTATCTGTGTGTGTGTGTGTGTGTTTCTCCTCTCCAGCGGGTCCCACATCTCCCTCCGTGTCTCTGCTCCCTCCGTCCCTCTGCAGCGCTGTCTGAGGGATCCGCCTCGCTGCTCTGCCTGCTGTCTGGCTACTCTCCACAGGGGGCGCTGGTGAGCTGGACAGTGGATGGCTCAGTGGTGAAGAACGAGGTTTTGACCAGCGCAGAAGAAGAGAAGAACGGCCGTTACAGCCGCAGCAGCACTCTGACCCTCAGCAAAGACCTCTGGGAAAAGGGGAGGAGTTCAGCTGTAGGGTCTCCCATAACAACGTCGATCATCCGGTCAACGGTTCAGAAAGAGTCAGTGTGAAGGCTAGTGGATCCAAGATAGAGTTTAACATAGAGCTGCTTTATGATCCATCTACAATAGAGTTTCAATTCTACACAATGCTGACATTTCTGTCTCTTACTCTCTTCACTGTCCTGTTGCTCTTCCTGTAGTTTTTACGGAAATAAAGCTGAGTTTTGGACGTTGTGTGTTTCTTTTTATTGGAGTTAATAGTGATGATCAGTGTGATGAGAGAGCGGATTAGCTGTAGATTCAGTGCTGTGTGTTGTGCTTCAGTGAGTTTGACCGAAGGAAGTTGAACATCTGGTGAAGTTTCTGAAGAAAACTCTTCAGTCCTGTTCATGCAAATCTCACTTCCACCTCTCTCTCTCTCTCTCTCTCTCGTGAAATAACCTTTTCATAAACCATGTCGCGGATCTTAATAAGAACGAAGGCACAATCAGTAATAAAATTCTAAATGACTGTATATCAAAACTCTTGTAGAAACAGTTATTAGTTGCTTTAAATTATATCCGTCTGAAACAATTTATCCTTTGTGTCCAGTTAGATTACATTCTACAAACATGGTCTCTTAATGATCCCTTTTATTAGCCATGTCTAACAAAGAGTAATCCATTTATCCATCCATATTCTATACCGCTTATCATTCAGGGTCACAGGGAACCTGGAGCCTATACCAGATAGCATCGGACACAAGGCGGGGTACACCCTGGACAGGGTCCCAATCCATCACACAATCACCTACACATTCAGTGTATGAACGGGTGTGTATGTGATTGTGCGCTGCGATGGACTGGCTCCTTGTCCAGGGTGTACCCCACCTTGTGTCCTACGCTAGGCTCCAGCCCCCCTCAACCCAATAGGATAAGCAAGGGGCCTTATGGATTTAAAATGGATGTTTTTTCTAATAGAAAATATTTCAAATGTCTCTCTCTCTCTCTCTCTCTCTCTCTCTCTGAGTCATAGTTAGAATAGTTTTAAAATGTGACTCTTCTCTTTGTGTCATTTTTAATAAAATTATTATCAGGTGTCAGTTGACTCAAAGGGCGTAACAATTAGTATATTTATTAGATTAAATGTAGTATTTGATAATTTAATAATTTTGATGAACTGACTACACCTTTTCCTAACATTGCAGTAAATCCTACATCTCTTCACAGTCACAACATCACAACATGACTTTTAAAAATTGACTGTTGGCATATCGTGTCTCGGAAGTCATCTATGTATAAACTGTTCTTCATTCAGTTAATTAGATTTGGCCATAGATTTAGATCGAGGTGTGCATCAGGACCGGAAGCTTGTGTTAAGTATAGCAAAGATGGACCCCTGAACTAAAACTCCTAGCAGCCTCTGCACCTCACTGCATCACAGTCACATGACCACCTGCACCTGAATCACATCATGTTAATGAGCACCTATGTGTATATAGTCACAGTTTGCTCTGCACTCTTTATCTTCGTTTGTCTTCTTTGCTGTTTTTAAGGTCTTTGGTTTATGATTAGTCTTTGTCTCAGTGTTTTGCCACAAGGTCATAGTGTCTTTGTGTTTTGTTTTGGTCTTTATTAAAACTTATTATCTGCACTTGAATCCGTCTCCGCCTCCAATCGTGACAACGTACAACATGAATGTAAGTATGTGTTACAGATCATTTCATTAGTTCAACTGTACATTTTAATTTACTGTAAAGGGCTCTGCTAAAATTGTCACAGGAACATTTTTTTCTGTTTACTGTTTGGTTGATGACAAACTCCATATTTTTATATCTTGGAACTTTAACTTTTAAACAGTTACTAACACTAACTTCATCAATGCAAGTTTACATTTTTTTTATACTTGACCATACCTAATTTCTATTAATATTCCTGAAATACACACACAAGTATACACTCCGTTCAAAAAGAAATTATTTTGAAATACAAAGCTAGACCCTGAAATCCCATCACAATAATACAGAAGTGCTTTCTGAAATAACCTGTGTATAAATCAACAAATATAGAAACATTTTCATTACATTTAAAACCCACCATCTCCAACCCTAGTCCATCAGCGTAGGTTTGGTCTCAATACTGATAGGGACAACGGAAAAAAATAACTGTTTAATGTTGACAACCAACTGGTTTATTAAAATATAACATCTATATTTACATTAAGATCTGAAAAGAAAAAAATACAAAGAAAATGTTTTGCATCCAACATCAACATTTTTCATGATAGTCCTTGGTGTCTATTTAAACAATATGAACAGCCACTAAAGCGACCTGTGGCATTCTTCCAGTTACTGAAACCCTTTGTGCAGAATGCAGGGTCGGTCTTTTTTTTCAAAGTGGTCTTTTTATGGTGTATGCTTTGACACACTCAAAACAAAGAACCGTTTTCAGAGTTGGACTGTAGTGAAGACATGAATACTGACTGTACCAGTTCGCCTGAAACCGCAACATCTTGTTTGGAACTTCTGTTCTTCGGATGAATTTTGGATCAGACTGGTATGACTTACTTCCCATGTCCATGACACTGCTACACTGACCTTCTTCAGGATCATCCTCACTCAAACCGACTGTCTCCTAAAGAGAAAACTAAACTTAACCTGGTCTCGATCAACACTTGCAAAAAAAAATTATTTCAACATTCTCAAATTATTATATCTAAGTCAACATTAATAGGTAGATTATGGTAATTTACATTTAATCCATAATAGCGTATGAGGGTGATAACATATGAGCAGATAAAGGGGCGGATGCAATCGCAAATAAGAACGGATGTTTTATTTAAAGAGAGGCAGACAAATCCAAATGAGATAAATAAACAAAGTCCAGAAACAAGCGAAGGTCAAGCAAACAGCAAACAGGCATAAACAGGGCAAAGCAAAGATCAAGGTCATAGTACGAAAAACAGGGTCGAGATATATATAAACATAAACAAAAATGAACATGAACATGGACGTAAACTAGGACGTGGGCCTGGGAGCGGATAACCCAGCGTGAACTATGACTAACATAAAACATGGAATACTAAGTTGGTTCTAAGTAACTCTAATTAATTCTCCGCATTGTGTGCTCGGAGGCACATGGTATATATGCCGGCATAATTTGCCTCGTAACCGCTAACAGCTGAGCGCACACGTGACAGCACAACCAATGACAGAACCTGGAGAGACATGACAAACACCCACGTGTCCAGCTGTCACTCAGGAAAAGCATGTGCTCTCATATCTGTGCTTTCGAGCACATTGTCTCAAAGGGGAACTGTGACAGAACCCCCCCAAAGGCACTTCTGGACCTGGAGGCTGAGCGACGACCTCAGCTGGACGTGGAGGCTGTGCGATGTTCTCAGCAAGACATGTAGGACAGCTCCCTCGGCTGTGCCAGGCAGCAGGACAGCTTCCTCGGCTGTGCCAGGCAGCAGGACAGCTTCCTCGGCAGAGCTAGACAGCAGGACAGCCTCCTTGGCTGGCAGGAGCTCCACCGTAGAGACCTCCTTGTAGGTTTCAGGCTGGAGCTCTGCTGTCCTCAATGACCCCCCCAAAGAAATTTCTAGGCTTGTCTTAGCAGACTCTGGCGTGAGCAGGACTAGATCCGCAGGCTTGGACGAGATGTCAGGAACTCGAGACTGGACTTGGACTTGGACTTGAGACTCAGAGACTTGAGACTGGACTTGGACTTGGACTTGGACTTGAGACTCAGAGACTTGAGACTAGACTTGGACTTGAGACTCAGAGACTTGAGACTGGACTTGGACTTGAGACTCAGAGACTTGAGACTCAGAGACTTGAGACTAGACTTGGACTTGGACTTGAGACTGGACTTGGACTTGAGACTCAGAGACTTGAGACTTGAGACTGGACTTGGACTTGGACTTGAGACTCAGAGACTTGAGACTCAGAGACTTGAGACTCAGAGACTTGAGACTCAGAGACTGGACTTGAGACTCAGACTTGAGACTGGACTTGGACTTGAGACTCAGAGACTTGAGACTGGACTTGGACTTGAGACTCAGAGACTGGACTTGGACTTGAGACTCAGAGAGTTGAGACTAGACTTGGACTTGGACTTGAGACTGGATTTTGACTTGAGACTCAGAGACTTGAGACTGGACTTGGACTTGAGACTCAGAGACTTGAGACTCAGAGACTTGAGACTCAGAGACTGGACTTGAGACTCAGAGACTTGAGACTGGACTTGGACTTGAGACTCAGAGACTTGAGACTGGATATGGACTTGAGGCTGGACATCAGCTTGGGACTCGACTGAGACGTCAGAGACTTGAGCTTTAGCTTGGACTTGAGCTCGGACTGGGTCTTTGAGCTTGGCTTGGACTGGAACCTGGAACTTGGTTTGGACTGGAACTTGGACTTGAGACTGGACATGAGCTTGGGACTTGGCTTGGACATGAGCTTGGGACTTGGCTTGGACATGAGCTTGCAACGCAACTGGGACGTCAGATACTTGAGCTTTAGCTGGAACTTGGACTCGGGACTTAGCTTTGATCTTGACGTCATAGTATACGTGGAATAGGGGCTCATCACCAGGCGCCCAAATAACTCCTCTCAGCACAGCATCCAGGTCATAGTTCTGCCCTGGTTCTCCGAACTCCTCCAGAAATAAGTCCAAAAACTGCTTGATATCCACCAGCACCCAGGGTCTAGTGGCTGGTACTCGCTGTGCCCATGTGCGAGCTGGGCCAACAAACCGAGACATGATAAACAGGATGAACAGGCTTTCCGTGGGCTTCGGGTCGTACAGTCTGGAGAAGTAACATTGACAGTCCACTACAAAGTAGTCCAGAGCCCCGAAAGATCCATCATACCTATCAGGCAATTCCTCAAAAATTCTTTGCTTAAATCAAATAGAATCCACAGCAGGGATACGTGGCATGGATTCCCGGGTTCGGCGTCCTCTCCGTTGCATCCATGGTTCAGGCGGAGAATTCTGTGATAACTGTGTCGGAGCAGATAAAGGGGCGGATGCAGTCTCAAATAATAATCTCAAAGGAGGTTTTATTTAAAGAGAGGCAGACAATTCCAAACGTGATCCATAAAGAAAGTCCAGAAACAGGCGAAGGTCAGGCGAACAGCAAACAGGCATAAACAAAGATCAAGGTCATAGTACGAAAAACAGGGTCGAGATATATATAAACATAAACATAAACAAACATGAACATGAACGTGGACGTAAACTAGGACGTGGGCCTGGGAGCGGATAACCCAGCGTGAACTATGACTAACACAAAACGTGGAATACTAAGTTGATTCTAAGTAACTCTAATTAATTCTCCGCGTTGTGTGCTCGGAGGTGCGCGGTATATATGCCGGCATAATTAGCCTCATAACCGCTAACAGCTGAGCGCACATGTGACAGCACAACCAATGACAGAACCTGGGGAGACATGACAGAAACATAAACAAACACCCACGTGTCCAGCTGTCACTCGGGAAAAGCACGTGCTCTCGTATCTGCGCTTTCGAGCACGTTGTCTCAAAGGGGAACCGTGACAGAATCCCCCCCCAAAGGCACTTCTCCTGGAGCGCCCTGAGTCATCACAGTCCGTTGGTGGCCCCGGGCCCCTGGGCTGAATGTCCCATGCAAAGGGGAACCGTGACAATGAGGAGTTCATTCACAAAAACAGATATCCACCATTTTAATACATTTTCATTAATCATTTTTTAAAGTGTGTGTTCCAGGTAATACAAATCAAGCTGCAGTTGTGCTGTTTTGATTACATTTATTTTCACTGAATTAAAACAACCCAACTGCAGATTGATTGATATTACCTGGAGTGCGCAATAAAAAACATGATTTTTAAATATTCATAAGAATGGAGATATCTGTTTTAGGTTTAATCGATTTCTAGGTTTAATCGCAGTATCATTTTAAGACCTCACCTGAAGCCCTGAAGGTCCAGATGCTTCTCACTCAACCTGCCCTAGGCATCTTTAGGCCTACTTGATTTCTGAGTTTCCTATGTGTAATAAATTATGCATTGATGAAGATACATAAACACATAGTTAACCTTTGGATCCCATTTATTTTTGAGGGAAGTGTTAATATTGAGTGAATAGGATCTTATGATGTTTTGAAGTAAGATTTTCTGACCAATATTGTCACGTATCCGGAAACTCTGGACTCCATTTCCCATCAGCCACTGCACTACACCACCTGACCACATGCACCTGACTCACGTTTTTTGTTAATGAGCACCGATGTGTATATATAGTCTTTGTCTGCACTCTTTCCCTGTCTTTCGTTGTTATAGACTCACGTCACTTCTGTCTCTGTGTTTTGTTTCATGCCACAGTATTATGCCCCGTTGTCTTAGTGTCTTTGTGTCGTTGCTCATTTGTTTAAAATAAATATTTAAAAATCTGCGATTGCTTCTGCCTCAACTCGCCAGACGTGACAGAATGAAAGACCGTGACTACGAAGCAGTAGATTTTTTATTTATTTATTTTTTTTCGGATACAGCAGTTTGCTCCCACCCTCCCTCCCCGATGGGTCTCATGGATTCCCCTCTGTTGCGGCCAGCCTCAAGGATTCCCCGCTGTTCAGCTACCTCAGAGTCAGCGCAGACGGTGGAGTCCTGTGGAGGAAGTCTCTCTCCGCCCGCTATGTGTGTGAGGGACGCTCCGGCTCCGTGCAGCCTCATGAATTCCCCTCTGTTCGCCGACCTCAAGGATTCCCCGGCTGTTCGGCTACCTCAGAGTCGCGCAGCCGGTGAGTCCTGTGAAGGAAGTCTCTGCCGCCCCGCTTATGTGTGTGAGGGACGCTCCAGCTCCGTGCGGACTCATGAATTCCCCTCTGTTCGCTGACCTCAGGGATTCCCCGCTGTTCAGCTACCTTAAGGTGCCTCAGCCTTCCTGTTCAGCTGCGGTCGTCGCTCAGCCTCCTTGTTCAGCTGGGGTCGTCGCTCAGCCTCCCTGCTCGGCTGTGGACGCCGCTTAGCTTCCCCTGCTCGGCTGTGGATGCCGCTCAGCTTCCCTGCTTCGGCTGTGGACGCGCTCAGCTTCCTGCCGGCTGTGGACGCCTCGCGCGCTTCCCTGCTCGTTCGCCTGTGGGCGCCCGCGCAGCTTTCCTGCTCGGCTGTGGACGCCCCGCGCAGCTTCCTGCTCGGCTGTGGGCGCGCGCAGCTTCCCTGCTTCGGCTGTGGGCGTGCGCTCTGCCTTCCAGCAGCTGTGGACGTCGCTCTGCCTTCCTGCTCGGCTGTGGACATCGCTCTGCCTTCCTGCTCGGCTGTGGACTCGCTCTGCCTTCCTGCTCGGCTGTGGACGTCGCTCTGCTGCCTTCCTGCTCGGCTGTGGACGTCGCTCTGCCTTCCTGCTCGGCTGTGGACGTCGCTCTGCCTTCCTGCTTCGGCTTGAGGAGTCGCTCTAAGCCGGCCTTCCTGCTCCGGCGCGGTGCGTCTCTCTGCCATCCTGCCCGCTGAGACGTCACTGTGCCTCCCATGTTCCGCGAGCGTGAAGCGCCCTTTCCCCTGCTCGCGCTCCGTGTGTCGCTCCCCCTTCCTGCTCCACGGAGGACGCCGTTCCCCCCTCATGCTTACGGGAGGCGTGCGTTCCTCCCTCGTGCCTCGCGGGAGAACCTCGCTCCCCCGCGAGCCTCGCGGAGAACCCTCGCTCCCCCCGTGTGCCTCACGGAGACCCTCGCTCCCCCCGTCGTGCCTCGCGGAGACCCTCGCGCTCCCCCGTGTGCCTCGTGGAGACCCTCGCTCCCCCGTGTGCATCGCGGGAGCCTCGCTCCCCCGCGCGCGGGAGCCCTCACCACTCCCCGTGCGCCTCGTCCAGGTACTTTGCTCCCCCCTTGAACCTCGGGGTGAGGCATGCTCGCTCTCCTGTCCCGTGGGGGCGTTGCCCCACTTTCATGCATTGCCAAGGACATCCCCCTGCTCCCTTGTGCCTTGGTGGACGCTGCGCCCTGGCCTCCTGGTTCTGCAGCGGTCTTTTGGCCCGGAGGCCGAGACCCCAGAGGGAGGCCCTTTGATTTTGGCGCTCCAGGTGTAGTGCCCCTTGGAGGGGGGTTCTGTCACGTATCCGGAAACTCGGGACTCCATTTCCCATCAGCCACTGCACTACACCACCTGACCACATGCACCTGACTCACGTTTTTTGTTAATGAGCACCGATGTGTATATATAGTCTTTGTCTGCACTCTTTCCCTGTCTTTCGTTGTTATAGACTCACGTCACTTCTGTCTCCGTGTTTTGTTTCATGCCACAGTATTATGCCCCGTTGTCTTAGTGTCTTTGTGTCGTTGGTCATTTGTTTAAAATAAATATTTAAAAATCTGCGATTGCTTCTGCCTCAACTCGCCAGACGTGACAAATATGTTGACTTTCAAAGGTTATACTGTATATTTGCTGAACATCCTAAAGACTGACTTTAATGCTGATGCCTCCCTACAATTCCAAAATATAATTCATAATTAGAACGTCACCTGAAACCATGAAGACGCAGCTGATTCATCCTGCACTACTGCAGCCTGCTGCTGTGTTTCCTGCAGACAAACTCGTTCATTAAATGACGACATTTTCATGGGATTTCTAGACTAAAATTCAACTCAACCTCATTTCATGTACACACCTATTTCATGTTCCAGCTAGCAACCTGATGTCACAGCTTCATCAGATCAGAACTCCAGATCCCAGAATGCAACACTTACCTCGCATGCACGCATGTACTCAATGTCCCCAGAGTTCTGATCTGAGACACCTGCTGCCAATCGCCTGACCCTTGCATGTCTTACGTTTCACGCTGCCTATATATTCACAGCCCCGCGTTGCTTTACTGTCATCCGCTCCCGCGATTGTGCCGTTTATAAACCTGGTGACACCTGACTGCTAGCCTGAAGATGACAGAAGCCAGAGTTAGCTTGCTAGTTAACGCTAGCTAACACGGTTAACTAACATCAGTTGACGTTACTTTCCGCAGTGTAAGGCTGGTGACGTTTGGTCACTAACAAGTTTTCATTTTACATCAATGTGGCTACTAGACAGTTAGTTTACTACCTATTATTTACGCTTTAGGTGGGGAAGAAGCTCCTGATGTCTCATCGTTTTTTTTCGGAGGCATGATATCTACAAAGTACAAAACGTGTTGTCATGGGAAAAAATATTTGATGTATGCTGTGCCCTGCGGGCAATAGAGGAAAGGGAGTAAAGTCATCTGAAAGAATAAATTCCGTGTCTGTACTCTACACTGGCAGTTTGATATTTGCATGTAAGGTGAGCCTTCAGATAGCCCCTCCCCCTTTAGCCAATCAAATGTTAGCATGCCTAAATCCTGGAGCTTCTGAAGCGGCAGGACAATTATTCTTTAGAGGATGTAGGAGATCAGGAACCGCATCATTCAAGAACGGACTGCAGAGATGGACAACGTAGCACCGTACGAAAAACTGTCATATAAAATGTTTAGCAGATTAGCCGCATTGTATTTTTTAGATAAAATTCAAAAATATTTAATTGCAACCAAATAAATTTTTCAATCAGTTAAATATTTTAAATGTATTAATTTATAATTCACGTGAATTGAACATCCATCCATCTATCCATCTCTTCATGAAAAGTCTGCACCATTACTAAAACAGGAATTATCTGCACCTGTGAAATGACACAATAATATCACAATAACTGACACATGCCATATTATAAAGGTTAAAAAGAGCTCTTGTAGTTTTCAAATGACCCCAGCACAGTGCCTCTGGGATTTATGGTGCAAGAGAAAGAGGCCACATTATCTGGCATTTTACTCAAGTCAAGTCAAGTGGCTTTACTGTCATTTCAGCCATTACAGCTGGTACAGTACACAGTGACATGAAACAACGTTCCTCCAGGACCACGGTGCTGCATAAAACAAAACCAGACTATGTGAGACGACACAGAACTAAAATAAAACCTACACATTTCTACATGAGGTGCACATGCAAACAGCACAAGACAGTACAGTAACTACTAAAACAGGACAATAGGACAATAGGAGACAGTGTAGCACCGAAGGTACACAGATCTAGTGTGGAAGTGTCTGATATGACTGGTACTGCAGAAGAATATCAATATACAGGACATATACTGCTCAGATTGGTGAAATATTCTGCAGGAGATTTTTACATTTAAACTACAATAAAGTCATGAAACTGCAAAACACTGATATTAATAATTAACCTAAAAATTCCTCTCAGTGCCTTAGAGAGTTTCTAATTAATGCCATCCAATTAGTTACAAATACAGCATCATGATGACACATTTCATATGTCGAGAAAAACACAAACTCATGAAACGCATGAAGTGGGATACACTCAGTAAGTTTAAAAAAGAGGTCAAGTTATTTACTACATATCGATCTTAGTAAAATAGTGGTAGAGGTGGGCGTGGTTAAATTATGTTGGTGTAGAAGGTGACATACAGAGCAGTCAATATAAAGTTTGATTCATTGCTGAGTAACGTGTTCCTGTGCCTGAACATTAATATTCAACATGTAGAAGGAGCTGCAGATAAGTTGCATGGAAACGTTTGTTCTGTGAGACTGGGTGGGGTGGGATTGGTCAGAGTTTGATCAGGAGCAGGTGGGATTATTCAGACTTTCTGTGTGGTTGTTGTAGATCTCAGGTTGTTGACCCTGTTGCTGATTTTTTTATTTTTGACGACTCTATACAGAAAATCCTTATCTAATGGTTTATTAATAATTAAAGAAATATTCAGTTAAGTGTCAGTCTCAGCTCTATAACGTGACTCTATTTAATGAATATTACAATTATTATAATAAAATATTAACTCTATAATAGTGTTTGGGAAAAAATACTTTATGTATGCTGTGCCACTCAGGCAATAGAGGAAAGGGAGTAAAGTCATCTGAAAGAATAAATTCCGTGTCTGTACTCTACACTGGCAGTTTGATATTTGCATGTAAGGTGAGCCTTCAGATAGCCCCTCCCCCCTCCCTTTCAGCCAATCAAATGTTAGCATGCCTAAATCCTGGAGCTTCTGGGAAAGTATGCTATTTAATTTACATGACTTCACTCCAAAGATAATGTGAACGAGTGAAATATTGGTAGGGACAATTCTGCCCTCCCAAAATATTGGTAGGGACATGTCCCTACCGTCCATATACAAACATACGCCCACCAGACAATATACTGGAAAAGGCCACTGAAACTATGAAATTAGCTTCTAAACCTGCGGAGTTTAGCTCCATCCCGAATCAAACACAGCTGAAAAAGCTCACCAAAGTCTTCAGGATTACTTGGAAATGACCGGCAGGTGGGTTTGATTTTCCTGAGTAAACTTACTAACTAACTAACTAACTAGTGCTTGAAATGAATATTTCACTTCAAAAACCTTTCACTGGCAGGATTGATCAAACTTTCAGGAGAAGCAGGTGGGATTAGTAAAATTTCTGCTGGAGCAGGAGGAATTGGTGAAACTTTCCTCTGTATCTTGGCAGCTTATTCCCCTCCACTGCAGAATGATTTGAAACGACTGAAGTTGGACTCGTTATTGTAAAGAAATCACATGTGCTGTAAATAGATGAGTCCTGTTTCAGTCACTCCCTTTCACATTCCTCAAACAGTTTGCAGGATTTGCTAAAGGTCATGAAACCCTGAGTGTATTACGCAAAATATCAGTAAAGAAGCTCTCTCAGATCTTAAAAGGGTGTGGGAAAGAGATTTAAACTGAACACAGAAGGAGGAAGTATGGGATAGAAGCGGCAGGACAATTATCCTTAGGGGATGTAGGAGATCAGGAACCGCATCATTCAAGAATGGACTGCAGAGATGGACAACGTAGCACCGTACGAAAAACTGTCATATAAAATGTTTAGCAGATTAGCCGCATTGTATTTTTTAGATAAAATTCAAAAATATTTAATTGCAACCAACAACAATTTCAATCAGTTAAATATTAGAAATGTATTAATTTATATAATTCATTTGTATTGAACATCCATCCATCCATCCAACTTGAAAATACTTCCGCTCAGAGTTGTGGATATAAGTGGAAACATAGCATTTAAAGCCGTTATCCTTCTTACTAGACGGAGTGACCGATGCCAACCTCACAATGCCGGCGACGATCGTAATGGCTTGACGCTGCTTCCGGCTTGACGCTGCTTCCCGCTTGACGCTATTATATTACTTTTCTTATTTCTATACTTTTCTTATTTCTATACTTTAAGTATATATATTTACTTTGAATTTCACAAATATAAACAGTAGTTTAGATAAAACTAATCGTAATATTGTGGTGTCGCTAAATTCTGGTTTGTTTGTACAAAAAAAACGACTAGCTTGCGATTAGCTTTTACGCCGCCTAGCATCGCGGTTAGCAGTAACCGCTAGCATCACCTACCACTAGCCTACCTTTATGT
This sequence comes from Ameiurus melas, assembly GCA_012411365.1. Lineage (NCBI taxonomy): Eukaryota > Metazoa > Chordata > Actinopteri > Siluriformes > Ictaluridae > Ameiurus > Ameiurus melas. The sequence goes on along the minus strand of CM022766.1, from coordinate 24,057,051 downwards.
TTGTATTTCATATTTTGAATTTATCACTGTTCTGTTTTAAAAAAAACAAAACAAATATGTCCACCGTCTCTCCTGTTCTGAGTGCAGATGACTCCGCTTCGAGCTTCACATGGTGTTGCTGGAACTGGAGGATGTGGAGAGGAGGATCCGCGGCCTACTTGACCAGCAGGCCCAGCTGCAGGAGCGACTAACCGCGCTGGAATCATCTTGTGCTTCTGTCCACACACCCAAGGTAAACACACAGTGTGGTATTTCCACCCCAGCCCCCCTATGCCGTGTGTTTCTCTGTGCAGGGATCGTGCAGCCAGGACCTTCCCAGCCACGGGTCTCCGTCACACCGGGCGCCAACACACCTCGGGGCTTGGGTGAACCAGCGGCGGAAGGCTGCACCCCCGTGCGAAGGTCTCTCCACCACCGGTGTTCCAGATTCCAACCCGGAACCGCTCCCCCTCTCTGCCAGACCAGACCCAACGCTTTGTGATCGTCGGAGACTCCATCGTACGGAACGTCCGTGTAGCTTCATCCAAAGGTAAGGTGCACACACACTGTTTTTCTGGTGCTCGTGTTCTTGATGTCACTGTGCAGGTATCCAGGATCCTGAAGGACGAGCGATTGAGCTGGTTGTTTGCACCGGAACGCACCAGGCTACGGCAGACGGAGGTTCTGAAGAGAGGACTTCACCAGCCTGATCGGACGGGCGAGGCAGATCACCCACAGCGAGGATCATCGTCTCTGGACCTCTTCCCACATTCAGACGTGGAGCAGAAAAGTTCAGTAGACTTCTCGCTTTCAATGAATGGTTAGTCTCTTGGTGTAATGAGCAGAATCTAGTGTTTGTTAATAACTGGAATCTGTTTTGGGAGCGCCCTAGGCTGTTTCGTCCTGATGGCCTGCACCCCAGCAGCGTTGGAGCCGGAACCGCTGTCCGAGAACATCTCCAAGGCGCTTCACTCCAAGTGACTCTCTACCGTAAGTACATCTTCTGACAATAACAGTCAGTTTAATCAATGTTCATTTAATAGTCAATCACCAGTAATAAATACTATTGAGACTGTGTCTGTTCCCCGAGCTATACACATAAATAGGAAATCTCTGTAACCTTTCGTAACCTAATTAACATAAAATTAAATCATATTGAATGCACAGCCAGCATTTTTGATCTGAAGCTAGGACTATTAAACGTTAGATCTCTTATGTCTAAGGCTCTTATTGTCAACGACATCATTACTGACCAGGAATGTAATTTAATGTGTTTAACGGAAACTTGGGTTAAACCAAATGAGTACATAGCATTAAATGAAGCCAGTCCTCCTGGATACAGTTATGTACATCAGCCTCGTTCAACTGGTAGAGGAGGAGGTGTTGGTCTTATCCATAGTGAAAATCTAGTCATCACACAAAAATATAGTCATAAGTTTAATTCCCTTTGAAATTTTTATACCAGTGTAAATCCCATAGCCAAAAAAAAATAAGTCAATTCCTCTAATTATTATTTACAGACCCCCAGGGCCTTATACTGAATTTCTTAGTGAATTTGCAGACTTTGTATCAAACCTGGTTGTGTCTGTAAATAAAGCATTAATCGTCGGAGATTTTAATGTTCATTTTGATAACCTGGAGGACCCTCTGAGAACAGCGCCGTCGTGTCCATCTTAGATTCAGTAGTAGGGATTAATCAGAACGTAATCGGGCCTACTCATAGTGGTGGTCACACTCTTGACCTCATACTAACATACGGACTAAGTATAGAAAATATTGAAATTATTCCACAGTCGAAGTTATCTCCAGACCACCATCTTATCTCATTCATAATCCGTATGATTGTAATAATATCTCCACCTCGCCCGCTACCGCGTAAAACGCATATCACATCAGCTACTGCACTGAGCTTCATAAATAACCTACCAGAGACATCAGTTAGATTTGGATCAGCGCCTGATCCAGTAGAACTCGATCAGGCAACTGGAAAGTTTGGAGTCAACACTCCGTTGACACTAGATAGAGTGGCTCCACTCAAAAGGAAAATAATTAGACAAAAAAAATTAGCACCCTGGTATAATGATCTAACGCGATCCTTAAAACAGAAATCTAGACAATTAGAACGTAAATGGCGCCAAACCAAGCTGGAGATATTTCAGACAGCATGGAAGGAGAGCCTACTGCAATATAGGAAATCTCTTGTAGATGCTAAAAGATCTACTTCTCCACCTTAATAGGAGACAACCAAAACAATTCCAGATTCCTCTTCAACACGGTAGCAAACTAACTAGGAATAAAACCACTTCAGAGGAAAAACTCAATCATTTCATAGCAGTGAGGATTTTATGAAATTTTCATTTATAAAATTGAAAATATTAGAGATGAAATACAGGCCATTAAATTACAACCGGTCAGTAATATAACAAACCCATTAGATGACAATGTGGCAATACGGATCAATGCTTAGAGTGTTTTGCTCGCTTATAGAGAGACCCGACCTAGCTACACTAATCTCATCAGCTAATTCATCAACCTGCATACTAGATCCTATACCCACATGTTTGTTTAAACAGATTTGTCCAGGAGTAATTAAGTCACTTTTAAATATAGTAAATTCCTCCCCCTAACCACTGGCTATGTCCCTAAATCTCTAAAATTAGCAGTTATTAAACCATTGATAAAAAAACCTGACCTTGACCCATCTCAATTATCCAATTATAGACCAATATCGAATCTCCCTTCATCTCTAAGATTCTAGAAAAGGTAGTAGCAAAACAGTTATGCTCATACTTAGAAAGGACAAACATTCATGAAATATATCAGTCAGTATTTAGACCTCATCACAGCACAGAGACAGCACTAGTTAAAGTAGTAAATGACCTTCTTCTGACCTCTGATCAGGGTTGTGTCTCGCGTGTTGTGTTACTAGACCTTAGTGCAGCTTTCGATACCATAGATCACACTATTCTCCTTGATAGATTAGAAATGTAGTTGGTATTAAGGGAACAGTCTCTCTCCTGGCTCAGGTCTTATCTGACCGATCGTTATCAATTCGTAGATATAAATGGTGATTTCTCCATGCGTACTGAGGTTACTTTTGAGTTCCCCAGGGTTCTGTTTTAGGCCCACTGCTTTTACCTTATATATGTTACCCCTAGGACAAATTATTCGTAAAACATGGGAATTAGCTTCCACTGTTATGCTGATGATACACAGCTGTATGTGTCAGCGGGCCCAGAGGACAGACAGAAGCTTAGTAAAGTGGAGGACTGTGTAAATGACATTAGATGTTGGATGTTAACTAACTTCCTTTTACTTAATTCTGATAAAACAGAAATACTTTTATTAGGGCCCACGTGTAGCTAGAAGTAATCTTCCTGACTACACAGTAACTCTGGATGGTCTTTCTGTTTCATCATGTACAGCAGTTAAAGACCTCGGAGTGATTATTGACTCCAGTCTATCATTTGATGCCTCATGTAGATAATATTACTAGGATAGCGTTCTTTCATCTCAGAAATATTTCTAAGATAAGAAACATACTGTCACTACATGATGCAGAAATACTGGTTCATGCATTCATCACATCTAGATTAGATTACTGTAATGCCTTACTGTCTGGATGTTCCAGTAAGAATACAAATAAACTCCAGTTAGTCCAGAATGCAGCTGCTAGAGTCCTAACTAGAACTAGAAGATACGACCACACCCCGATCTTATCCACACTGCATTGGCTCCCAGTGAAATCTTGCATTAACTATAAAGTACTTTTATTAACCTATAAAGCGCTACATGGTCTTACACCACAATATCTAAGCGAACCTTTTGGTTTTATATGATCCTCCACGCCACCATACTCAGTAAAAAGATGCAGGTTATTTGACATTACCTTGAATAGTGAAGGCTACAGCAGGGGGAAGAGCCTTCCGCTTTATAGAGCCCCACAGTTATGGAACAGTCTTCTATTAGTGTCTGGACTCAGACACAGTCTCACTGTGTTTTAAGTCTAGGCTTAAAACATATTTGTTTACTCAAGCTTACCCTGACTAGATTATATCTCACTACTTCACAGTCCTAATAATCGTTTTTCTCCCTCTCTCTCTTTTTGCCGAGCCACACGAATTTATGGAGATACTGGAGATCCAGATCCCTTCTGCCTCTGGATGAGCCCAAATCTTCTGCTGGGACTACGGCTGCTCCTAAGGCCATACAGACTTCTCATTGTCACATTATCTGTGTTACCCAGATGAGGATGTGTTTCCCTTCTGAGTCTGGTTCCTCTCAAGGTTTCTTCCTCAAAAAAACATCTTAGGGAGTTTTTCCTTGCCACCAGCTCAGTTGGGATAAATTCCATTTGTTTTATACCTGTTTGTCTCTGTTTATACCTGTTTCTATTTCTTTAAAGCTGCTTTGAGGCAATGACTATTATAAAAAGCGCTATACAAATAAAATTGAATTGAATTGAAAAGTATCTACATTTACTTGAGTCATTCACCACCGGTGTCCAATGTGACACCGTAAACACATTCAATGCTGCATTTATTTTACTCAAAATGTACTTTATAGGTGATTTTACTCTTTATTAAACATGATTTAATAAATGGGATGAATAAGAAGCCTTTAGTTACACTTCCTCTCTTCCACTTCTGCAATGGTGCAGATTTATATTTATTAATAAACTGACAGAACATATTCATATCAATTATAAAAGAAACAGTGGCCCTAAAAGTGAACCTTGTGGAACGCCATGTTTGGAGACTGTAATCCAGCTGGACCCAAAAGGAACATTAGGTTCAGGCATAGATCATTTAAACCAATTAATAACTGTGTTTCTACAAGAGTTTTTACATCCAGTCAGGTAAAATTTCATTAGTGCCTGTGTCTGTGTTATTATTAAGTAGGAATAAGGTACATGAAATGGTTTATGAGAAGGTTATTTCCTGTAAGAGAGAGAGAGAGAGAGAGAGAGAGAGAGAGAGAGAGAGTGAGAGAGTGAGGTGTAAGTGAGATTTGCAAGAACAGAACTGAATAGTTTAATTTCTCCCAGAATAGAGCAGAAACTTCACCAGATGTTCAACTTCCTTCAGTCAAACTCACTGAAGCACAACACACAGCACTGAATCTACAGCTAATCCCACTCTCTCATCACACTGATCATCACTATTAACTCCAATAAAAGAACACACAACGTCCAAAACTCAGCTTTATTTCAGCAAAAACTACAGGAAGAGCAACAGGACAGTGAAGAGAGTAAAGACAGAAATGTCAGCATTGTGTAGAATTGAATCTCTATTGTAGATGGATCATAAGCAGCTCTATGTTAAACTCTATCTTGGATCCATTAGCCTACACACTGACTCTTTCTGAACGTGACCAGATGATAGACGTTGTTATGGGAGGCCCTACAGCTGAACTCCTCCCCCTTTTCCCAGATGTCTTTGCTGAGGGTCAGGGTGCTGCTGCAGCTGTAACGGCCGTTCTTCTCTATTTCTGCGCTGGTCAGAACCTCGTTCTTCACCACTGAGCCGTCCACTGTCCAGCTCACCAGCCCCTGAGGAGAGTAGCCAGACAGCAGGCAAAGGCAGCAAGGCCCGATCCCCTCAGACAGCTGCAGAAGGGACGAAGGAGCAGAGACACGGAGGGAGCTGAGGGACCCGGCTGAAGAAGAGAAACACACACACACACACACACACAATTAGAAATGATTATGAAATATTTCTGTAACTTTGTGGAACTGTCTGATCTTACAGAGTAATTAAGTCTAATCAAGTCTGACTTCATGACTGAGTTTCATTGAGTACTTTATTATTTGACATCAGTTTCAGTGCAGAGACAAAACAAACATGTTCCACACTGTCATTTATCTGGGAAAATCTTTTTTTATAACAAGTGTTATTACTTTATAGTTCAAACCTTCAGCATATTTAACTGCAGCAAATACAAATGTAGCTGATTACAGAAATATTCATTGTTTAACACAAACACACACAGCAGCTTTCATCTGGATTTTACATCAGCACAAAGTCACTCTATTTATTAAATGTTTATTATAGAGGAACTGCAGAGTTATTTGCATGTTGAATATATAGCAAGTGTGGAATTATTACATATTTAACATCAATAATTGTAGATTTGTTGAATGTTCAAGAACATTGATATGGGATCTGTTCTGATACTGAAATGTGTTCCCTCATCAGAGCTTAATAAATACACAACATCAATTATGCAATTATAAAACATAAATAATCTGTTTAGTTGAAGTTTATTTATTCATGTAATTAGTAATGAACTAAATGGATTTTGTGTTAAGAAAACACACTTACTGTTCACCACGAGTTTGGAGCCTCCACCAAAAGGTGTACCACAGTGATACATTCTAATGAAACCATCGTATAAAAACCTCCATCACACTGCAGTGCACACACACACACACACACACACACACACACACACACACGCACTTGCCAGTCTATGTTTCAGTGCTCTGCGAGTGTTTATAGCCTCTGTGACTTTAACACTTCATGACTGAGAGCTGTTGCTCAGCAACTCCACCCACAGCAACCATGACTTTGATCAGCTCTTCATCTGCACACTGGCCCTCTCGGACTCAAGGTGAGAGTTTAACATCAACTCACAGCCTCACACACTTCATTTCATACTAATTCTACACCACTTTACAGCATAGAAACACAATCTATGTTTCTCTTCAGGATCCAGAGGTCAGGTGACTGTGACTCAGACTCCTTCCAGTGCAAACTGTTGATCCAGGAAACACAGTCACCTTCAACTGTAGAACCAGTAGCAGTGTGTATAGTGGTAACTGGCTCCGCCTGGTACCTGCAGAAACCTGGAGAAGTTCCTAAACTCTGATCTATGCTGCTACTAATTTACAGTCAGGAACTCCAGCTCGTTTCAGTGGCAGTGGATCTAATACTGACTCACTCTGACCATCAGAGGAGTCCAGACTGAAGATGCAGGAGATTACTACTGTTAGAGTTTACATTATATCAGTAGTAGCTGGGTGTCCACAAGTTTTGAGCGCACCGTACAAAAAACCTCGGTCAGTGAGAGTGCACAGAGAAGCACTGCTGCAGCTGGGAGACGACTGCAGGTGCTGAGGGGAGGATGTGATACGGCACAACATGACGCACACTGTGGACCGAGAGAAAATGCGGAGTTAAGCATGTTCCCTGGGAGAAGCGAACGAGACATTGCATTTAGCAGTATGGGGAACGCACGCTTGCGCGTGACCAGTATCTGAAGCTTGGGTAAAATCATGCCTCTACTTATAGGCCTGCCATGATCAGGTGATCAGGCAATTAAGCGCGTCGGCATGATATATATATGGCACCTGGGAAACCACGCCGCCAGCCTCTATTATCTGAAGTGAAGACGCAATTCTCAGGCCTGCCCCGGTATGACAGTATATATACATATACATATGACAGTATAACCCCGGTATATTCCCATACTGTTAAGCTAAATACAACGTCTCGTTCCATTCTCAGGGAACAGGGTTACATGCGTAACCCAGACGTTCCCTTTCAAAGGGAACCACGTTGCATTTAGCAGTATTGGAACGGAATACCACTCAGTCATACCGAGGGTACGGCCTGTTCAAAAATACTCAAACCCGAGGGTCACTGCAGGACACTCAAGCCTGGGGAGGGAATGACTATCCAGGCTGTATACAAAAATGACCGTGGTGAGGCATAGACCAGCCTGCATCCGCACACACATCCTGCAAGGATACCCCTTTGGACAAAGCATTCAATAATCCAAGTAGAGATGCATTGCTTTGACACAGCATCACTTTTCCTGTCGCTGCCAAAGCAGACTAGTAGCTGTTCTTACTTACGCCACTGGCCGGAGCGGTGGACGTAAGTACAGAGAGCGCTTACTGGACACAGCGGGTGCATCCTCTCTTGTTCTGGTGTGAAGGACAGAGGAGGGCAGAAAGCTTGCAACACCACAGGGTGGGCAGCCAATGTAGGCACTTTAGGAAAATAATATGGCCTAGGATACAGGAAGGACTTGGCTTATCTAGGGGTAAAGTCAAGGCAGGAGGGGCAACAGGGAGAGCTTGTAGACCTCCCACTCGCTTGAGAGTCAGGGCCTGTAAAAGAGCTACCTTTAGAGTCAGAACCTTCTCAGAGGCTGACTCTAAGGGCTCAAATGGGGTCCCTGACAGACCTTCCAAGACCACAGCAAGGTCCCAGGAAGGTATGCATGGCCTGCAGATGGGCCTCAGCCGTCTGACACCACGCATGAACCTCGAAGTTAGAGGACGTTGCCCCACAGAAGCTTCATCAACAGGGGCAGGGCTGGCCGGAACGGTGGCCACGTAACCCCGATAGTAGAAGGAGCCAACCCGCTGAGAAACGTTCTTGTCAGAACTCCAGGACTGTAGCTATTGCGCAGTTCACTGGGTGTAGCTGACGTTCCTCACACCACCAGACAAAAAGGTGCCACTTGAGCGCATAAATTTCCTTGTAGATGGTGCTCTAGCATTTAACATGGTCTCTACCACCTCAGTTGTGCGACCAGAATCTATGAGCTGGTGCCCCTCAGGGGCCAGACCCACAGCTTCCTTAGTTCTTGCCAAGGATGATAAATCAACCGTGTGGCTTTTGAGATGGTAGGTCCACCCTAAGGGCTCAAATTGGGCACCTGACAGAACGTCCAGGACCACAGGAGGTCCCAGGAAGGTATGCACGGCCTGCAGATGGGCCGCAGCCGTCTGACACCACGCATGAACCTTAAAGTTAGAGGACGTTGCACCATGGAGGCTCCATCAACAGGGGCATGGCTGGCCGAAACAGCGGCCCAGTAACCCCGATTGTAGAAGGAGCCCAGCCTGCTGAGAATCGTTTTGTAAGAACTCCAGGACTGTAGCAATTGCTTAGTTCACTGGGTCTAGGTGACGTTCCTCATGCCACAAGACAAAAAGGTGACACTTGAGTGCATATGATTTCCTTGTGGAAGGGATCCACTCCAGGGGCTCGAATGGGGCAGCCGACAGACCTTCCAGGACCATAGAAGGTCCCAGGAAGGTATGCGTGGCCTGCAGATGGGCCGCAGCTGTCTGACACCACGCATGAACCTCAAAGTTAGAGGATGTTGCTCCACAGAGGCTCCATCAACAGGGTCATGGCTGGCCAAAACGGGGGCGCAAGTAACCCTGATTGTAGAAGGAGCCCAGCCCACTGAGAAATGTCCAGCAAGAACTCCAGGACCGTAGCTATGCGCCAGTTCACTGGGTCTAGCTGATCGTTCCTCACACCACAAGACAAAGCTGCCACCGGAGTGCATACGCTTTCCTTGTGGATGGTGCTCTAGCTTTTAACATGGTTTCAACAATCTCAGTTGTGAGACCCGAATCTATGAGCTGGTGCCCCTCAGGGGGCAGACCCACAGTTGCCGAGTTCTGGCTGAGCGTGATAAATCCGCTCTCCAGCTTGAGACAGTAGATCCGCTCTAGGGGGCTCGAATGGGGCACCCGACAGACCTTCTGGGGCCATAGAAGGTCCCATATCGGAAGGTATGCGCTGCAGATGGGCCTCAGCCATCTGAGACCACGCATGAACCTCGGGGTTAGAGGATGTTTGCCCCACAGAGGCTCCCTCAACAGGGCGTGGCTGGCTGAAATGGCGGCCACCTAACCCTTATGGTAGAAGGAGCTCACCCCGCTGAGAAATGTTATTGTAGGAGCTGCAGGACTGTAGCAATTGCGCAGTTACTGGGCCTAAAGTGGATCCCTCAGGACAGGAATCTCCCAAGGAGTACCTCTGCAGAGATATTATCTCTCAGAACCATGTCCTGAGCTGCCAAAAAAGGTGCTACTAGCAGACTATCTTGGCGAACTCTTCGCTAGAGCTAGTGGGAGCAGCGATGGGGGAGACAGGCAGATGTGACCTCAGCCACATGTGTGGACTCCACCCTAGGCTCCCAAGATACAGCTTTATCTAGCTCATTGTTGATAGGATTCCGACACTACACCTGTTGGGGATAGAAACCCCCTCATCGTAGTAGAATCCTATAACCCCTAGAAAAGTTATCCACTGCACCGGGAAAGCCAACTTTTCTGAGATTCAACCTGAGGCCCAAGCTCTTCACTTCAGCGAGAACAACATCTCAATGTTGAACTGCCAGCTCCCTGGATCGTGCTAGAATTAACTAGTCTCCCAGGTAGTTTGGTACACAGATGCCCTGAGTCCCAATGGAGCCAGAGTGACATCCATGCACTTTGTGAAGGTGCGAGGGGATAAAGCTAGCAATATTCCAATGCGGAAACACGCACCTTTTTAGATCTATCACCACAAACCAGTTCTCGAACTGGATCTGTGGCACGATAAGTTTGAACATCAGCCTCTGAACCTGTATGTCCGAAGAGTAACGGTTCAGATGATGCAGATCTAAAATTGGCGGCATATTCCCACTTTTTGCAGAACAGGAAATAAAGGCTGTAAACCTCCTTCCTGAGGGGACCGGGTACATGTTTCAGGACCCCATTGTCTAAAAGGGAGCTTACTTCCTGCGCCTAACGTTGGGCTCTGGTCTGTGCTGAACTTCTGTGGTGAGTACACCTGTGGAACGGGGGTCGAGCTATAACTGGACATGGTAACCCTTTCTATGGTAGACAGAACCCATGGAGACACATTTGACCGGAGGCTTGCATGCTGCCCGATGGTCTTCTAGTGACATTAGCTATTCCACATTCTATTGGAGATAAGCATCAGATTTTCGTTGCCCTGTGACAGCTTGCTGACCAGGGAACACGAAAACTTGGGGACCACCTTGGCTAGGGGAGGCCCTACAGTATCACTGGGGGCTACCTGCAACCTCATGTCCCCAGATACACCCCTCCACAGTCCCTCAGGACCGCTCATCTTGGCCGCTTGGCCTTTATGATCATTCTCAGATCAGGCCTAACAGCAGACCACGACTGTGGCCAGCCGGTTCCCCTGGCTGTCTGTGGGGGTGTGGCGGCCATTCCGCCTTCTGGGTTTCCCCATACTAGTGCTGGCCCAGGCTCCACCTTTCGTGGACACCCAGATGAGCTTAGAGACAACTTTTTTGCCATAAGTCGCTCACTCAGCAGGTCTGCATTGGTAGGCCTACAACCCTGTAATTGTCTGTGTGACAGACAAGCAAGACTACTACTGCATAGGCTTCGTCCCACCACGCCACCTTGGATGCAGGCCGGCCCTGTAATTACCTGCTGTCGGGTGGAAAGAGGCTAGCAAGGCGCCTCCTCCACCTCGGGCATAGCTAAAAAGCCATGCCATTCATTCCCACAATGGCAGAATAAGCCATCATTGTGGGGTTATGACTATGGCTTAAGTATGGTTTTCCCAGAAGTTTGAGATTTTGTCATAACTTCTGGAAGACAGGGAGTTTCTGCAGTGTGAAGTATTTACTTTCACTAGGTAATCACTTCAAGCAGCTCTTTGCTACGCTGCTCTCAGTTTGTATAACACACCCTTCTAACTCTTGAATCAGAGAGGGATTATTACCCTTTGGCTTTCCTCGCCTAGCAGGAGGAGATAACGTGAACTCCAAAATCCGCGGAGAGCTGAACCGGAAGACAGAGCAAGAGATAGAGCAGCGCTTGTCTCCAGCTCCTCTTCCGGATTTAAGAGATCCCCGAACCTGAGAGCGGTTGGCTGCCTCGGCAGTGGGCAAGATCCGCGAGGCTTTGAAACTCGACTACCGCTTCCGCTTCCTTTTTCGTGAAGAGCAGCGAGTTGAGCTGCTAATGTAGCGTTACCATGAGCAGCCTCTAGTGGTACCGTAGCCCCATACTACACCACTAACACTTCACGCAGAATGTGCACTTTTCCCCCTGTGATGAAAGCGGGAGCACGCGTTACATAATAACTCTTTTCTAAACTTCTCATTACTTACCTCTCCTTTTCTTTAAAAAAGGATAGAAAAGTTAATAGATTTTGAGAAAATATCGAAGTAGAAATGAAGCGTTTTTGTCACACAATCAACAGACATGCAGTCCCGCTGAAGATAATAAGGCTGGCCGTGTTCACAGGTGCCTATATTTTTTTTATATATATATATATATATATATATATATATATATATATATATATATATATATATATATATATATATCATGTGAGTATTTTAATTGCCACGTCACCTGATCATGGGCGTCATAAGTAGAGGCATGATTTTACACAAGCTTCAGATACCAGTCACGCATTATACGCTCCCATACTGCTAAATGCAAGGTCGAAGGTCCAGGAACACACCACACTAACTCACTAATGCACACACACATCTGTGAGAGGAGTCCACCTTTCTCAACTGTGGACACACAAACCATTCCTCCTCATTCCTCATCCACTGCTTAGTAATTATCTTTATCCTCATTTAGATCATTAAGAAAGTATTTATTATATTTATATTTTGTTGCATATATGATTTACCAAAACAGATATTTTTGATTAATATCAAACACTAAAATAATATTATAAAATATTAACTCTATAATAATGTTCATTAAATAGAGCCACTTTGTAGAGTTGAGTCAGACATTTAACTGAATATTTAATAAAGATTAATAATGATTCATTAATAATTATTAGCCATTAGATAATGATTAATTCAGTGTTCAGGTCCCCGTGACCCTGAAGGAAGGATAAGCGGTATAGGATGGATGGATGACATCAGACTTACTGGCGTATCATCGAACTTCTGCAAACACTACAAGTCTTGCACAGTAGCTTGCTACAGTAAGACATTTTGAAACTACTACGCATCGCACTAATGCTATTACATGACTGGTGTGTGCTGATTGTGTTTGTAGAGAAGAGAAGTTAGA
>CM022766.1:24015614-24043881 GCA_012411365.1 Ameiurus melas | reverse complement strand
CACCCATGACACCCATTCCAGCTCCCCAAGTTCTGATCTTCTCCCCTTTTACCAGTTCATCTCATTTATTATAGTGTGTGTACCGCTCTGTTAGTTACTCTCATTGATAAGTCTTATAATGTGTATTATCCTTGCTCTGTGTTTGAGAGTCTTACTCTCTTTGTTTCTTTTAAGCAGCGTAGAAGCAGCATTTATTTTGTTACATCTACATTCAATTAGAAATTCTTACAGGAAACCTGGTTTGAAACAGTATAAAATGTCTTTGCTGATATTGTTCGGTTTTCACTTTGACTCTGATGAACCCAGAGTGTTCGTACTTTGTCACTGCCATGATGCAATACAGTTCTTCTTCCTTGAGATCTTGACATCCCATCATTTTTTCTTACACAGGCAAAGGGATATGCAGGCAGGTGATACACAGCGAAATCAAAATTCCAAACAATAAAAGAGGCCGTTCCAATGCAGTAAGCCTTCCAATAAGAAATTAAAGACCAACAGAAGCGGTAGAATAAAAGCGGTTCAAAACTGTTTGGTCACCGGCATCTTCCACTGTCTAACTAAGAGTCTACCTGAGCAAATGGAAGGCACCATGTTAACTCATCAGGTGACCTGCAGCAAATGTTCAAATAAAAGTCTTAAGCCAAAGGCCAATTAATACAAATCAAAAATAAGAGTATATTTATATATGTATATTTATACTGTAGAGTCTGCATTCTGATTGGTCAGAAGGTGTCGAGTACACATTTTGTAGCATTGTAGTCTGATACTTAAATGACTTTGTTTGGATTTTATGTATGAATCTACACAAAGCAGCCGACAATATTAGGATCCATATAGTCTGCAAAAGTTATTTACAAATAACCAAGACATCAAGGGTAACTCTACATAGGTGGTACTTTTTGCATATCTTTTTTCTGGGAAAATGCATGTAGTTTACCTTTATACCATTAATCTTAAAGCTAATTAAATGCATTATGCATCATGCATTAAATCTATAATTATAAATAAAAAATATATAAAATGATTTTATAAAGTGCAAACAAGCCCTGAAGCCAGCTGGAGTCTTAAATCGTGTTTTACATAAAATGTCTGCCTGAGGTCAACAGTGAATTTATTTATGGTGTTACACGCACACTAAGTGGTTAATGGGTCGTATGGAAGAAGAAACTTCAGACTTTAATAATAAACATTGGTTAATTCAATAATATTTAAAGTCTCCAGGCTTCCGACCCTGAAGAAGGAGAGGCGGTGCGGTAGAATGGATGGATGGATATTCATTTGTTCTTTTAGCTAACCTACTATAGTAAATCAGGCAGAGTATCCAGAGAAAAGTTACAAAAGAAGAAAAAGAAGAACAACTTCACAGATTCTGATTGGAAGATGCCCTCATTATGCCCTCAGGTCACTATGGATATTGGGTAATGCTATTTGGCGTGCTTAATGAACTCTCTATTTTCCAGTCTGTCATTAATGAAGTATTCAAAGACATGCTCAGAGAATTGTGATTGCCTGCATACTAGATGAAAATGTAATTATATAAAAATAACGCGCATATAAAAAGATGCTTGAACTTTATATATATATTCTGCTCAAAAAAAAATAAATAGAACACTTAAACAGCACAATGCAACTCCATGTGTTCCCTTTATCTTTCTCAAAGCGGAAAAACTCAAGTGCCACCTTCCTGGGATGTCAAGATGGTGTTGTCAGGACGAAGCCAAGGTTCAAGCAGTAGCAGAGTAGACCACTAACTAAACTTTCTATTTCTGTAAATGATTCATCAGAAACTTGCGCATCATTGCAACCCCTCTCACATCACTCCTTACAGGAAGATGAGGAATTCTTCTGCAACACCAGAGCAGGACATCCTAGCAGGGGTGTCAAACTCACTGTAGGTAACGGGACACATTACACTTATATCAAGTGGGCTGGGAAAAAATCACTTTAATAGACCAATAACATCAGCAACTCCTCTTAAATGTGTTATCAGCGTTTATCTGCTATGTTCTGAATGCACACACAGATTAAACCCTAAATCTACAAACTACATACAGATTTTTTTTCTAAAACACCTAGGGTTACGGTGCTAAGTAAACTCTAAGTCTAATAAAAAAAAAAAATAAATAAAATAAAAAGCGATTGTATAGGTTTTCACCCCTTGCTGTGACCCCGAAATTAGTTCTTTTGGAAAGAGACTTGGTTACAGAGTCAGAATTTGAATTTACTAATAAGCGTACTTTTTCGTGTATTTTATCAGATGGTTTAGTAGTGTTTATTGGCCCTGAGCCGGTTTTTGCTCCAGTCTGCCCCTGGTGGAGAATGAGACTAGTAGTAAGAAAACGTAAAAAGACAAACAGTACAAAAGAACTCTTGGGAGTGAACATACCTGTGGTGCAAAAGAAAGTACACTCATGAATACAGCAGAAGTGGCAGACAGTATGATTCCCCTGAAGAAAATAAAATGGATGAATAAATTAGTCACAGTGTAAAAGCTAACAGATGTTGGCATTTAGCAAAACGCTCGTGACTAGCCATGTTAAATCCACTTGCTAAAACTCTCTTCATGACTGAATTGATAAATAGAATACACAGTAATTCAATAATGTCACTATGCCGATCTGATACTTATACAAAATACTTGTGTACATTTCCTCATTATTTCACTGATAAACATTTTGGGCAAAGCATACAGTAAGACACATTCCTCTTTCTGCAAAAACAACAAAATACACACCTCAAAAAACAACAGAAACCCTCATAACATTTCTAATGGTTTTAATTGTTCTAATGGGAAGTGTAATGGTTTTAATGGAGAACTGAGACGGTCCTTGTGGTTCTCTACTGGTAATTTGTTGCCATATCTTGATTGCATGTTATGTCTAGTGGATACCATTAAGGGCTCATAACAGTAGTAGATAATAGTTTTAGTGTTTAGCTGATGGTGTGTAAAGGTATCTGTAGTGGAAACCATTAGCATTTCTGTCATGGAAGTTATAAATAAATAAAAAATAAATAAAAGTGCATATTTGGTTAAATGAATTTAAATAAAGAATGTACAAGCATGAACTCAGGAAGTTAGATCAGTGAAGTATAAACACATGAACATAAAGGTCTTCAACTTTAATAGTTCCACTTTACACTTCGTGTGCTTTGCATCGTATTCACCCTATGCAAGATACACAGGTGAGTGTGTAACAATGTCGCTCACGTTGTTGCTGCTTCTGCACATGCACACAAAGTCACGTGTCAAGTATAAACCAGGTTCCTCTGCTTCATGACTGAGTGGCGTATCACAAAACACCAGCGTGGATATTTTACTATATCCACATACCTGTTGTGTGTTTTATTCCCTCTATATGTATGTGACAGCGGAAAGAGATTCACCCTTCAAAACACACCTCCTGATTTTTAAAAAAGCTGAATCAAGGCCTGCAAGTTCACTCCTCCCACTAGACTGGTAAACCAGTGCAACGAAATGGTTCCTTTGGTTTTTAGTCACTTACAGTACCCATGTGTTACTGACATAATGCAATCTTCAAGTTTTACTGTAGTCCGATATTATACATCTGGAATTTTTTTAATGTAGTGGTGAAGGCTTTGGGTCACAGAAAATTCATAAAGGCCATTTGAGGCCCAAAAAGTTTAGGAAACCCTCAGGAACTCCTGTCCTAACTTCTCTTCTCTACAAACACAATCAGCTTTGCAAGTCATGTAATAACGTGGTACGATAACGTGGTAGTTTCCAAAATGTCTTACTGTAACAAGCTACTGTGCAAGACTTGTAGTGTTTGCAGAGAAGTTTGATGATCGCAGTAAGTCTGATCATCCATCCATCTTCTATACCGCTTATCCTTCCTTCAGGGTCACGGGGAACCTGAACACTGAATTAATCATTATCTAATGGCTAATAATTATTAATGAATCATTATTAATCTTTATTAAATATTCAGTTAAATGTCTGACTCAACTCTACAAAGTGGCTCTATTTAATGAACATTATTATAGAGTTAATATTTTATAATATTATTTTAGTGTTTGATATTAATCAAAAATATCTGTTTTGGTAAATCATATATGCAACAAAATATAAATATAATAAATACTTTCTTAATGATCTAAATGAGGATAAAGATAATTACTAAGCAGTGGATGAGAATGATGAGGAATAGTTTGTATGTCCACAGCTGAGAAAGGTGGACTCCTCTCACAGATGTGTGTGTGCATTAGTGAGTTAGTGTGGTGTGTTCCTGGACCTTCGACCTTGCATTTAGCAGTATGGGAACGCCTGTGCGCGTGACTGGTATCTGAAGCTTGTGTAAAATCATGCCTCTACTTATAGACCTGCCATGATCAGGTGACGTGGCAATTAAGCACGTCACATGATATATATATATATATATATATATATATATATATATATATATATATATATATATATATATATATATATATATATATATATATATATATATAAGGCACCTGTGAACACGCCGCCAGCCTTATTATCTTCAGCGAGACTGCATGTCTGTTGATTGTGTGACAAAAACGCTTCATTTCTACTCGATATTTTCTCAAAATCTATTAACTTTTCTATCCTTTTTTTAAAGAAAAGGAGAGGTAAGTAATGAGCGAGAAAGAGTTCAAGAAGTGTGTAACGTGCTCCCGTTTCATCACAGGGGAAAAGTGCACACTTTCTGGGTGAAGTGTTAGTGGTGTAGTATGCGATGGCAACCTCTAGAGGCTGCTCATGGTAACGCTACATTAAGCAGCTCAACTCGCACTCTTCACGAAAAAAACGGAAGCCGAGCGAGTCGAGTTTCAAAGCCTCGCGGATCTTGGCCACTGCCGAGGCAGCCAACCGTCTCAGGTTCGGGGATCTCTTAAATCCGGAAGAGGAGCTGGAGACAAGCGCTGCTCTATCTCTTGCTCTGTCTTCCGGGTTCAGCTCTCCGCTGGATTTTGGAGTTCGCGTTCGCGTCTCCTCCTCCCGCTATGGAAAGCCAAAGGGGTAATAATCCCTCTCTGATTCCGAAGAGTTAGAAGGGTGTGTTAAAAACTGAGAGCAGCGTATAAAGAGCTGCTTGAAGTGATTACCTAGTGAAAGTAAATACTTCACACTGCAGAAACTCCCCTGTCTTCCAGAAGTTATGACAAAATCTCAAACTTCTGGGGGAAAACCATGCTTAAGCCATAGTCATAACCCCACAATGATGGCTTATTCTGCCATTGTGGGAATGAATGGCATGGCTTTTTAGCTATGCCCGAGGTGGAGGAGGCGCTTGCTAGCTACCTCTTTCCACCGACAGCAGGTAATTACAGGGGCCGGCTTGCATCCAAGGTGGCATTGGTGGGCAAGCCTATGCAGTAGTAGTCTTGCTTGTCTGTCACTACAGACAATTACAGGGTTGTAGGCCTACCAAGCAGACCTGCTGAGTGAGCTTGACATATGGCAAAAAAAGTTGTCTCAAGCTCATCTGGGTGTCCACGAGTGGAGCCTGGGCCAGCACTAGTATGGGGGAAACCCAGAAGGCGAGTATGGCAGCCCGCCAACCCCCACAGACAGCCAGGGGAACCGGGCGGCCACAGTCGTGGTCTGCTGTTAGGCCTGATCTGAGAATGATCATAAAGGCCAAGCAGGCAAAGATGAGCGGTCCTGAGGGACTGTGGAGGGGTGTATCTGGGGACATGAGGTTGCAGGTAGCCCCCAGTGATACTGTAGGGCCTCCCCTAGCCAAGGTGGTCCCCAAGTTTTCGTGTTCCCTGGTCAGCAAGCTGTCACAGGGCAACGAAAATCTGATGCTTATCTCCAATAGAATGTGGAATAGCTAATGTCACTAGAAGACCATCGGGCAGCATGCAAGCTACGGTCAAATGTGTCTCCATGGGTTCTGTCTACCATAGAAAGGGTTACCATGTCCAGTTATAGCTCGACCCCCCCGTTCACAGGTGTGCTCACCACAGAAGTCAGCACAGACCAGAGCCCAACGTTAGCGCAGGAAGTAAGCTCCCTTTTAGACAATGGGGTCCTGAAACATGTACCCCGTTCCCTCAGGAAGGGAGGTTTACAGCCTTTATTTCCTGTTCCGCAAAAAAGTGGGAATATGCGGCCAATTTTTGCTGCATCATCTGAACCGTACTCTTCGGACATACAGGTTCAGAGGCTGATGTTCAAACTTATCGTGCCACAGATCCAGTTCGAGAACTGGTTTGTGGTGATAGATCTAAAAGGTGCGTGTTTCCGCATTGGAATATTGCTAGCTTTATCCCCTCGCACCTTCACAAAGTGCATGGATGTCACTCTGGCTCCATTGGGACTCCAGGGCATCTGTGTACCAAACTACCTGGGAGACTAGTTAATTCTAGCACGATCCAGGGAGCTGGCAGTTCAACATTGAGATGTTGTTCTCGCCGAAGTGAAGAGCTTGGGCCTCAGGTTGAATCTCAGAAAAGTTGGCTTTCCCCGGTGCAGTGGATAACTTTTCTAGGGGTTATAGGATTCTACTACGATGAGGGGGTTTCTATCCCCAACAGGTGTAGTGTCAATCCTATCAACAATGAGCTAGATAAAGCTGTATCTTGGGAGCCTAGGGTGGAGTCCACACATGTGGCTGAGGTCACATCTGTATGCTGCTCCCCCCATCGCTGCTCCCACTAGCTCTAGCGAGAGTTCGCCAAGATAGTCTGCTAGTAGCACCTTTTTGGCAGCTCGAACATGGTTCTGAGAGATAATATCTCTGCGAGATGGCACTCCTTGGGAGATTCCTGTCCGCAGGGATCCACTTTAGGCCCAGTAACTGCGCAATTGCTACAGTCCTGCAGCTCCTACAATAACATTTCTCAGCGGGGTGAGCTCCTTCTACAATCAGGGTTAGGTGGCCGCCATTTCAGCCAGCCACGCCCTGTTGAGGGAGCCTCTGTGGGGCAACATCCTCTAACTTCGAGGTTCATGCGTGGTCTCAGATGGCTGAGGCCCATCTGCAGGCCGCGCATACCTTCGTGGGACCTTCTATGGCCCCAGAAGGTCTGTCGGGTGCCCCATTCGAGCCCCTAGAGCGGATCTACTGTCTCAAGCTGGAGGGCTGATTTATCACGCTCAGCCAGAACTCGGCAACTGTGGGTCTGGCCCCTGAGGGGCACCAGCTCATAGATTCGGGTCTCACAACTGAGATTGTTGAAACCATGTTAAAAGCTAGAGCACCATCCACAAGGAAAGCGTATGCACTCAAGTGGCAGCTTTGTCTTGTGGTGTGAGGAACGTCAGCTAGACCCAGTGAACTGCGCATTAGCTACGGTCCTGGAGTTCTTGCTGAACATTTCTCAGTGGGCTGGGCTCCTTCTACAATCAGGGTTACTTGGCCGCCGTTTTGGCCAGCCATGACCCTGTTGATGGAGCCTCTGTGGAGCAACATCCTCTAACTTTGAGGTTCATGCGTGGTGTCAGACAGCTGCGGCCCATCTGCAGGCCACGCATACCTTCCTGGGACCTTCTATGGTCCTGGAAGGTCTGTCGGCTGCCCCATTCGAGCCCCTGGAGTGGATCCCTTCCACAAGGAAATCATATGCACTCAAGTGTCACCTTTTTGTCTTGTGGCATGAGGAACACCTAGACCCTGTGACAAGTAACAATTCCTACAGTTACAGCCGAGTTCTTACAGAACGATTCTCAGCGGGCTGGGCTCCTTCTACAATCGGGGTTACTGGGCCGCTGTTTCGGCCAGCCATGCCCCTGTTGATGGAGCCTCCATGGTGCAACGTCCTCTAACTTTAAGGTTCATGCGTGGTGTCAGACGGCTGCGGCCCATCTGCAGGCCGTGCATACCTTCCTGGGACCTCCTGTGGTCCTGGACGTTCTGTCAGGTGCCCAATTTGAGCCCTTAGGGTGGACCTACCATCTCAAAAGCCACACGGTTGATTTATCATCCTTGGCAAGAACTAAGGAAGCTGTGGGTCTGGCCCCTGAGGGGCACCAGCTCATAGATTCTGGTCGCACAACTGAGGTGGTAGAGACCATGTTAAATGCTAGAGCACCATCTACAAGGAAATTTATGCGCTCAAGTGGCACCTTTTGTCTGGTGGTGTGAGGAACGTCAGCTACACCCAGTGAACTGCGCAATAGCTACAGTCCTGGAGTTCTGACAAGAACGTCTTTCTCAGCGGGTTGGCTCCTTCTACTACTGTTACGCGGGCCACCGTTCCGGCCAGCCCTGCCCCTGTGATGAAGCTTCTGTGGGGCAACGTCCCCAACTCCGAGGTTCATGCGGTGTCAGACGGCTGAGGCCCATCTGCAGGCCATGCATACCTTCCTGGGACCTTGCTGTGGTCTTGGAAGGTCTGTCAGGGGACCCCATTTGCGCCCTTAGAGTCAGCCTCTGAGAAGGTTCTGACTCTAAAGGTAGCTCTTTACAGGCCCTGACTCTCGCCGCAGTGGGAGGTCTACAAGCTCTCCCTGTTGCCCCTCCTGCCTTGACTTTACCCCTAGATAAGCCAAGTCCTTCCTGTATCCTAGGCCATATTATTTTCCTAAAGTGCCTACATTGGCTGCCCACCCTGTGGTGTTGCAAGCTTTCTGCCCTCCTCTGTCCTTCACACCAGAACAAGAGAGGATGCACCCGCTGTGTCCAGTAAGCGCTCTCTGTACTTACGTCCACCGCTCCGGCCAGTGGCGTAAGTAAGAACAGCTACTAGTCTGCTTTGGCAGCGACAGGAAAAGTGATGCTGTGTCAAAGCAATGCATCTCTACTTGGATTATTGAATGCTTTGTCCAAAGGGGTATCCTTGCAGGATGTGTGTGCGGATGCAGGCTGGTCTATGCCTCACACGGTCATTTGTTATTACAGCCTGGATAGTCATTCCTCCCCAGGCTCGAGTGTCCTGCAGTGACCCTCGGGTTTGAGTATTTTTGAACAGGCCGTACCCTCGGTATGACTGAGTGGGTATTCCCGTTCCTAAACTGCTAAATGCAACGTCGAAGTTCCCTTTGAAAGGGAACGTCGGGGTTACGCATGTAACCCTGTTCCCTGAGAATGGAACGAGACGTTGCATTTAGCTTAACAGTATGGGAATATACCGGGGTTATACTGTCATATGTATATGTATATATACTGTCATACCGGGGCAGGCCTGAGAATTGCGTCTTCACTTCAGATAATAGAGGCTGGCGGCGTGGTTCACAGGTGCCATATATATATCATGCGACACGCTTAATTGCCTGATCACCTGATCATGGCAGGCCTATAAGTAGAGGCATGATTTTACCCAAGCTTCAGATACTGGTCACGCGCACAAGGCGTTCCCATACTGCTAAATGCAATGTCTCGTTCCCTTCTCAGGGAACATGCTTAACTCCGACATTTTCTCTCGTCCACAGTGTGCGTCATTGTGCTGTATCACATCCTCCCCCTCAGCACCTGCAGTCGCTCCCAGCTGCAGCAGTGCTTCTCTGTGCACTCTCACTGACCGAGGTTTTTGTACGGTGCTCTAAAACTGTGTGAACACCCAGCTACTACTGATATAATGTAAACTCTAACAGTAGTAATCTCCTGCATCTTCAGTCTGGACTCCTCTGATGGTCAGAGTGAAGTCAGTATTAGATCCACTGCCACTGAAACGAGCTGGAGTTCCTGACTGTAAATTAGTAGCAGCATAGATCAGGAGTTTAGGAACTTCTCCAGGTTTCTGCAGGTACCAGGCGAGCCAGTTACCACTATACACACTGCTACTGGTTCTACAGTTGAAGGTGACTGTGTTTCCTGGATCAACAGTTTGCACTGAAGGAGTCTGAGTCACAGTCACCTGACCTCTGGATCCTGAAGAGAAACATAGATTGTGTTTCTATGCTGTAAAGTGGTGTAGAATTAGTATGAAATGAAGTGTGTGAGGCTGTGAGTTGATGTTAAACTCTCACCTTGAGTCCAGAGGGCCAGTGTGCAGATGAAGACGCTGATCAAAGTCATGGTTGCTGTGGGTGAAGTTGCTGAGCAACAGCTCTCAGTCATGAAGTGTTAAAGTCACAGGGCTATAAACACTCGCAGAGCACTGAAACATAGACTGGCAATGCAAAGTGCGTGTGTGTGTGTGTGTGTGTGTGTGTGTGTGTGTGTGTGCACTGCAGTGTGATGGAGGTTTTTGTACGATGGTTTCATTAGAATGTATCACTGTGGTACACTTTTGGTGGAGGCTCCAAACTCGTGGTGAACAGTAAGTGTGTTTTCTTCTTTTAACACAAAATCCATTTAGTTCATTACTAATTACATGAATAAATAAACTTCAACTAAACAGATTATTTATGTTTATAATTGCATAATTGATGTTATTGTGTATTATTAAGCTCTGATGAGGAACACATTTCAGTATCAGAACAGATCCCATATCAATGTTCTTGAACATTCAACAAATCTACAATTATTGATGTTAAATATGTAATAATTCCACACTTGCTATATATTCAACATGCAATAACTCTGCAGTTCCTCTATAATAAACATTTAATAAATAGAGTGACTTTGTGCTGATGTAAAATCCAGATGAAAGCTGCTGTGTGTGTTTGTGTTAAACAATGAATATTTCTGTAATCAGCTACATTTGTATTTGCTGCAGTTAAATATGCTGAAGGTTTGAACTATAAAGTAATAACACTTGTTATAAAAAATGATTTTTCCAAGATAAATGACAGTGTGGAACATGTTTGTTTTGTCTCTGCACTGAAACTGATGTAAAATAATAAAGTACTCAATGAAACTCAGTCATGAAGTCAGACTTGATTAGACTTAATTACTCTGTAAGATCAGACAGTTCCACAAAGTTACAGAAATATTTCATAATCATTTCTAATTGTGTGTGTGTGTGTGTGTGTGTTTCTCCTCTTCAGCGGGTCCCTCAGCTCCCTCCGTGTCTCTGCTCCCTTCGTCCCTTCTGCAGCTGTCTGAGGGATCGGCCTTGCTGCTCTGCCTGCTGTCTGGCTACTCTCCTCAGGGGGCGCTGGTGAGCTGGACAGTGGACGGCTCAGTGGTGAAGAACGAGGTTCTGACCAGCGCAGAAATAGAGAAGAACGGCCGTTACAGCTGCAGCAGCACCCTGACCCTCAGCAAAGACATCTGGGAAAAGGGGGAGGAGTTGAGCTGTAGGGCCTCCCATAACAACGTCTATCATCTGGTCACGTTCAGAAAGAGTCAGTGTGAAGGCTAATGGATCCAAGATAGAGTTTAACATAGAGCTGCTTATGATCCATCTACAATAGAGTTTCAATTCTACACAATGCTGACATTTCTGTCTTTACTCTCTTCACTGTCCTGTTGCTCTTCCTGTAGTTTTTGCTGAAATAAAGCTGAGTTTTGGACGTTGTGTGTTCTTTTATTGGAGTTAATAGTGATGATCAGTGTGATGAGAGAGTGGGATTAGCTGTAGATTCAGTGCTGTGTGTTGTGCTTCAGTGAGTTTGACTGAAGGAAGTTGAACATCTGGTGAAGTTTCTGCTCTATTCTGGGAGAAATTAAACTATTCAGTTCTGTTCTTGCAAATCACTCACTTAATCTCTCACACTCTCTCATTCTCTCTCTCTCTCTCTCTCTCTCTCTCTCTCTCTTACAGGAAATAACCTTCTCATAAACCATTTCATGTACCTTATTCCTACTTAATAATAACACAGACACAGGCACTAATGAAATTTTACCTGACTGGATGTAAAAACTCTTGTAGAAACACAGTTATTAATTGGTTTAAATGATCTATGCCTGAACCTAATGTTCCTTTTGGGTCCAGCTGGATTACAGTCTCCAAACATGGCGTTCCACAAGGTTCACTTTTAGGGCCACTGTTTCTTTTATAATTGATATGAATATGTTCTGTCAGTTTATTAATAAATATAAATCTGCACCATTGCAGAAGTGGAAGAGAGGAAGTGTAACTAAAGGCTTCTTATTCATCCCATTTATTAAATCATGTTTAATAAAGAGTAAAATCACCTATAAAGTACATTTTGAGTAAAATAAATGCAGCATTGAATGTGTTTACAGTGTCACATTGGACACCAGTGGTGAATGACTCAAGTAAATGTAGATACTTTTCAATTCAATTCAATTTTATTTGTATAGCGCTTTTTATAATAGTCATTGCCTCAAAGCAGCTTTAAAGAAATAGAAACAGGTATAAACAGAGACAAACAGGTATAAAACAAATGGAATTTATCCCAACTGAGCTGGTGGCAAGGAAAAACTCCCTAAGATGTTTTTTTGAGGAAGAAACCTTGAGAGGAACCAGACTCAGAAGGGAAACACATCCTCATCTGGGTAACACAGATAATGTGACAATGAGAAGTCTGTATGGCCTTAGGAGCAGCCGTAGTCCCAGCAGAAGATTTGGGCTCATCCAGAGGCAGAAGGGATCTGGATCTCCAGTATCTCCATAAATTCGTGTGGCTCGGCAAAAAGAGAGAGAGGGAGAAAAACGATTATTAGGACTGTGAAGTAGTGAGATATAATCTAGTCAGGGTAAGCTTGAGTAAACAAATATGTTTTAAGCCTAGACTTAAACACTGAGACTGTGTCTGAGTCCCGAACACTAATAGAAGACTGTTCCATAACTGTGGGGCTCTATAAGCGAAGGCTCTTCCCCCTGCTGTAGCCTTCACTATTCAAGGTAATGTCAAATAACCTGCATCTTTTGATCTGAGTAGGCGTGGAGGATCATATAAAACCAAAAGGTCGCTTAGATATTGTGGTGTAAGACCATGTAGTGCTTTATAGGTTAATAAAAGTACTTTATAGTTAATGCAAGATTTCACTGGGAGCCAATGCAGTGTGGATAAGATCGGTGTGTGGTCGTATCTTCTAGTTCTAGTTAGGACTCTAGCAGCTGCATTCTGGACTAACTGGAGTTTATTTGTATTCTTACTGGAACATCCAGACAGTAAGGCATTACAGTAATCTAATCTAGATGTGATGAATGCATGAACCAGTTTTTCTGCATCATGTAGTGACAATATGTTTCTTATCTTAGAAATATTTCTTTGATGAAAGAAAGCTATCTTAGTAATATTATCTACATGAGCATCAAATGATAGGCTGGAGTCAATAATCACTCCGAGGTCTTTAACTGCTGTACATGATGAAACAGAAAGACCATCCAGAATCACTGTGTAGTCAGAAAGATTACTTCTAGCTACACGTGGGCCTAATAAAAGTCTTTCTGTTTTATCAGAATTTAATAAAAGGAAGTTCCATCCAACGTCTAATGTCCTTTACACAATCGTTAACTTTACTAAGCTTCTGTCTGTCCTCTGGCTTCGCTGAAACATACAGCTGTGTATCATCAGCATAACAGTGGAAGCTAATTCCATGTTTACGAATAATTTGTCCTAGGGGTAACATATATAAAGTGAAAAGCAATGGACCTAAAACAGAACCCTGTGGAACTCGAAAAGTAACCTCAGTACGCATGGAGAAATCACCATTTACATCTACAAACTGATAACGATCGGTCAGATAAGACCTGAGCCAGGAGAGGACTGTTCCCTTAATGCCAACAACATTTTCTATCAAGGAGAATAGTGTGATCTATAGTATCAAAAGCTGCACTAAGGTCGAATAACACAAGCAGCGAGACACAGCCCTGATCAGAGGTCAGAAGAAGGTCATTTACTACTTTAACTAAAGCTGTCTCTGCTATGATGCGGTCTAAATCCTGACTGATACATTTCATAAATGTTGTTCCTGTCTAAGTAGGAGCATAACTGCTTTGCTACAACCTTTTCTAAAATCTTAGAGATGAAGGGGAGATTTGATATTGGTCTATAGCTGGACAGTTGGGACGGGTCAAGGTCAGGTTTTTTTTTATCAATGGTTTAATAACTGCTAATTTAAGAGATTTAGGTACATAGCCAGTGGTTAGGGAAGAATTTACTATATTTAAAAGTGACTTAAGTACTCCTGGACAAATCTGTTTAAACAAACATGTAGGTATGGGATCTAGTATGCAGGTTGATGAATTGGCTGATGAGATTAGTGTAGCTAGTTTGGTCTCTATAAAACAAACACTCTAAACATTGATCCGATATTGCAACATTGTCATCTAATGGGTTTGTTACATTACTGACCGGTTGTAATTTAATAGCCTGTATCTCACATCTAATATTTTCAATTTTATAAATGAAAAATTTCATGAAATCGTCACTGCTATGTAATGATTGAATGTTTCTCTCTGTAGTGGTTTTATTCCTAGTTAGTTTTGCTACCATGTTGAAGAGGAATCTGGAATTGTTTTGGTTATCTCCTATTAAGGTGGAGAAATTGATCTTTTTAGCATCGGCAAGAGATTTCCTATATTTCAGTAGGCTCTCCTTCCATGCTGTCTGAAATATCTCCAGCTTGGCTTGGTGCCATTTACATTCTAATTGTCTAGATTTCTGTTTTAAGGTTCGCGTTTGATTATTATACCAGGGTGCTAATTTTTTTTCTCTAATTATTTTTCTTTTGAGTGGAGCCACTCTATCTAGTGTGTAGCGGAGTGTTGACTCCAAGCTTTCAGTTGCCTGATCGAGTTCTACTGAATCAGGCGCTGATCCAAATCTAATTGATGTCTCTGGTAGGTTATTTATGAAGCTCGGTGCAGTAGCTGATGTGAATGTGCGTTTTATGCGTTAGCGAGGCGAGGTGCAGATATGATGATCAATATGGATTATGAATGAGATAAGATAGTGGTCTGAGATAACTTCAGTCTGTGTAAAAATTACAATATTTTCTATACTTAATCCGTATGTTAGTATGAGGTCAAGAGTGTGACCACCATTATGAGTAGGCCCGATTACGTTCTGAATAATCCCTACTGAATGTAAAATGGACACAACCGCTGTTCTCAGAGGGTCCTCCAGGTTATCAAAATGAATATTAAAATCTCTGACAATTAATGCTTTATTTACAGACACAACCAGGTTTGAGACAAAGTCTGCAAATTCACTTAGAAATTCAGTATATGGCCCTGGGGGTCTGTAAATAATAGTAAGAGGAATTGACTTATTTTTTGTGGCTACGTAATTTACACTGGTATAAATAATTTAAAAAGAATTAAACTTATGACTGTGTTTTTTGTGTGACGACTAGATTTTGACTATGGATGAGACCAATACCTCCTCCTCTACCAGTTGAACGAGGCTGATGTACATAACTGTATCCAGGAGGACTGGCTTCATTTAATGCTATGTACTCGTTTGGTTTAACCCAAGTTTCTGTTAAACACATTAAATTACATTCCTGGTCAGTAATGATGTCGTTGACAATAAGAGCCTTAGACATAAGAGATCTAATGTTTAATATTCCTACCTTCAGATCAAAAGTGCTGGCTGTGCATTCAATATGATTTAATTTTATGTTAATTAGGTTACAAAGACAGACTTCCTATATATTTGTATTGCTCAGGGAACAGACACAGTCTCTATAGTATGCATTACTGTTGACGGACTACTAATTAAACATTGATTATACTGACTGTTATTGTCAGAAGATGTACTTACGGTAGACAGTCACTTGGAGTGAAGCGCCTTGGAGATGTTGTCGGACAGCAGTTCCGCTCCAACGCTGCTGGGGTGCAGGCCATCAGGACGAAACAACCTAGGACGCTCCAAGAACAGATTACAGTTATTAACAAACACTAGATTCTGCTCATTACACCAAGAGACTAACCAACCATTTAAAGTGAGAAGTCTACTGAACTTTTCTGCTCCATGTCTGAATGTGGGAAGAGGTCCAGAGACGATGATCTTCGCTGTGGGTGATCTGCCTCGCACCATCTCGATCAGGCTGGAGAAGTCCCTCTTCAGAACCTCCGTCTGCCGGGTAGCTCGGTGGTGTAGTTTCCGCTCGGGCAGCACAACTGCTCCAATGTGCTCGCTCCTCTTCAGGATCCTGGATACCGCACACAGCGACATCAAGAACACGAGCACCAGAGCAACAGTGTGTGTGCACCTTACCTTTGATGAGGCTACATGAACCGCACGCATGGAGTCCCCGACGATCACGGCGTTGGTTCTGGTCTGGAGAGGGGCGAAGCGGTTCCGGGTTGGAATCTGGGACACCGGTAGTGAAGAAACCTCGCCTCGGGTACAGCCTGCACCTTCACCGTTGGTTCACCCAAGGCCCGAGGTGTTGGCCGGTGTGACGGAGACTCGCGGCTGGAAAGTCCTGGCTGCACAGTCCCTGCACAGAGAAACACACACGGGGTAGAGGGGCTGGGAATGGAAATACCACACGTGTGTGCTTACCTTGGGGTGTGTGGACAGAGGCACAAGATGATTGCAGGGCAGTTCGTCACCTGCTGGTCGAGTAGGTCGCGGTTCTGCCTCTCCACATCCTCCAGTTCCAGCAGCACCATGTGAAGCTCGAACAGTCATCTGCACCTCAGAACAGAAAGACGGTAGGACATATTTGTTTTTTTAAACAAAAACAGTGGTAAATTCAAAATATGAAATGCAAACATAAAACAGGGCTAGTCGGTAGGTGATGCTAGCGGTTACAGCTAATCACGATACTAGCGGGCTACAGCTAATCGTACAGTTAGTGGATGTTTGTACAAATAAACCAAAATTTAGCGACAGCGCAATATTACGATTAGTTTTATCTAAACTAATGTGTTATATTTGTAAAATGTAAGTAAATAATTTTTAAAGTATAGAAATAGAAGAAAGTAGTATAATAGCGTTAGCTCATAGGGCAGTAGTCGTCGAAGCAGCATCAAGCCGGAAGCAGCCTATTATGTGAGATTGTCAGATTAATAATTAGGAGTTGACCATAACTGTTTGTTCTTTTTACCTACACTATGGACAATATAGTCACATGTCTATATACAGTATCTCTCACAAAAGTGAGTACACACCCTCACATTTTTTGTAAATATTTGATGATATCTTTCCATGTGACAACACTGAAGAAATGACACTTTGCTGCTACAATGTAAAGTAGTGAGTGTACAGCTTGTCTATCAGTGTAAATTTTCTGTCCCCTCAAAATAACTCAACAACACAGCCATTAATGTCTCAAACCGCTGGCAACAAAAGTGAGTACACCCCTAAGTAAAAATGTCCAAATTGGGGCCCAAAGTAAAGGTCAATATTTTGTGTGGCCACCATTTTTTTCCAGCACTGCCTTAACCCCTCTTGGGCATGGAGTTCACCAGAGCTTCACAGGTTGCTACTGGAGACCTTCTTCCACTCCTCCATGACAACATCACGGAGCTGATGGATGTTAGAGACCTTGCTCCTCCACCTTAAGTTTGAGGATGCCCCACAAGATGCTCAATAGAGCTTAGGTTTAATCTGTGTTTAAAATGATATTTAAAATTTTTTGAATATTTTATTTAGCATTAATAGCAATAATCAAAGTGTGTGGACACAGACCAAAAAGTGGGTCCCTGGACTTTCTGGCCCTGAGTGGACCACCACACCTGGCTCTCACACAACACCCCCATCATAACACACCGGATCATTGATGGTTAGATGCATTTTTAAAACATAAATAGCATAAATATAACAACACAGATACATGAATGTTATTTTAGTATATTTATTTGAAGTAGCACTGAACAGACATGAAGTCATATTTGTAAAATAACCAACTCAGCTGTACAGTTCCTGAATCAGTACTTTCTGCTCCGCTGTTCTGGATGCACTTTCTCCAACATGTTTTATCTGCAGCAAGCTCCTGTAACGCTCTTGCATATGTGTAGTAGCACTTCAGAAGTACCAACCCCTAAGAGACACATGTTTGATAATCTCTTCCTTTTGTTAATTCAGTCAGAGAATCAACCTGTTCTGTTGCTCCTGATGCAAACTTCTTTTTTCTCCATTATTCCTGATGCAACTCCCCAACATTTATCTGCAGTAAGTTCCTGTAATGCCCTCACATATGTTGTGTAGCACTTTACCCTGCTCCATATCATCAGAAAGTTACTCATCCCTAAGAGACAATGTTGGATCTGTAGGTTCTGAAACCCCTTTAACTGGTCCTTGTAGTACTCGAGCGTGCTCCTCTAGAGTCAGAGTGGTGGGAAATGAAGGTAGGACCAGAGGGTACTTGCCTCCATGTCATGTGAAGCTGAAGTGAGTGGAGGAGCAGAGTAACGGCAGCTTAATGGGTTAATCAATGCGCAACTCCATAATGTCTGCTCTTCACCTCGCCTGGAAGTAGAAGAGTCGGAGTCTGTAGTCCTGAGGGCAGCCCATGAGGCCCTTTTTTGTAATCTGCTGGGTAATGCCACGGCATGATGCAGTCTAATGGCATTCTCGCTGTCGCCCTCACAAATTTTGTAGATGCAGAACTATGCCTTTGTAGAACTGCAGTAAACGGTTTTTTGTGCCTCTCTGGCCTATTTTATGCAGTCCCCATTCTCATCCATAACTCTTTTGCAGATGAGAGACCCTTTTTTGTAGATAGTGGTGGTAGTGTTGGTTTTAGTCCCAAATGAGGTGAGTCACAGCCCAGAATCCTCTGGGTTCGAGTATTTCCCTTTTTGTATGCAGTGTCCCATCCAGCTATTACCGGAACATTTTAGTGGCTTTGGTTTTTGATTGATTTATAAACATTCTTCCATTGTTTCAGATTATACTGTGAGAAGCAATCCACACCATTCAGGTACCTTATGAAACCTTTACAAAGTCCTTTTCCTCCCTTGTAATCACCATTTAGATCAGCATTCAGTGTGATTATGGCACGGGCCTGCGTAATACAAATCAGGTATGTTAAATCGAAAGCGCTGTCCAGTACACTTAAAATGGACAGAAGTGAGCTATCAGTAGATGCTGAATGTCAGGTTTATCCTCTGCCCAGAGCAACTTCAAGTGAATGATCTGAGAGCTCGATCAGAGACATAGATCCAAACTTAAAGTACCTGGACGATAGGTTGACTGTTATGTCTGCTAATTCCAAATCCTTTACTCAGCTGCCGGATAACCTCCAGACATCTGTATGCCCTTGGTAGTAGAGACCTGGGCAAGGATTTGCCCCGTTGCCCTTGCTGCCAGACCCCCAAATGAAAGTTCTTCCTTGGAAAGAGACTTGGTTACAGAGACAGAGCTTGAGCTTACTAATAAACATGTACTTTTCATTATCAGATTGTTTAGTGGTGTTTATGGCCCTGGAGTTTACTGTCCAGCCCGCCCCTGGTGGAGAATTAGAGTCTAGTAGTAAGAAACCGTGAAAAAGACAAAACAGTACAAAAGAATTCTTTGGGAGTAGAAAAAACATACCCTAAGCTGCAAAGAAAGTACACTATACAGTATACAGCAGAAGTGGCAGACAGTATGATTCCCTTAAAGAAAAGAAATAGATGAATAAATTAGTCACAGTGTAAAAGCTAACAGATGTTGGTATTTAGTAAAATGCTCGTGGACTAGCCATGTTAAGTCCAATTTGCTAAAATCTCTCTTCACCGACTGAATTATAAAATAGAATACACAGTACTCAATAATGTCACTATGTCGACATCTGACACTTATACAAAATACTTGTGGTATATTTCCTCATTATTTCACTGATAAACATTTTGGGCAAAGCATACAGTAAGACACATTCCTCTTTCTGCAAAAAAACTACAAAAACACACCCTCAAAAAACAACAGAAACCTTCTCATAGCATTTCTAATGGTTTTAATTGTTCCCAATGGGAAGTGTAATGGGTTTTAATGGAAAACTGTGACAGTCCTTGTGGTTCTCTACTGGTAATTTGTTGCCATATCTTGATTGCATGTTATGTCTAGTGGATACCATTAATGACTGATAATAGTAATGATAATAATTTTTGTGTTTAGCTGATGGTTTGTAATGGTATTTGTAGTTGAAACCATTAGCATTTCTGTCATGATAGTTACAGTTACAGACTGACAAGGGAGCTACAGGTAGTTAAATTCTATAAACACACATCAATATCAATGTTAAACCCATATAAAAAGATCAGGAAACAACTAGATTTAATGATGTAGATAAAATAAAAGTGCATATTTGGTTAAATGAATTTAAATAAAGAATGTGACAAGCATGAACTCAGGAAGTTAGGATCAGTGAAGTATAAACACATGTGTCATAGTCTCAGCCTGATCAGGACCAGTTTCCCAAGAAGCAACACTCACCTCTCACGCGACGCGATGCGCTCTCCATCCCCAGAGTTCTAATCACTCACACCTGTCACTAATCACATCACACTCTCCTTTAGTATTTAGCAGTCATTCACTCAGAACCTCTGCGAAGTATATGTTCAGTTCGATGCTTCCAAGCCTTATGTACAATGTTACCTTCGTGTTTCTCGACTTTTGTTTCCTGTTTATGACTACGCCTCAGCCTATCCCAGTTTGTTTTGTTTGTTCAATCGCCTGACCATTGCCTGAATTACGACTACGCTCTTTGAAACTCCCTTCCTTAACGATATACCACCGGACAACCGCTTCTACTTCCGTATCAATGAATGTACATGACAGAATACTTCGCCCTCCCCAATGGAAGTAGTGGGAGATCCAAATTAGCCTCAAGCTATTGCAGGACACGGCCGGATGATTAGAGAACATGATCACCAGCTGCGCACCTGACGGGCGCAGGTAGCTCAGTGGCCCTAGCCACACCGGCTTACTACGGGCGGTAACACCACGCTTACCTCCTACACCAGCGCGGAGAAATACAATGGAGACCCAGCACGCTGCCGGGGTTTTCTTCCTGCAGTGCTCCCCTGTTTTTCCGACATACCCAGAAATGATGGAGAAGCAAAAAATCATCCATTTCATGGAACTACTGACGGAGAGGGCTCTACTGCTGAATGGGAGCAGGAGGGGGAACATCATAACGACTTATGAGTAGATGACCACACGTTTTCTCACTGTCTTTGATCATTCTCCAGACAAGAGGGCAACTGGGGAGGAATTAATGTCTTTGACGCAAGGAGCATGCTGTGTGGCAGATTTCGCCTTGAGTTTCGTACTATAGCGGCGAGGAGTGGATGGAATCAACCCGCGTGAAAGACAGTGTTTCACCTAGGATTGAATGCCAATATCGTCACCGAACTGGCGTGTCGCGATGATCAGCTGACACCGACTCACTCATCGACTTGGATATTCACCTGGATCATTTACTTCAGAGCCGGAGCTCCCTAACGCGAGTGAGGCAGAAGTAACAGAGATCCCTGCCTAACCCATGCAACTGGGCCACGCGTGCAGGAGAGGGAACTAAGACGCCGTGAACAACGCTGTTTTTACTATGGCTCCAGAGAAACACCTCGCACAACAATGCCCTCTGAGACCGGCCTACCCGATGTGAGAACTTGACCCTAAACAACCTCAACCAGGGGTGAGTTCGGATTACACAACCCATCCCTCTTTCAATCGGGTTTTTGTCTTGCCAGTTATATTAGAATACTCAGACCTCTCTTGTACCCCTAGAAGCACTGATTGACTCCTGAGTGGTGGGGAATTTCATATCGACCAGGAAACTGTACAGCAGTACGACATCTTCCGTTGGTCCGCTCATCAAGCTCCTCGCTGTCCAGGCCACAGACGGAGCACCCATTGGAGGGGGTATGATTACCCACTGCACAGAACCCGTTCACCTTCATACCAGTGCCCTACATCAAGAAAAGATCACATTCCATGTTATTAGATACCCATCACCCAGTGGTTCTAGGGTCTCCCATGGCTCGAACATCACAATTCACAAATTTCATGGAATGAGAGGAAGATCACACAATGGTTGTCTCACTGCATTAACCACTGCCTCCAAGCTCCTGTTTTTACCCTTGCCACCACGTCCATAGAGAGCCCTAATACTACGGACACCATACAGATCCCCGGTTTTTACCACAACCTCACTGAAGCATTCAGCAAGGAGAAGGCTAGTGGACAACCGCCCCATCGTGACTACAACTGTGCCATTGATTTACTGCCAGGCACTACACCACCTCGTGGGAGAGCTTACCCTTAACCCCAAAAAAAAAGGGGCTAGAAAAAAACCAGAGCTTCCCCTTGTATCAGGGTTACGTAAGACCATCTACCTCCCCAGCCTCAGCGGAGTTTTTCTTTGTGGAGAAAAAGGGAGGGGGATTACAACCCTGCATTGACTATCGTGGTCTAAACCAGTGCTGCGTCAAATACCGTTACTCACTACCTCTTGTGCCCGTAGCTCTCGAACAACTACGCACTGCTAAATTCTTCAATAAACTTGATTTATGCAGTGCCTACAACCTGATCTGAATTCGAGAGGGAGATGAGTGGAAGACGGGTTTTAGCACAGCTTCAGGTTATTATGAGTACCAGGTAATGCCATAATGGCTTTCTAACGCTCCCTCAGTATTCCAATGTCTCATTAATGACGTTCTATAGGATATGCTAGATGTCAGGTCATCGCTTACATCGACGACATTGTAATATACTCCAACTCCAAGGAGGAACATATTCACCACGTCCATGAAATTCTACAAGAATTACTCCGTCATCAGTTGTATGTGGAAAGCAGAAAAGTGCGAGTTCCACAACACTACTATTTCATTTCTGGGTTACATTATCAGTCCGGAGGGGGTCTCCATGGACCAAGAAAAGGTCAAGGCAGTAGTCAACTGGCCACCTCCCACGACCATCAAGGAAGTACAGAGGTTTCTAGGATTTGCAAACTTCTACAGAAGATTCATCAGAAACTTCAGTTCCATCGCCAACCCCCTACCATCCTTAGTAAGGGGAAATCTAAGCGTCTGCCCTGGAACCAAGATGCACAAGTCAGCCTCGATAAACTCCCAAAAAGTCCTTCACCACACTCCATCATCAAGCATCCAGATCCATCAAAGCCCTTCATAGTGGAGGTGGACGCATCCGAGACCGGTGGGAGCTATACTATCTCAACATGTTGGAGAGAGACCTAAGCTCCATCCAGTAGCGTTCTTTTTGAAGAAGCTTTTCCCCACTAAATGAAACTATGATGTGGGCAAACAAGAACTACTAGCAGTCAAATTAGCCTTGGAGGAGTGGAGGCACTGGTTAGAGGGAGCTACACATCCCTTCATCATCTTCACCGACCATAAGAATCTGGAATATATATGGACTGCTAAGAGACTCACATATCGCCAGGCCCGATGGTCCCTGTTTTTTTACCCGATTCCAATTTAGGCTATCCTACAGACCAGGATCCAAGAACAGAAAAGTGGATGCCCTGTCTCGTCTAGATCACACAGAACGTATCAACGTCCATGAGGAGTATATTAACAACCGGCATGTATCATCGCGCTTAGAGTAGACCTGGATAATGACCTAGAAGATATTCCCCAATCACAGGTTCCAAGAAACAGACCCACAAGCAAACGGTTTGTACCCGAGGAATACCGACAAGAACTGATTATATGGGCTCACACGGTACTGGGTACAGGTCATCCCGGGACACAGCGCACACACCACCTCTTAAAGGAAAAATACTGGTGGCCTAATATGTAAGGAGATGTTACCACCTTGTGTACATCATGTTCTTCATGTGCACAGAGTAAGGTGCCTCGGACACTCCCAGCTGGAAAACTCAAGCCCTACCGATACCAGAACCCCCATGGTCACACATATCTGTGGATTTTGTCACTGATTTACCATGCTCCCCACAGGCCAACCATTCTTGTCACTGTGGACCGATTCTCCAAATCCACTCGGTTCATTCCATTATCCTCACCTCACCGCTTAGGACAGCCGAACTCCTGTTCCAACACGTTCGGTACTTCGCATTCCTGAGGAGATTGTTCGTGACAGGGGTCCTCAGTTCACCTCCAGGGTCTGGTCCAGCTTTATGGCTAAGAATGGGAATTACGGTTAACCTCACCTCAGGATATCACCCACAAGCAAACGGACAAGTTGAATGAGTCAACCAGGAACTGGGGCAATTCCTTCGTACCTTCAGTGTACCTCAGTACTCTGAGGATTGGAGCAAATTTCTGCCATGGGCCGAGTAACGGACTGCTACTGCTAATTATCTCTACCCATTTCAATGTGTTCTAGGATACCAACTGCCACTGTTCCCATGGAATGCGATCGCTACTGAATCCCCAGCCGTTAAAGAGTGGTTTGAACGTAGCAAACACGTCTGGGCAGACACACCAACGTCTGACACAAGCCACTGTCACGCATAAACGCAAGGCCGATCGTCACCGCAGCGACAACCCAATTACCAACCAGGTGATAGTGTGGTTGTCTACCAAGGACTTAAAGCAACCCCATGGCTTTAAGAAACTAACTCCCAGATCACAGGACCTTTCAAGATCCTCAAGCAAGTCAATGAAGTTCACTGTACCTGTGGAACACCCACTTCACAGCCGTGTCGCCCTCATTCCACGTGTATCACGTCTCAAGCCAGGCCAGGTGTCAATGGACCTTAACCCACGGTTCCCTCTGAGACCCCCGACTCTTCTGGAGATAGATGGACAGCCAGCATTCTTAGTCAAGAGAATTATCAACTTAGACACAGGAGGGGCAAGCTGGAGTATCTGGTCGAATGGTGAGGGCTACGGACCAGAGGAACAATGCTGGGTACCAAAACAAGACATACTAGACCCGCCACTAAGGACTTTCACATAGCTCATCCTGATCTCCCAGGTCCACGACCCCGGGACCGGCCAAAAAGAACTCGCTCCTGGATGCGCCCTTTGGGGGGGTTCTGTCATAGCTCAGCCTGATCAGGACTGTTTCCCAAGAAGCAACACTCACCTCTCACGCACGCATGCGCTCTCCTTCCCCAGAGTTCTAATCACTCACACCTGTCACTAATCACACTCACTCTCTCCTTTAGTATTTAGCAGTCATTCACTCAAAACTATGTGCGAAGTATACGTTCAGTTCGCTGCGTTACCAAGCCTTATGTACAAAGTTTATCTTCTTGTTGAGATTACTTCATAAGGCTTTCTAAAATTTTTGATAGGACACAGAGCTTTGAGATTGGACTATAATGATCTATAATGATATAATATAGTGGATTTCCTCATTTAATAAAGGAACAACAAGATAAGCTAACAGAGATGAAATAATATCAGCTGCTAAATTAAAAAATACAGATTCCACACAAACATCATAAATTGAACATTCAATGAGGGGTTTTTGCAGTTGTGTGTTCCCAGTTGTCTGTCTCCAGTTTCCAAATTGGACAGTGATGGTGGCATCCCTCATCTTGAACTCGTTAACATACCTGGCACATTATGGGCTACATAAGGTTGAAGCATGGCAAGTAACATGTACAGTACACTGTATTAAGCTAAAGTATAGTCATCCTGTGTCCTGTAAACAATATCCACCATCTTCAGAAAAGGATGAAGGGACATGCCCACTTAGTCTAGCATTATTACAGCAAGCTGTGATAACAACTGTGATAAGTTTTGCAATACAACACACCCATCTTTCCTTTCCTATTACAGCACACGATAGAATATTTTTTCCACCTGTAATTCTGTTTTGAAGTGAATTACAGATCCATGAATGCACATTCACAAACAAACAGACTAAAATGTTTTTACAAAATAAATTGGATTTCACGTCATCGATAGGCCACACACGATAAAGACCTTAAAACTTCTCTGGTTTTTGTTTGAACGATTTGTGACGAGGTACATTGGTAGGCCCTCTTTTCATTCATAAGGGTTTCGAAGCGTGCCTGGATTTCCTGTAAACGTCCAACTTCCTGATCGAACCATTTACTGTAGCGTTTTGGCAACATCACCAGCGGACGGCTGATACCTTTCAGGAAATGAAACTTTCAAACTTATTAAAATGCGAAAAGCCCGTCAAGAGGAACAGGAAGAAGGGATGCCAATCTTAGCGGAGAACGTACAAATCGACGTGAGATAGCTAGCAGACATTATATAACTTGAGCATGGCTTCTTCGGGATCCATTTATGCTGCTATTCTGCCGTCAGAATAGCAGCACAGTGACGTAATCAGTAAATAAGCAAATTAGTAAATAACTTCAGTCATTAGGAGACTTCTAGACCAGGGGTTCCCAAACTTTTCCAGAGCAAGGAACCCCCAAATGGCATTAACATTTGACCGAGGCCCCCCTTTTTGCAAGATGTCTTTAAAACACATTAAAAATACAGACTTCTGAATATATCCCACTTTTTTTTTAAAATTATAATAATAATAATAATTATTATTGTTAATAATTACATCTTTACATTAGAAATAGATTTTGTGTGTGTGGTTGTCTGAGAGTGAGAAAGAAAAAAATCATATATTTATTTATTTTTCACACCAAATTGTTGAGGCCCCGCGGGTGTCCCCTGGTGGTCCCCACTTTGAAAACCACTGTTCTAGACACTTTGAATTAAGTGTTTTTCAGCTGAAGAGACTCTGCAACACTGCATCTGTCTGCTTGTGTCACACCGACTTGGCAACCCTGCGGTCACATCTGGATAAACGAAATGTATGTTGTTTTTGAAAGCGTTGATCTACACCTTCCAGTGATCTAGCCGTGCATACGTACGACACACACCTCGACACCCCCAGAACACCTGTGCTCCACCCACCATGGGCTAATATCCTTACAGTATCTAGATGTTCAGAATTTGTCCATATCAGAAGATCATAGGTTCACTCACTGAAGCCAGAAGTTGGACTACGACAGTGAAATAACAAGGCACAGAGATTAGTTTAACTGCATATATTAAATGTAATGCACAATAAGAACAAGTGCAATGACAAAGTAATAAAATGGAAAAGTGGGATCCCAAATATACAAAAGTAGGATCAAAATAATAAAAAGCTCAGTACAGTTGTGAGTGCACTCAAATGAGACTAGACCTGGGTCTGAGAAAAATAAAAGTTCAGTCCATCGATTGCTCCGATATTCGATTAATGCAAGGTGGGTGTCTTCCTCCATGGAAAGCAAGTGTCAGTGTGCACACAGTTCTACCCGACCTCTTGGGTCAAGGTGAGAATAGATCAAGGCTTTGGCTCAGTGTCTCTAGGTTGCAACCTCCTAAGTACAAGCAGGTTTTATATCATATGAGGTTGGCTCGCCATCCAGTATTGGAACAGTTTCTCCAAGGATCTCTAGAATCTCCACCGCCAGTATGGATTCCACCAGTAACCGCGGTCACTCAACATCTGAATCCAACAATAAAACCGGACCTATATGGAATAGGTCAACATAAAATTACTTCAAAGCCAACACTGTTGACATTGCTGTCACAGGCTAAGGCTAGTAGCACAAACACATTCAAGATACACTTAATAGCACTAAATGCATGAATGAGGTGAACAAAAACTAGCTCTCTTAGCATTCACTAACTGAATCAACAGGCCACTAGGCTTCAACGTAATCGTTAAGACACACGTCGAGTCTTAAATTGTAAAACACAGTTACAAAACAAAAAAGGAACTACTCCACTCACCGGCACTAGCAGTCCAGAATACCATGAAATATCCGGTTTTACCATTAAATAAATTTCTAGTATGTTAACAGGGATAATACAATTTAGCCGTCAGCTTACATTTACCTTACAGCAGCACAAGGGCGTGGTTGCGCGCAGTTTACATTGAGGTCAGCGGGCATAAAATGGCAGACATTAGCATATTAGGGTTAGCAGAACAAACTCACCAGTGCAATGGAACTGTACATTAGGTTGAGCATGTCCACCAAATTAGACTCTTGTGGTATTCCACACTGTTAATAGTTTACACCCGTAACAGAAAGTAAGCATCAATATACCGCTACGATGATTCAGTTACCACTGACATCACGTCCCATCTCCCTCACTACCTTGAATGCCTGAGATGTGGGTCTAACCATTCTATTGGCTGGGATGTAGCAACACTCAACCTTACAAGCTAATATCCTAACAATATGCCCCTCGTTTGATGATAAAGGCCCCCATATCCCCTTTAGTTCATAGCGATCCTGTCAGCATAACATGCTTCCACATAGTTATCACACAATGTATAATCCCTTGTACATAACCTTTATTGCATATTTATTTCATTCAGAACTCATTTTACTTATTGCCTATTTTACCTCTTGGTTACAAGTACACAGTCTTACTAACTTCTAAGTTCTGCTGGATGAATAAATTGGTTAGCTGTTATTTGGTTCTGTCATATCCCATGACTCAATTTCCCGGAAGCAACACTCACCTCCCATGCACACATGTGCTCACCATCCCCTCAGTTCTAATCACACACTCTCAACACTAGCATATAGAGTCATTCACCAACAGAACTTTGCAAAGTATACGTTCAGTTGACTTCTTTCTGCGTTTCCAAGCCGTTTTGTTTACTTAGTTTCCGACGACGCTTCCT
>CM022766.1:24000614-24003114 GCA_012411365.1 Ameiurus melas | reverse complement strand
GTGCAAATTTTTTTTGTCTAATTATTTTCCTTTGAATGGAGCCACTCTATCCAGTGTACAACGGATTTGTTGACTCCAAACTTTCAGTTGCCTGGTCGAGATCTACTGGATCAGCGCTGATCCAAATCTAATTGATGTCTCTAGTAGAGTATTATGAAGCTCAGTGCAGTCAGCTGATGTGATTAAGTGCGTTTTACAATGTGAAGAGGTGGAATATTACAATCCATATACAGTTATGAATGAGATAAGATAGAGATCTGAGATAACTTCAGACTGTGGGGAATAATTTCAATATTTTCTATACTAGTCCGTCATATTAGTATGAGGTCAAGAGTATTTGACCACCACTATGAGTAGGGCCGATTACGTTCTGATTAACCTACTGAAATCTAAGATGGACACGACCCCTGTTCTCAGAGGGCCTCCAGGTTGTCAAAAGAATATTAAAAATCTCCGACGATTAATGCTTTATTTTACAGACACAACCAGGTTTGAACAAAGTCTGCAATCACTAAGAAATTCAAGTATAAGGCCTGGGGGTCTGTAAATAGGAGTAGAGGATTGACTTATTTTTGGCTATGTGATTTACTGGTATAAAGAATTCAAAGAATTAAACTTATGACTATATTTTTGATGTATGACTGATTTTCACTATGGATAAGACCAATACCTCCTCCTCTACCAGTTGAAC
The DNA here is from genome assembly GCA_012411365.1 of Ameiurus melas. NCBI lineage: Eukaryota > Metazoa > Chordata > Actinopteri > Siluriformes > Ictaluridae > Ameiurus > Ameiurus melas. The sequence continues at coordinate 24,002,423 of CM022766.1, read as the reverse complement.
GAGGCTGATGGACAAACTGTATCCAGGAGGACTGGTTCATTTAATGCTATGTACTCGTTTTGGTTTTTAGTAAGTGTTCAGGTAAACACATTAAATTACATTCCTGGTCGACTGAGGTGATTTGATAACTAGAGCCTTAGACATGCAGAGATCTAACGTTTAATAGTCCTAGCTTCAGATCAAAAATGCTGGCTGTGCGACGCTTATCCCTCCTTCTGAGCTGGATTAGTAACCCTGCACCCTTACAGTTCGCTCAATCCACTGCTGGCCCGGGGGTTGGCTCCACCTGCAGTGACGGCCCTTCCGCGTTAAGCGTTGGACCGGCGCGAGGGGGTGCCCTGCCTGCGTCCAAGGCGGCAGTCGGGAAGGAGCGAACCTCCCTAGTTTGCGCGGCGTCGGTGTTGGTCCGCCACATAGCAGGCTACCCCTCAGCTCCGAGCCATGCCGCTGGGAGGTGGGCCCAGAGCGTGTCTGTGGTGAGAGCCCATCCGCATTCCGTGCAGGCCCCGCCTGGTGCCGCGGACCTGGAAGGAGAAGTCCTGCAGGGTGAGAAACCACCCAGTGACCCGGGCGTTAGGTGTCCTTGGCGCGCCCTGCAGCCATTGCATAGGCGCCGTGGTCTGTGACCAGGACAAAGTGTCGGCCTCCCAGGTAATACCTCAACTCTTCAATGGCCCACTTGATGGCTAAGGCTTCCCGCTCTACCGCTGGCGCGTACCCACTCTTTTCGCGGGGGGCCAGTTCCGGCTGATGTAGAGACCGGGTGCTCTTCTCCGTCGGGGGTTTGGGAGAGGACCGCGCCCAACCCTGTTTCAGATTCGTCGGTGTGTGAACCATGAAGGGGAGCCGAAAAATCCGGGTTCCGCAACACCGGGGCGCTGGTGAGGAGCCCGTTCAGGGCTTGGAAGGCCCTCTCCGCCTCGGTTGACCACTTCACACCTGGGTCCGGCTGGCCCTTTTTGGTGAGATCTGAAGAGGTGCAACTATCGCCGATTGAAGGGCACGAATCTGATAGTACCCTGCCAACCCAAGAAGGCGTACGCACTGTTTCTCCGATGGCGAGGGGCGAGGGTAGTCCCCGACGGCCGATCTTCCTTCGTCTGTGGCTTCAGCAACCCCGCCCAATGTGGTACCCCAGGTACTGTGCCTCGGTTAATCCCACTGGCAGCATTTCTTGGGGTTGGCTGTCGTCCGGCTTTCGAGGCCCCCTCGGACCTCCCCCAGATGGGAACAGGTGGTGTCCGACCAGGTGGAGGAGGACGCGACATCATCAAGTATAGACGGATTGCGGCTGCGGGTGTGGTCGAGAGACGATGTCCATCGCTGTTGGAAGGTGGCTGGTGCGTGGCGAGGCCAAAGGGGAGGACCAGTACTGCCAGTGGCGGTGGAGGTACACAGGCCGTCTTGGGCCATGGCGTCGGGCGCTAGGGCAGCTCCGTGTGTACATCCTTAATTTGAGGTCCAGGGTGGATATAAAGCGGGCCCTCCCCAGTCAAGTCCGAGTACCTATCAAAGTCCGATAGGCCTGGTTCAGGTCTCGGTCGAATTACACGAGCATGCATGCTTAAGCCCGTCTGGTTTCGGTACAACCACGATGGGACTGGACCAGGCTGGACGACTCCTGGACATCCCATCCCCAGCATTCCGGCTCCAACCTCCTCCTCGATGGCCTTCCGCGGGCCTCAGGGACCCGGTAGGGTCTCTGTCTAACTATCACGCGGGGGGTGTCTTGATGATGTGGTGAACCACCCGCCCCGGGAGGAGAACACGCTCACACCTGGTAGTACACGTAACTGAACGGCAATTAAT
>CM022766.1:23972100-24000114 GCA_012411365.1 Ameiurus melas | reverse complement strand
TCGATACATGAATCACCATTTACATCTACAAACTGATAACGATCGGTCAGATAAGACCTGAGCCAGGAGAGGACTGTTCCCTTAATGCCAACAACATTTTCTATCAAGGAGAATAGTGGTGATCTATAGTATCAAAAGCTGCACTAAGAGTCGAATAACACAAGCAGCGAGACACAGCCTGATCAGAGGTCAGAAGAAGGTCATTTACTACTTTCAACTAAAGCTGTCTCTGCTATGATGCGGTCTAATCCTGACTGATACATTCATAAATGTTGTTCCTGTCTCAGTAGGGAGCACAACTGCTTTGCTACAACCTTTTCTAAAATCTTAGAGATGAAGGGGAGATTTGATATTGGTCTATAGCTGGACAGTTGGGACAGGTCAAGGTCAGGTTTTTTTTATCAATGGTTTAATAACTGCTAATTTAAGAGATTTAGGTATAGCCAGTGGTTAGGGAAGAATTTACTATATTTAAAAGTGACTTAAGTACTCCCTGGACAAATCTGTTTAAAACAAACATGTAGGTATAGGATCTAGTATGCAGGTTGATGAATTGGCTGATGAGATTAGTGTGGTAGTTTGGTCTCTATAAAACAAACACTCTAAACATTGATCCGATATTGCAACATTGTCATCTAATGGGTTTGTTACATTACTGACCGGTTGTAATTTCTGTACTGTATCACATCTAATATTTTCAATTTTATAAATGAAAAATTTCATAAATCATTACTGCTATGTAATGATTGAATGTTTCTCTCTGTAGTGGGTTTTATTCTAGTTAGTTTTGCTACCATGTTGAAGAGGAATCTGGAATTGTTTGGTTATCTCTATTAAGGTGGAGAAATTGATCTTTTGCTTATCGGCAAGAGATTTTCCTTATATTTCAGTAGGCTCTCCTTCCATGCTGTCTGAAATATCTCACAGCTTGGTGCCATTTACATTCTAATTGTCTAGATTTCTGTTTTAAGGTTGCGTTTGATTATTATACCAGGGTGCTAATTTTTTCTCTAATTATTTTTCTTGAGTGGAGCCACTCTATCTAGTGTGTCGGAGGTTGACTCCAAGCTTTCAGTTGCCTGATCGAGTTCTACTGAATCAGGCGCTGATCCAATCCAATTGATGTCTCTGGTAGGTATTTATGAGTGGTGCAGTAGCTGATGTGAATGTACGCTTTTATGCTAGAGTAGGCGAGGTGCAGATATGATGATCAATATGGATTATGAATGAGATAAGATAGTGGTCTGAGATAACTTCAGTCTGTGTAAAATTACAATATTTTCTATACTTTAAAGGTATGTTAGTATGAGGTCAAGAGTGTGACCACCATTATGAGTAGGCCATTAGTTCTGAATAATCCCTACTGAATGTAAAATGGACACAACCGCTGTTCTCAGAGGGTCCTCCAGGTTATCAAAATGAATATTAAAATCTCCGACAACTAATGCTTTATTTACAGACACAACCAGGTTTGAGACAAAGTCTGCAAATTCACTTAGAAATTCAGTATATGGCCCTGGGGGTCTGTAAATAATAGTAAGAGGAATTGACTTATTTTTGTATACGTAATTTACACTGGTATAAATAATTTAAAAGAATTAAACTTATGACTGTGTTTTTTGTGTGACGATTAGATTTTGACTATGGATGAGACCAATACCTCCTCCCTCTACCAGTTGAACGAGGCTGATGTACATAACTGTATCCAGGAGGACTGGCTTCATTTAATGCTATGTACTCGTTGGTTTAACCCAAGTTTCTGTTAAACACATTAAATTACATTCCTGGTCAGTAATGATAAGTCGTTGACAATAAGATCCTTAGACATAAGAGATCTAATGTTTAATATTCCTACCTTCAGATCAAAAGTGCTGGCTGTGCATTCAATATGATTTAATTTTATGTTAATTAGGTTACAAAGACAGACTTCCTATATATTTGTATTGCTCAGGGAACAGACACAGTCTCTATAGTATGCATTACTGTTGACGGACTACTAATTAAACATTGATTATACTGACTGTTATTGTCAGAAGATGTACTTACGGTAGACAGTCACTTGGAGTGAAGCGCCTTGGAGATGTTGTCGGACAGCAGTTCCGCTCCAACGCTGCTGGGGTGCAGGCCATCAGGACGAAACAACCTAGGACGCTCCAAGAACAGATTACAGTTATTAACACTAGATTCTGCTCATTACACCAAGAGACTAACCAACCATTTAAAGTGAGAAGTCTACTGAACTTTTCTGCTCCATGTCTGAATGTGGGAAGAGGTCCAGAGACGATGATCTTCGCTGTGGGTGATCTGCCTCGCACCATCTCGATCAGGCTGGAGAAGTCCCTCTTCAGAACCTCCGTCTGCCGTAGCCTGGTGTAGTTCGTCTCGGCGTGCAGCACAACTGCTCCAATGTGCTCGTCCTTCTTCAGGATCCTGGATACCTGCACAGCGACATCAAGAACACGAGCACCAGAAAAACAGTGTGTGTGCACCTTACCTTTGGATGAGGCTACATGAACGTTCCGCACGATGGAGTCCCCGACGATCACGGCGTTGGTTCTGGTCTGGCGGAGAGGGGCGAAGCGGTTCCGGGTTGGAATCTGGGACACCGGTAGTGAAGAAACCCTCGCCCGGGGTACAGCCTGCACCTTCCGCCGTTGGTTCACCCAAGGCCCGAGGTGTGTTGGCGCCGGTGTGACGGAGACTGCGGCTGGGAAAGTCCTGGCTGCACAGTCCCTGCACAGAGAAACACACGGCGTAGAGGGGCTGGGAATGGAAATACCACACTGTGTGCTTACCTTGGGTGTGTGGACAGAGGCACAAGATGATTGCAGGGCAGTTCGTCGCCTGCTGGTCGAGTAGGCCGCGGTTCTGCCTCTCCACATCCTCCAGTTCCAGCAGCACCATGTGAAGCTCGAGCGAGTCATCTGCACTCAGAACAGAAAAGACGGTGGACATATTTGTTTTTTTAAACAAAAACAGTGGTAAATTCAAAATATGAAATGCAAACATAAAAATAGGCTAGCGGTAGGTGATGCTAGCGGTTACAGCTAATCGCGATACTAGCGGGCTACAGCTAATCGCAAGCTAGTCGTGGATGTTTGTACAAATAAACCAAAATTTAGCGACAGCGCAATATTACGATTAGTTTTATCTAAACTAATGTGTTATATTTGTAAAATGTAAGTAAATAATTTTTAAAGTATAGAAATAGAAGAAAGTAGTATAATAGCGTTAGCTCATAGGGCAGTGTCAAGCCGGAAGCAGCATCAAGCCGGAAGCAGCCTATTATGTGAGATTGTCAGATTAATAATTAGGAGTTGACCATAACTGTTTGTTCTTTTACCTAAGCTACTATGGACAATATAGTCACATGTCTATATACAGTATCTCACAAAAGTGAGTACACCCCTCACATTTTTGTAAATATTTGATGATATCTTTCCATGTGACAACACTGAAGAAATGACACTTTGCTACAATGTAAAGTAGTGAGTGTACAGCTTGTCTATCAGTGTAAATTTTCTGTCCCCTCAAAATAACTCAACACACAGCCATTAATGTCTAAACCGCTGGCAACAAAAGTGAGTACACCCCTAAGTAAAAATGTCCAAATTGGGCCCAAAGTGTCAATATTTTGTGTGGCCACCATTATTTTCCAGCACTGCCTTAACCCTCTTGGGCATGGAGTTCACCAGAGCTTCACAGGTTGCTACTGGAGACCTCTTCCACTCCTCCATGACAACATCACGGAGCTGATGGATGTTAGAGACCTTTTGCTCCTCCACCTTAAGTTTGAGGATGCCCCACAGATGCTCAATAGAGCTTAGGTTTAATCTGTGTTTTAAAATCGATATTTAAAATTTTTGAATATTTTATTTAGCATTAATAGCAATAATCAAAGGTGGACACAGACCAAAAAGTGGCCCTGGACTTTCTGGCCCTGAGTGGACCACCACACCTGGCTCACAACACGCCCCATCATAACACACCGGATCATTGATGGTTAGATGCATTTTTAAAACATAAATAGCATAAATATAACAACACAGATACATGAATGTTATTTTAGTATATTTATTTGAAGTAGCACTGAACAGACATGAAGTCATATTTGTAAAATAACCAACTCAGCTGTACAGTTCCTGAATCAGTACTTTCTGCTCCGTTGCTCCTGATGCAATTTCTCCAACATGTTTATCTGCAGCAAGCTCCTGTAACGCTCTTGCATATGTTGTGTAGCACTTCAGAAGTACCAACCCTAAGAGACAATGTTTGATAATCTCTTCCTTTTTGTTAATTCAGTCAGAGAATCACCCTGTTCTGTTGCTCCTGATGCAACTTCTTTTTTCTCCATTATTCCTGATGCAACTTCTCCAACATTTATCTGCAGTAAGTTCCTGTAATGCCCTCACATATGTTGTGTAGCACTTTACCTCCTGCTCCATATCATCAGAAGTACCATCCCTAAGAGACAATGTTGGATCTGTAGGTTCTGAAACCCTCTTTAACTGGTCCTTGTAGTACTCGAGCTGCTCCTCTAGAGTCAGAGTGGTGGGAAATGAAGGTAGGACCAGAGGGTAATTTGCCTCCATGTCATGTGAAGCTGAAGTGAGTGGAGGAGCAGAGTAACGGGCAGCGACGAAGTTAATCATCGCAACCCATAATGTCTGCTCTACTTCACTCTCGGCCTGGAAGTAGAAGAGTCTGGAGTCTGCAGTCCTGAGGCACAGCCCATGAGGCCTCTTTTTGTAATCTACAGGGTACGTCACGGCATGATGCAGTCTAATGGCATTCTCGTTGTCTGCCTCACAAAATTTTGTAGATGCAGAACTATGCCTTGTAGAACTGCAGTAAACGGTTTTTGTGCTCTCTGGCCTATTTTGCGTTGTCTCCCATTCTCATCCATAACTCTTTTGCAGATGAGAGACCCTTTTTTGTAGATAGTGGTGGTAGTGTTGGTTTTAGTCCCAAATGATGAGTCACAGCCAGAATCCTCTGGGTTCGATATTTCCTTTTTGTATGCAGTGTCCCATCCAGCTATTACTCGGAACATTTTTAGCGGCTTTGTTTTGATTGATTTATAAACATTCTTCCATTGTTTCAGATTATACTGTGAGAAGCAATCCACACCATTCAGGTACCTTATGAAACCTTTACAAGTCCTTTTCCTCCCTTTGTAATCACCATTTAGATCAGCATTCAGTGTGATTATGGCACGGCTCATGTAATACAAATCAGGTTGTAAATCGAGCGGCTGTCCAGTACACTTAAAATGACAGAAGTGAGCTATCAGTAGATGCTGAATGTCAGGTTTATCCTCTGCCCAGAGCACTTCAAGGAATGATCTGAGAGCCTTGATCAGAGACATAGATCCAAACTTAAAGTACCTGACGTATAGGTTGACTGTTATGTCTGCTAATTCCAAATCCTTATTCAGCTGCCGGATAATCTCCAGACATCTGTATGCCTCTTGGTAGTAGAGATTCCTGGCAAGGATTTGCCCTTGCCCTTGCTGTCAGACCCCGAAATGAGTTCTTTTGGAAAGAGACTTGGTTACAGAGACAGAGTTTGAGTTTACTAATAAACATGTACTTTTCATTATCAGATTGTTTAGTGGTGTTTATGGCCCTGAGTTTATTGCTCCAGTCTGCCCCCTGGTGGAGAATTAGAGTCTAGTAGTAAGAAACCGTGAAAAGACAAACAGTACAAAAAAATTCTTTGGAGTAAACATACCTGTGCTGCAAAAGAAAGTACACTATACAGTATACAGCAGAAGTGGCAGACAGTATGATTCCCTTAAAGAAAAGAAATAGATGAATAAATTAGTCACAGTGTAAAAGCTAACAGATGTTGGCATTTAGTAAAAATGCTCGTGACTAGCCATGTTAAGTCCACTTGCTAAAACTCTCTTCACGACTGAATTATAAATAGAATACACAGTAATTCAATAATGTCACTATGTCGATCTGACACTTATACAAAATACTTGTGTATATTTCCTCATTATTTCACTGATAAACATTTTGGGCAAAGCATACAGTAAGACACATTCCTCTTTCTGCAAAAAAACTACAAAAAAAACACACCTCAAAAACAACAGAAACCTTCATAGCATTTCTAATGGTTTTAATTGTTCTAATGGGAAGTGTAATGGTTTTAATGGAAACTGTGACAGTCCTTGTGGTTCTCTACTGGTAATTTGTTGCCATATCTTGATTGCATGTTATGTCTAGTGGATACCATTAAGGACTGATAATAGTAATGATAATAATTTTTGTGTTTAGCTGATGGTTTGTAATGGTATTTGTAGTTGAAACCATTAGCATTTCTGTCATGATAGTTACAGTTACAGACTGACAAGGGAGCTACAGGTAGTTTAAATTCCTATAAACACATCAATATCAATGTTAAACCCATATAAAAGACAGGAACAACTAGATTTAATGATGTAGATAAAATAAAAGTGCATATTTGGTTAAATGAATTTAAATAAAGAATGTACAAGCATGAACTCAGGAAGTTAGATCAGTGAAGTATAAACACATGTGTCATAGCTCAGCCTGATCAGGACTCAGTTTCCCAAGAAGCAACACTCACCTCTCACGCACGCATGCGCTCTCCATCCCCAGAGTTCTAATCACTCACACCTGTCACTAATCACACTCACTCTCTCCTTTAGTATTTAGCAGTCATTCACTCAGAACTCTGTGCGAAGTATACGTTCAGTTCGCTGCGTTTCCAAGCCTTATGTACAAAGTTTACCTTCTCGTGTTTCTCGACTTTTGTTTCCTGTTTACGACTACGCTCTCAGCCTATCCCAGTTTGTTTTGTTTGTTCGATCGCCTGACCATTGCCTGAATTACGACTACGTCTTTTGAAATTCCCTTCCTTAACGATACCCACCGGACACCCGCTTCTACTTCCGTATCAATGAAGGTACATGACAGAATACTTCGCCTCCCAATGGAAGTAGCGGGAGATCCAAATTGGCCTCAAGCTATTGCAGGACACGCCCGGATGATTAGTGAACATGATCACCAGCTCGCGCACCTGACGGCGCAGGTAGCTCAGCTAAACCTAGCCACACCGCCTACTACGGCGGCAACACCATGCTTACCTCCTACACCAGCGCTGGAGAAATACAATGGAGACCCAGCACGCTGCCGGGGTTTTCTTCTGCAGTGCTCCCTGTTATTCTCGACATACCCAGAAATGATGGAGAACCAAAAAAATCATCCATTTCATGGAACTACTGACTGGGAGAGGGCCACTGCTGAATGGGAGCAGGAGGGGAACATCATAACGATTTATGAGCAGATGACCACACATTTTCGCACCGTCTTTGATCATTCTCCAGACAAGAGGGAAACTGGGGAGGAATTAATGTCTTTGAAGCAAGGAGCACGCTGTGTGGCAGATTTCGCCCTTGAGTTTCGTACTATAGCGGCGAGGAGTGGATGGAATCAACCCGTGCTAAAGACAGTGTTTCACCTAGGATTGAATGCCAATATCGTCACCGAACTGGTGTGTCGCGATGATCAGCTGACACTCGACTCACTCATTGACTTGGCTATTCGCCTGGATCGTTTACTTCAGAGCCGGAGCTCCCTACGCAGTGAGGCAGAATAACAGAGATCCCTGCCGAACCCATGCAACTGGGCCAGACCCGAGTGAGCGTGCAGTAGAGGGAACTAAGATGCCGTGAACAACGCTGTTTTTACTGTTGCGCAGAGAAACACTTCGTACAACAATGCCCTCTGAGACAGCGCTCTACCCGAAGTGAGAACTTGGACCCTAAACAACATCAACCAGGGGTGAGTTCGGATTACACAACCCATCCCTCGTTTCAATCGGCTTTTGTCTTGCCAGTCATATTAGAATACTCAGACCTCTCTTGTACCCTAGAAGCACTGATTGACTCCGGAGTGGCGGGGAATTTCATCGACCAGGAAACTGTACATCAGTATGACATTCCCGTTCGTCCGCTCATCAAGCCCCGCCTTGTCCAAGCCATAGACAGAGCACCCATTGGAGGGGGTATGATTACCCACTGCACAGAACCCGTTCACTTTCATACCAGTGCCCTACATCACGAAAAGATCACATTCCATGTTATTAGGAACCCAGTGGTTCTAGGTCTCCCATGGCTCGAACATCACAATTCACAAATTTCATGGAATGAGAGGGAGATCACACAATGGTCGTCTCACTGCATTAACCACTGCCTCCAAGCTCCTGTTTTTACCCTTGCCACCACGTCCATAGAGAGCCCTAATACTACGGACACCGTACAGATCCCCAGTGTTTACCATGACCTCATTGAAGCATTCAGCAAGGAGAAGGCTAGGTCCCCCATGGCTCGAACATCACAATTCACAAATTTCATGGAATGAGAGGGAGATCACACAATGGTCGTCTCACTGCATTAACCACTGCCTCCAAGCTCCTGTTTTTACCCTTGCCACCACGTCCATAGTGAGCCCTAATACTACGGACACCGTACAGATCCCCAGTGTTTACCATGACCTCATTGAAGCATTCAGCAAGGAGAAGGCTAGTGGACTACCGCCCCATCATGACTACGACTGCGCCATTAATTTACTGCCAGGAACTACAACACCTCGTGGGAGAGTTTATCCTCTAACCCTAACTGAACAAAGGGCTATGGAGGAATATATTCAAGAAGTTTTGCATCAGGGTTACATAAGGTAACATCTACCTCCCCAGCCTCAGTGGGGTTTTTCTTTGTGGAGAAAAAGAGAGGGGGATTACAACCCTGTATTGACTATCATGGTCTAAACCAGTGCTGCGTCAAATACCGTTACCCACTACCTCTTGTGCCCGTAGCTCTCGAACAACTACGTACTGCTAAATTCTTCACTAAAATGGATTTATGCAGTGCCTACAACTTGATCCGGATTCGAGAGTGAGATGAGTGGAAGACGGGTTTTAGCACAGCTTCAGGTCATTATGAGTACCAGGTCATGCCATACATGCTTTCTAACGCTCCCTCAGTATTCCAATGTCTCATTAATGACGTTCTACAGGATATGCTAGGATGTCAGGTCATCGCTTACATCGACGACATTCTAATATACTCTAATTCCAAAGAGGAACATATTCGCCACGTCTGTCAAGTTCTAGAAGAATTACTCCGTCATCAGTTGTATGTGAAAGCAGAAAAGTGGGAGTTCCACAAAACTACTATTTCATTTCTGGGTTACATTATCAGTCTGGAGGGGGTCTCCATGGACCAAGAAAAGGTCAAGGAAGTAGTCAACTGGCCACCTCCCACGACCATCAAGGAACTACAGAGGTTTCTAGGATTTTCAAACTTCTACAGAAGATTCATCAGAAACTTCAGTTCCATCGCCAACCCCCTAACATCCTTATTAAAGGGGAAATCCAAGCATCTGCCCTGGAACCAAGATGCACAAGCCGCCCTCTATAAACTCAAAAAAGTTTTCACCACCACCCCCATCATCAAGCATCCAGATCCATCAAAGCCCTTCATAGTGGAGGTGGACGCATCCGAGACCGGGATGGGAGCTATACTATCTCAACGTATTGGAGAGAGACCTAAGCTCCATCCAGTAGTGTTCTTTTCGAAGAAGCTTTCCCCCACTGAACGAAACTATGATGTGGGCAATCGAGAACTACTAGCAGTCAAATTAACCTTGGAGGATTGGAGGCACTGGTTAGAGGTAGCTACACATCCCTTCATCATCTTCACCGACCATAAGAATCTGGAATATATACAGACTGTTAATAGACTCACATATCGCCAGGCCCGATGGTCCCTCTTTTTTACCTAATTCAAATTTACGCTATCCTACAGACCAGGATCCAAGAACACAAAAGCTGATGCCTTGTCTTGTCTAGATCACACAGAACGTATCAACGACCATAAGGAGTATATTATTAACCCGGCATGTATCATCAATGCGCTAGAGTGGGACCTGGATAAGGACCTAGAAGATATTCCCCAATCAGAGGTTCCAGGAAACTGTCCCACAAGCAAACGGTTTGTACCCGAGGAATACCGACAAGAACTGATTATATGGACTCACACGGTACTGGGTACAGGTCATCCCGGGACACAGCGCACACACCACCTCTTAAAGGAAAAATTCTGGTGGCCTAATATGGAAGGAGATGTACAAAAGGTGGTAACATCATGTTCTTCGTGTGCACAGAGTAAGGTGCCTCGGACACTCCCAGCTGGAAAACTCAAGCCCCTACCAATACCAGAACGCCCATGGTCACACATATCTGTGGATTTTGTCACTGATTTACCATGCTCCCAAGGACATACAACCATTCTTGTCACTGTGGACCGATTCTCCAAATCTGTTCGATTCGCTTTTAGGACAGCCGAACTCCTGTTCCAACACGTTTTTCGGTACTTCGGCATTCCTGAGGAGATTGTCTGTGACAGGGGTCCTCAGTTCACCTCCAGGGTCTGGTCCAGCTTTATGGCTAAGATGGGAATTACGGTTAACCTCACCTCAGGATATCACCCACAAGCAAACGGACAAGTTGAACGAGTCAACCAGGAACTGGGGCGATTTCTTCGTACCTTCAATGTCTCTAATCCTCAGGATTGGAGCAAATTTCTGCCATGGGCCGAGTACGCTCAAAATTCACTGAAATATTCTGCTACTAATCTCACTCCATTTCAATGTGTTCTAGGATACCAACCGCCACTGTTCCCATGGAACGCGACTGCTACTGAATCCCCTGCCGTTAACGAGCGGTTCTAACGTTGCGAACACGTCTGGGCAGACACACACCAATGTCTGACACAAGCCACTGTTACGTACAAATGCAAGGCCGATCGTCACTGCAGCGACAACCTAATTACCAACCAGGTGATAGAGTGTGGTTGTCTACCAAGGACTTAAAGCAACCACATGGCTGTAAGAATCTAACTCCCAGATACACGGGACCTTTCAAGATCCTCAAGCAAGTCAATGAAGTTACGTACCGTCTGGAACTACCACGTCACAGCCACGTCGCCCCCTCATTCCACGTATCACGTCTTAAGCCAGTTGTCAACGGACCTTTAGCCACCAAAGTTCCCTCTGAGACCCCCCCGACTCCTTTGGAGATAGATGGGCAGCCAGCATTCTTAGTCAAGAGAATTATCAACTCTAGACATAGGAGGAGCAAGCTGGAGTATCTGGTTGAGTGGGAGGGCTACAGACCAGAGGAACAATGCTGGGTACCAAAACAAGTCATACTAGGCCCTCAGCTTACTAAGGATTTTCACATAGCTCATCCAGATCTCCCAGGTCCATGACCCCGGGGACGGCCAAAAAAGAACTCGGCTCCCGGACTCCCTGATCAGGACTCAGTTTCCCAAGAAGCAACACTCACCTCTCATGCATGCATGCGCTCTCCATCCCCAGAGTTCTAATCACTCACACCTGTCACTAATCACACTCACTCTCTCCTTTAGTATTTACCAGTCATTCACTCAGAACTCTGTGCGAAGTATAAGTTTAGTTCGCTGCGTTACCAAGCCTTCTGTACAAAGTTTACCTTCTCGTGTTTCTCCACTTTTGTTTCCTGTTTACGACTACGCTCTCAGCCTATCCCAGTTTGTTTTGTTTGTTCGATCGTCTGACCATTGCCTGGATTACGACAACGTCTTTTGAAATTCCCTTCCTTAACGATACCCACCGGACACCCGCTTCTACTTCCGTATCAATGAAGGTACATGACAACATGAAGATAAAGATCTTCAAGTTTAATAGTTCCACTTTACACTTTGTGTCACTTTAGCCGTATTCACCCTACATAAGATACACAGGCAAGTGTGTGAACAATGTCACTCGCGTTGTTGCTGCTTCTGCACGCACACACAGTCACGTGTCAAGTATAAACCAGGTTCCTCTGCTTCATGACGAGTCGTATCACACCACACCAGCGTGGATTATTTTACTATATCAACATGTCTGTTGTGTTTTATTCCCTTTATATGTATGTGACAGCGGAAAGAGATTCAGCCTTTAAAACACGCCTCCTGATTTTATAAAAAGCTGCATCAAGACCTGCAAGTTCACTCCTCCCACTAGACTGGTAAACCAGTGCAAGGAAATGGTTCCTTTGGTTTTTAGTCACTTACGTTGCCCATGTGTTACTGACATAATGCAATCTTCAAGTTTTACTGTAGTCCGATATTATACATCTGGAATTTTTAAATGTAGTGGTGAAGGCTTTGGGTCACAGAAAATTCATGAAGGCCAAAAAGTTTAGGAACCCCTCAGGAACTCCTGTCCTAACTTTTCTTCTCTACAAACACAATCAGCTTTGCAAGTCACGTAATAACGTGGTACGATGACGTGGGGGTTTCCAAAATGTCTTACTGTGCAAGACTTATAGTGTTTGCAGAGAAGTTTGATGATCACAGTAAGTCTGATCATGTCCATGATTAAATATGGAGGATTAAAGGGGAAAAAATATTTGCATGTTTATTTATTGCATTTTACAGCTTATAGAAATGTAAAGGTTGTTTATAATATCAATTTATAAATGTATTTTATCATGCTTTTAAATATTTCTCTGGTTTAAACTGACTTGTGAATGCTACACTGAATTAATCACTATCTAATGGTTAATAATTATTAATGAATCGTTATTAATCTTTATTAAATAATCAGTTAAATGTCTGACTCAACTCTACAAACTGGCTCTATTTAATGAACATTATTATAGAGTTAATATTTTATAATGAAATTTTAGTGTTTGATATTAATCAAAAATATCTGTTTTGGTAAATCATATATTCAACAAAATATAAATATAATAAATACTCTAAATACTATAATAATAATAATAATAATAATAATAATAATAATAATAATAATAATTAATAAGATAAATAGAATAAATATTACTTTAACTTTCTAAATGAGGATAAAGATAATTACTAATCAGTGGATGAGAATGATGAGGAATAGTTTGTATGTCCACAGCTGAGAAAGGTGGACTCCTCTCACAGATGTGTGTGTGCATTAGTGAGTTAGTGTGGTGTGTTTTCTCTCGTCCACAGTGTGTGTCATTGTGCTGTATCACATCCTCCCCCTCAGCACCTGCAGTCGCTCCCAGCTGCAGCAGTGCTTCTCTGTGCACTCTCACTGACCGAGGTTTTTGTACGGCGCTCTAACACTGTGTGAACACAGCACGACTACTGATATAATGGTAACTCTGACAGTAGTAATCTCCTGCATCTTCAGTCTGGACTCCTCTGATGGTCAGAGTGAAGTCAGTATTAGATCCACTGCCACTGAAACGAGCGGAAGTCTCTGTGTATGAAGTAGTACCATAGTAGATCAGGAGTTTAGGAACTTCTCCAGGTTTCTGCAGGTACCAGGCTAGTTCGTTACCACCATAAACTCTGCTACTGGTTCTACAGTTGAAGGTGACTGTTTCTCCTGGAACTACAGTTTGCACTGAAGGAGTCTGAGTCACAGTCACCTGACCTCTGGATCCTGAAGAGAAACATAGATTGTGTTTCTATGCTGTAAAGTGGTGTAGAATTAGTATGAAATGAAGTGTGTGAGGTTGTGAGTTGATGTTAAACTCTCACCTTGGGTCCAGAGGGCCAGTGTGCAGATGAAGACGCTGATCAAAGTCATGGTTGCTGTGGGTGAAGTTTCTGAGCAGCAGCTCTCAGTCATGAAGTGTTAAAGTCGCAGGGCTATAAACACTCGCAGAGCACTGAAGCATGGACTGGCAATGCAAAGTGTGTGTGTGTGTGTGTGTGTGTGTGTGTGTGTGTGTGTGTGTGTGTGTGTGTGTGTGTGTGTGTGTGTGTGTGTGTGTGTGTGCACTGCAGTGTGATGGAGGTTTTTGTACGATGGTTTCATTAGAATGTATCACTGTGGTCCACTTTTGGTGGAGGCTCCAAACTCGTGGTGAACAGTAAGTGTGTTTTCTTCTTTTAACACAAAATCCATTTAGTTCATTACTAATTACATGAATAAATAAACTTCAACTAAACAGATTATTTATGTTTATAATTGCATAATTGATGTTATTGTGTATTATTAAGCTCTGATGAGGAACACATTTCAGTATCAGAACAGATCCCATATCAATGTTCTTGAACATTCAACAAATCTACAATTATTGATGTTAAATATGTAATAATTCCACACTTGCTATATATTCGACATGCAATAACTCTGCAGTTCCTCTATAATAAACATTTAATAAATAGAGTGACTTTGTGCTGATGTAAAATCCAGATGAAAGCTGCTGTGTGTGTTTGTGTTAAACAATGAATATTTCTGTAATCAGCTACATTTGTATTTGCTGCAGTTAAATATGCTGAAGGTTTGAACTATAAAGTAATAACACTTGTTATAAAAAATGATTTTTCCCAGATAAATGACAGTGTGGAACATGTTTGTTTTGTCTCTGCACTGAAACTGATGTCAAATAATAAAGTACTCAATGAAACTCAGTCATGAAGTCAGACTTGATTAGACTTAATTACTCTGTAAGATCAGACAGTTCCACAAAGTTACAGAAATATTTCATAATCATTTCTAATTGTGTGTGTGTGTGTGTGTGTGTGTGTGTGTGTGTGTTTGTGTGTGTGTGTTTCTCCTCTCCAGCGGGTCCCACATCTCCCTCCGTGTCTCTGCTCCCTCCGTCCCCTCTGCAGCTGTGTGAGGGATCGGCCTCGCTGCTCTGCCTGCTGTCTGGCTACTCTCCACAGGGGGCGCTGGTGAGCTGGACAGTGGATGGCTCAGAGGTGAAGAACGAGGTTCTGACCAGCGCAGAAGAAGAGAAGAACGGCCGTTACAGCCGCAGCAGCACCCTGACCCCCACCAAAGACCTCTGGGAAAAGGGGGAGGAGTTCAGCTGTAGGCTCTCCCATAACAACGTCGATCATCCGTTCACGTTCAGAAAGAGTCAGTGTGAAGGCTAGTGGATAACCAAGATACAGTTTAACATAGTGCTGCTTATGATCCATCTACAATAGAGTTTCAATTCTACACAATGCTGACATTTCTGTCTTTACTCTCTTCACTGTCCTGTTGCTCTTCCTGTAGTTTTTGCTGAAATAAAGCTGAGTTTTGGACGTTGTGTGTTCTTTTATTGGATTTAATAGTGATGATCAGTGTGATGAGGAGAATTAAGTTGTCCGTAGATTCAGTGCTGTGTGTTGTGCTTCAGTGAGTTTGACTGAAGGAAGTTGAACATCTGGTGAAGTTTCTGCTCTATTCTGGGAGAAATGAAACTATTTTGTCCTTTTCATGCAAATCTCACTTACCCCTCACTATTCTCTGTCTCTCTCTCTCTCTCTTACATGAAATATCTTTTACATAAACCATATCATGTACCTTATTCTGACAGTAATTACATTGTACCTTACTGCATGTCAACACTCTTTTACAAACAATTTGTTGTTTTAAATTCTATCTGTCTCAACCAAATTTTCCTTTGGGTCCAGTTGGATTACAGGCAACAATCATGTTTTCTTATTGATCCCTTTTATAACCATGTCTAAAAAAGAGTAATCCATCCATCCGTCCATTTCCTATACCACTTATCTTTCAGTGTCGCGCTGAGCCTGGAGCATATACTGGGAAGCATGTGGCACAAGGCAGGGTACACCCTGCACAGGTTGCCAATCCATTGCAGGGCACAATCCCATACACATTCACACACCCATTAGTACACTACTGACAGTTTGGACATGCCAATCACCACCATGTATGTCTTTGGACTGGAGGGAGGAAACCAGAGTACCCGGAGGAAACCCCTTCAGCATGGGGAGAACATGCAAACTCTGCACACACAGTGCAGTGGTGGAAATCAAACCCCCAACCCTGTTGATGTGAGGTGAACATGCTAACATCTAAGCCATCTTGCACACAACAAAGAGTAATGTAATCCATAAATAAACCATTACATTTCATAATTGCAGGCGCACGGTGGCTTAGTGGATATACACTGTAGCCTATATACTGTAGACTTAGAAAACATGAAGAGCAGAAAGAATTGCTAAGGATGAAGGAACATAACAAACCATATAATGGCAATGTAAGACAAAAGCTAGACAAATTGGCAAAGGTAGGGCAAGACAAGACTTAAATACCGGTGCTCATTAAACCAAAACATGAATCAGGCGTAAACAATCATGTGACATGATGTGGTGATTTGCATTTGCTGATTTGAATCATAGTCCTTCACCGAAGTCGGTGTAACCATGACAAAGTCCCCGCTTTAATGTGTGGCTCCCAATACGCAAAATAATTTTGAGAGAGAGGGAGTCGTGGAGAGGGAGTTGGGGACAACCAGACAAGATGTCTCTCTGCTGATCTGGGTCCATAGGAGTGCTACCCATCGTGGAGCCATCAGGAGATACGACATCGTCCCTCAGGCAATGAGGTGGAACAATCTCCGCCACATAGCTGAGGGTTCTCATAACGTCCCAGGCAGAGCATGAGTGCAAAGCGATGGCCACCATGAAGTCGGCAGGGGAAGTGAATTTTAAAGGTAGAGGCAGAGTGGGGAGTGACATCCTCTGCAAGGCCAGAGGGGGGATGGGTGTCCACCACATAGCAAGATAGGGGAGCAATGTACTGCAAAGCAGAGGGGAGCGGTGATGTCTTCAGCAGAGCAGGGAGGCCAAGTGACATCCTCATTGGAGCAAGGAGGTGGAGCGACATCCTCAGTGGTGAAAGGAGGCAGAGTGATGTCATCAGCATTGAAGGAAGGGAGAGCGAATTCAGAAGTGGAGCCGGGCGTAGTGACATCCAAGATGTATGTATGGAGACAGAATGACATCCATAGTGAGGCCGTGATTTGTAGTGATGTTTTCTAAGGGGCAGGGAGGCAGAGCAACATCCTCAGCATTGCAGGAAGCAAAGTCCTCAGCCAAGCAGGAAGACAGAGTGACAACCTTAGCAGGGCAAGGAGACAGAGTGACGTCCAGTGTGGAGCTGGGAGGGTAGTAGTTGGGTAGAAATGTTGTGGATTTAGACAAATGAAAACATCAACTAGAACTCAGGGCAGAAAGAAATTCAAGCTATTTCTGTTCAGCTGGTTCTCACCTCCTCCTTGCCCATCTTTGACATTTGTTACATTGGTGCTGAAACTCGGGAAGGAGAAGGGAAGCCCTCGCCGCTGTGGTAGAACTGCAGCGCCAAGGAGGTGTGGTGCTGGAGCAGTCCGCCAGTGAGGATGGAGGAATCACTCCCATCCACCTGAAAAGGGGAGGAGATGCAGCCGTCCGCCAGGTAGTCCAGTGCCATCGCTTGGCGTAGTGGGGGATCGCTTCAAAGCGGGCCGAGGAGCAGATGACAGCGTGTCTGGAGACCAGAGAACCAGTTTTCTTTCTCTCTCTCCTCTCTTTTAGGTCTAAACAGTCATGTGACATGATCTGGCGAGGTGCAGAGGCTGATGGGAATCATAGTGCTGTGCAGAACTTGGTGGACCGATGGAAAAAACCTCCTCATAATACCATTCAGTTACTTGTTTAGTTACCGTTGAGTTACTTGTTAAAGTGTTTTAGTGTGTTATACGTCACAGATGTCCATCTTTATCATCAGTGATAAAATGCAACATTAAACTTTGCATCTTTCTTTCTGAATGTAATATAAAAAGGCTCTAATAAACTGCACACATGATGTGTAATATATAGTGTAGGAGTGAATACTGAAGAGTGGAGTTACTGTTATCGCCCCGAAGTTGATTATTTTCCTAAAACTGCATGCCCCGAAGTGTTTTGTTCTTCTTATATCACACTCATTTTACAATACTGTACACTACACTTAATTTCATATTCGCTTTCTCCTCTCTGAGCCGTTCATGCTCATCACGTGCGTAAGACGTCCTGCTAACACTTAATGAGCTCGCTGCTGGATCATCCCTCAAGAAACCGATCCTCGGAAATGAGTTTTATATTATATAAAAAGGCAGAAAAGCTTCTCCTTTCATCTTGATTTGGGTTTATCTGAGACACAGTGTTGAGTTTGTACAGCTTTGACTGTGATTAAATATTTACCACAGAAGCTGAGGATTCACGTCCACGATTTAAAACGTCCTGTTTATCCGAATAAACGTCTGCAACGTGGGTAAACACCACTAATGCGCCGGATTAACGCTTCTCCATCATCACCACGTCGTCATTAGAGCCATCGGTGTGGAGTCTCGTCACATCCACGTCAAACTCACAGAGACGTGTTTATGGATCAGATCAGACTCGAAATGAGACGATGGGTATCGGTAGAGTTACCACATGACAGAAAGTCTCTGCTTTTTTCACGTGTGAACCTGTACTGAACCTGTAGAGCGATGATGCATGTGGAGAATTGACTCAAAAAACAGCTTCAAACTGTCCACGTGGATGAAAATAACGAACGGTGCAGGTTTGTGTGCGATTGCTGGAAACATTGGTTCGTCTTACTGAACACTGTAAAGACAAATAAAAAGATTATAATGGTGTTTAATAGAGAATGTCGGTGTTTTAAAGTGCACCTATTGTGCTTTTTCAGATATTCCCTTTCATGTAGTGTGTGATATACGTAGCTGTTTATGAATGTAAAAAGTCTGCAAAGTTTCAACAATTGAAGCGCACGACAAAGAGAGTTACCGACTCCCAAAACAAGGAATCAATTCTGAACAGCTGAATCGAGTCGTTAGTGATTCCAGACTTTACTTCCTGTACTAACCTACGTAGGTTTATGACAATAAACCCCGCCTCTGGTCTTCATTGCTGCTCGCTGACAGACGGGATCTGAAACTTGTTACGGTAGTGGGCGTTTCCTTTTTGAAACACGCTGACAGTGGTAAACCAATCACAACAGACTGGGAGCAGTCTGACCAATCAGATCAGAGTATGCACTCTGCAAGGAGGAGTTTAGAACGGATCATTTAACGAGTCGTTTGTGACCCTGGGGGAAAAGTAATGCAGCAGTTTAAATGATGAGCACGTTAAAGTGTTTTTTGACCTCGAATGCGTGTAAATCTATCGTATGAGAGCTTTAAAACACAATTAGACACATTTCAAAACCATAATAGGTGCGCTTTAATGAACAACATGACACAATTTCATCCCATGGTGTTGTTTTAAAGCTTTCAAATTGAAAGTTGACTTCTTTGACTGACTTTGTGCAGTAGAAAATTATAATATTACTCAATTACAATCATTTGTTGAGAAATGTTATTTTGGTCTGTGAGCGGGTTAAACGTTGTACTGTAATCAGCCACTAGAGGGCAGCAGCGACATTTTCATTTCTCTTGTAAACACTATACTGTATACTGTCATTGTTACAGACATATAAAAACCCCTCAAAATTTTTATGCAATTAATTCATTTTTTTCACGATTCTTTCATTTTCACGCATGAGTCATTTCGTTATCAGATGATTTCCACATGTGATCATTTGAAAATATTTTGTTTATTTCCATGTGAATTTCCTATTTTTTTATACACTTATTTTTTCCCGTGTTTTTTTTTTTTTTTTGTACATTATTGGATTTCTTTCACACACGATTCCTTTCATGATTCAATTCACAACCTTCAAGTTTAAACGTGATTTTGCTTTTACACTGAAGTGACAGTGAGGCTTTCTTTCTTTCTTGTATGAAGTTTATCAATGATTAAAAAATGGAGCACTAGATTGTTTTTACCTGAAAGTGTCGACTTGAGGTCCTGAGCACAACACTGGATCAGGACTTTCAATCATTAAAAAAAAAGTTCACTCAGGTCCATAAAGGACAAAAACTGTAATAGAAATAATATATATTCATATTTTTTTATTGTTTGATTCCCACCGTGACCATGTGTGTGTGGAGTTTGCATGTTCTCCCCGTGTTGAAGGGGTTTCCTCCGGGTACTCCGGTTTCCTCCCCCAGTCCAAACACATGCATGGTAGGCTGATGGGCGTGTCTAAAGTGTCCGTAGTGTATGAATGGGTGTGTGAGTGTGTATGTGATTGTGCCCTGTGATGGACCAGGGTGTACCCCACCTCGTGTCCGATGCTCCCTGGGATAGGTTCCAGGTTCCCCACGACCCTGAAGAAGGAGTAAGAGGAGTAAGTAGAAGATGGATGGATGGAGTTCTGATCATAATTACCAAACATTCATTCGTTGTCAGGATTTTAACGCTTTAAACGCCAGTTTCTTTACACAAGGCAAAAATACTCAAAGATCAGGAACCTTCTCTGACTCGTATACATGGGGTGAGATTCGTGATTTCCAATACAATATCATTTCTTTCGTTCAAACTGTTCTCTCTCTCTCTCTCTCTCTCACACACACACACACACACACACACAATTATAGCTGCATCATTTATTCAGTTGGTCTGCGGCGCTCTGTAATACAGCAGAAACAGAAAAAAAGAGAAGTGTGGATTTTCCCCAGAGACTAAACCTGAGAGAATAAAACACATTTCAGAATATATTTTTTTTAAATCAATGTTTTGAAACCTCATCAACAAAATAAAAGCCCATTAACCCGGAATGCATGATTTTATGCTTAAACGGGATTAAATATTGCAGATTGAATGGGTTTCAGTGGGGACATTTTTGCCCTTAACCTCCTGAGTGTAACAGTTTTGTGTATTTACTTTAAAATAGATTTATCAAAGTAAATGAAGTATTCCAATTCCAATTAAAATACACATCGTTTTGTTTTAGTTTTTTGCAAGAATTTCTGCCGTTTGCATTAACACAGACCAAATGGTTCAAAAATAAATAAAAAATGGAATGAGAAAAACGTCCTTCAGGACGCACAAGGGTTAAATGGTTTCTAGATGTATTTAGGGATTGTGTGTGTGTGTGTGTGTGTGTGTGTGTGTGTGTGTGTGGATGGCGGAAGGGGGGGAGTTTTGCTGAGATTAAGAGAAAAGAAGCACATTTATATTCAGCACACACACACGCAGCTGCAGAAGCTCATGTGCTATTTAAATGGAGTTTTATTATAAACCCTGAAGTAAAACGGAGGAGCAGAAAAGAAAGAAACTGGAACAGTGTGAGACTCCGAGTTTCTATAGAGGAGAAATGAGGCGGGTGGAGTGGAGGGGGGAGGAGGGTGTGGAGGGGTTGGGGTGTGAGTAAAATACACAGAAGGGTCCGCTTTATATCAAACCTGCTGTGTCGAATAGAGGAGTTTTTCTGAAGAGATCATTATCCGAAGCTGAACTCCAGTAAAGCAGACATTAAACACAGCTCCATTAAAAGAAGATCAATAACGTTCATATTCATGAATACATTATTTATCTGTTGTCATTCTGAGCTTCAGGACATCTGATATACCAGAATCTGTTTCAGCCACAAAGAGAGAACTGATCTCCATCACACACACACACACACACACACACACACAGGAATACGTTCAAGTTTCAAGCAGCGAAGCTAAAAGAACTCTGAGATCTGAAGTCGATGTAAAGCGACAGTAAAGGAATTTCAGGGACGTCATTTCAGGCCGGGAGTCTCACACTCATCCATCCACCCAATATACACACAACAAAATCATCTTTCTTTCCAAATTTCTATTTATTACACACAGTACAGATATACACAAGAAACCTAGAGGGAATGAAGCAGTGCTGATTTATATCAGGCGTACGCCAAGCGCTGATCAGCACCAGAAGTGCAAAGCTGCCAGTACGTAAGTCTCTACTTCTCACTCACAAAAGTACTTTAAATGCAGAAGAGAGGTAAAGAAAAGACCCTTTTTTTATCGCTATCTCCGTCTCCACATCGATGGGAAATGAAAACTGTTTAACCTCGATGACGACGTATACACGGACAGCAGTGATCTAATTATCGACCTTATTCTGATTAAGACGTTTAATACTCTGATTAAGGTGTTTACATGAGTTGCGTTTAGAATATCCCTTTCATGTTCCCGTGTTACATGTTATAGAACATATATCGATTAACGTCACACGTCATTACGTCACCAGGCCACGCCGTCCGACGTCCCTCCAGAGTTTCACGTACCGACGTACAGTCGGTCTTCGTTGTGGTACCGTGTACAGTGTCGGGTGTTTCATTTCGAATTGTACGAAAGCTTCCAGTGCGGTTAATTATTTGTCGTGCCGTACGTGCTTGAAGCTGTGGGCTGCGTCCCAAACCACGTACTTACCGTCTATGTAGTAGCTCAGATACACGTATTTCTCCTAGTATACACTGTAACAGGTAGGTACGCGGTTTGGGACGCAGCCGTTCTCTCGTTTGCCGTCAAACCATCGAGCGCTCCCGTGTGCGTACGGGTCCTGTTGCAGAATGCGGTGAAAACTCTCACACGACGTTAATAATGCGATTAAGGTGTGTACATGTCTGTCGGTATGTTTACATTGAAGAATAATCCGATATTAACCAGATTTAAGACGATACTCTGATTAAGAAGCTAGCACCTAAACACCGATTTCTGATGACCGTAATCCGACTAAAGTCATACGAAACACAAGTGGAATTAAGATGTGGAGTATTCCTGTTTTAGTTACGTTATCGAAGTGCATTATAGACATGTACACAGCCTAAAATACATAAGGGTTAACAGCACTATATTTCACACAGAGATATTAAAGTGTAGTAAAGCCAGTGTATTAATACTTGATTAGCTGAGTTAGCGAACACAACGCTACAGTATTTGCAGGTGAGACTGAGCTGCACTTGAAGCCCTGAACTGGTCGGTAATTTTGGTGCATAAAAATACAACACTTTATAAATAATAAACGAGAGCGCGATGTGATGAAGTGACGTTACTGTTATCACCTGTTACGACTGTTACAGAAAATAAGTCAACACCTTCTGACCAATCAGAACGCAGAATTCAGCAGCGCTGTGTGGTATAAAATGCACCCGAACAGCGAAACAGAAATAAAAGTGAGAGTTCAGGGAAGTTAAAGGCATTCCGTTACTTCAGTCCAATACAATAGGCCACGCCCCCTTACTCCATATCCACTGTGGTGCTGTTATACGATCAGCTTTAGGACTTTCACACACTTCTTATCCGATTAAAAAAGCAGAGAGGCAGAGATCCCGAGCGTCTGATTGCTTTCATTGATTTTGATTTGGATCGTTGTGTCAGAGCTGAGATCGACACAAACTCCATCTTCTCTGATATCTGACTGAGAGAAACTTTAATATCACGCGTTTCAGACGCTCAGACTCTCAGCTCGGTGCTTTCCTGCTGAAATACTGAACGCTCTGCACAGTTTCTCTAAAAAACTTCACCAAACAAACTCCATCTGAGAGACAGATTTCCCACAAAGCCTCAGTCTGAGTTCCTGCAGCTTTCTTATCGGGGAACAGTCGAGTCCTTTTATTTCTTCCAGCTGTGCTAGCTAACCTTTAGCCATCCGTAGAGTCATTTTATTGCCTCCAGCTGTGCTAACTAACCTTTAACCATATGTGTTGTCTTTTTATTTCCTCCAGCTGTGCTAGCTAACCTTTAGCCATATGTAGTGTCGTTTTATTTCCTCCAGCTGTGCTAGCTAACCTTTAGCCGTCCATAGTGTTGTTTCATTTCCTCCAGATGTGCTAGCTAACCTTTAGCCATATGTAGTGTCATTTTATTTCCTCCAGCTGTGCTACCTAACCTTTAGCCATATGTAGTGTCGTTTTATTTCCTCCAGCTGTGCTACCTAACCTTTAGCCATATGTAGTGTTGTTTTATTTCCTCCAGCTGTGCTAGCTAACCTTTAGCCGTCCATAGTGTTGTTTCATTTCCTCCAGATGTGCTAGCTAACCTTTAGCCGTCCATAGTGTTGTTTCATTTCCTCCAGATGTGCTAGCTAACCTTTAGCCATCCATAGTGTCGTTTAATTTCCTCCAGCTGTGCTAGCTAACCTTTAGCTGTCCGCAGTGTCGTTTAATTTCCTCCAGCTGTGCTAGCTAGCCTTTAGCCATCCGTAGTGTCGTTTTATTTCTTCCAGCTGTGGTAGCTAACCTTTAGCCATCCATAGTGTCGTTTTATTTCCTCCAGCTGTGCTAGCTAGCCTTTAGCCATCCGTAGTGTCGTTTTATTTCTTCCAGCTGTGCTAGCTAACCTTTAGCTGTCCATAGTGACATTTTATTTCCTCCAGCTGTGGTAGCTAACCTTTAGCTGTCCATAGTGACATTTTATTTCCTCCAGCTGTGCTAGCTAACCTTTAGCCGTCCGTAGTGTCGTTTTATTTCCTCCAGCTGTGCTAGCTAACCTTTAGCTGTCCATAGTGACATTTTATTTCCTCCAGCTGTGGTAGCTAACATTTAGCCGTCCATAGTGTCGTTTAATTTCCTATAGCTGTGCTAGCTAACCTTTAGCCGTCCATAGTGTCGTTGTATTCCCTCCAGCTGTGCTAGCCATC
The DNA here is from genome assembly GCA_012411365.1 of Ameiurus melas. Classification (NCBI taxonomy): domain Eukaryota; kingdom Metazoa; phylum Chordata; class Actinopteri; order Siluriformes; family Ictaluridae; genus Ameiurus; species Ameiurus melas. The sequence continues at coordinate 23,975,786 of CM022766.1, read as the reverse complement.
AGTAATGTAACCAGGGTCCTTCAAAAGCCTGGATAATAAAGTGGAGTTTACTTTCTAAATGTGATCCTCTCTATATCTATAGCAATATGATATTTAAAATGATATTCATAATAAATCCAGAAGCATCTTCAATGGTCTCGTGGTTTCCTTCAGCAATCTGAACTCTGCCTCCATCAACTGCAAGAGCGATTTGGCCCTTGGGCTCGAATATCCATTGTGCATGCGGACTATACATAGCAGATAGCTAGTGGGTAGCCACTAAATCCTGACCTGGGCAAAATGAAATGAATATCAGGATGTGAGAAATGAAAGGAGCTGAGAGATAAAGCAAAAAAGAGAGCAGAAAACTTCTGACCAGTTTCAAAACTAAAACAAGTTATGCTAATGTAAAGCCATCTAACTTGCTAACGATTACTTTTGCAATCATTATAATAAGCACAAGCTAACACAATCCGAAACACTACAGAGACCGGGGCCCAGAATTTGGTGCTACACCCCCGGCCAAGACGCAAGCACGAATCCAACACTCACATCCAGTGTGTGTAGCAGGCGTCAAAACATATGAACACAAAGAATAACCCATAATCCTAAACATGGTGTAGAGGCAAAGATGAATGCAGGAAGTACTGAAGCAAGGGAACTCGAATCAGGAGCTAACACACAACAGGTGATCACAGACAGGTAACAGACTAAAGACAGGGCGTGGAGCGGAGACAGGACCAGAACCGAAACCAGAAGAAAGCATATGGTGCTTGTTGCTATGGGAACCGCAATGAAAGAGGGAATGTGGAAGTTTAAAGAAGAAGATTATTTTAAGAGGAAAATTGGTGTAAGAATAAAATAAATCAGGATTTTCTGAGTTGAACCCCAGTGACGTCATTATGCAGCATCGCAAATGAGCAGTAAAGGATTCTGGGTAAGTGATGCGAGTCCTGGCATCTCCTTTACCTTCTTCACATGACGCAGGAAAAGACACTTTATTTTCTCCTGGCTGCTCCGTCACGCAGAAGAATTTCGTAAAGCCTCGCAGATTTGAGCTGCTGTTCGTCGCCATGATGAGAAAAAGAGACGACGTGTCCGGAGTGAGAGAAAGAAACTGCGGGTGTGAGCGTGTTAGAGATATGAGAGACTCACCCACTCACTCACACACACACACACACACACTCTCAATCATATCTCACTCACTCACACACACACACACACACACACACACTCTCAATCATATCTCACCCACTCACTCACCCACTCACTCACACACACACACACACTCTCAATCATATCTCACTCACTCACCACACACACACACACACACACACTCAATCATATCTCATCTCATCACACACACACACACACACACACTCTCAATCACTCCACCACCACCCACACACACACACACACACACACTCTCAATCATATCTCACTCACTCACACACACACACACACACACACTCTCAATCATATCTCACTCACTCACTCACACACACACACACACACTCTCAATCATATCTCACTCACTCACACACACACACACACACACACTCTCAATCATATCTCACCCACTCACTCACCCACTCACTCACACACACACACACACTCTCAATCATATCTCACTCACTAACTCACACACACACACACACACACACTCAATCATATCTCAACCACTCACTCACCCACACACACACACACACACACTCAATCATATCTCACTCACTCACACACACACACACACACACACACACTCTCAATCATATCTCACTCACTCACACACACACACACACACACACATCTCAATCATATCTCACTTCACCACACACACACACACACACTCTCAATCATATCTACACTCACTCACACACACACACACACACACACTCTCAATCATATCTCACTCACCACACACACACACACACACACACACACACTCTCAATCATTTATCTCACTCACTCACCACACACACACACACACACACACTCTCAATCATATCTCACTCACTCACTCCACACACACACACACACACACTCTCAATCATATCTCACCACTCACTCACACACACACTCACTCAATCATATCTCACTTCACACACACACACACACACTCTCAATCATATCTCACCACTCACTCACCCACTCACTCACACACACACACACACACTCAATCATATCTCACTCACTCACTCACACACACACACACACTCTCAATCATATCTCACTCACTCACTCACTCATACACACACACACTCTCAATCATATCTCACTCACTCACTCACTCACTCACACACACACTCTCAATCATATCTCACTCACTCACTCACTCACTCACCACTCATACACACACACACACAACACTCAATTTCACTCACTCACTCACTCATATCTCACTCACACACATACACCACACTCTCACTCATATCTCACTCACTCACTCCACACACACACACTAGTATCTCACTCACTCACAAACACACACACACACACTCATTCATATTTCACTCTCTCACTCACTCACCACTCACTCACTCACCACTCACCACCACACCTCACCTCATATCTCACTCACTCACACACACACACACACACACTCACTCATATCTCACTCACTCACTCATTCACTCACACACACACACACACACACACTCTCACTCATATTTCACTCACTCACTCACTACCACACACACACACACACACACACACACACACACACTCTCACTCATATTTCTGTCAGGTAACAGGGTTGAACCTGACCGTCGTCCTAAAAAACCACCGCAGAGCGTTATTGTTAAACAGCTGCAGGTTTCAAACTGAAACACACGAAGATTTGCATTTATTTAAAAAAAAACCCAACATATCAGTGACAAAATGATGGAGTGGTTCATAACTCGCTCGAACATCGCTCACTGAATAATCGTTCAAAAATGCAAATGATCAAACTGTCAATTCCTCGAACAGCCATCCGTCACTGGAGACAAATACATAAAGAGAAATCATTCATCATGTTGCGTGTTTTTGTGGGGGTGTGTGTGTGTGTGTGTAAATCCTGATAATGTGAGCTCTATTATGGAAGCATTCTGCAGACACTTTTCGAAAGCAATTGCAAACTGCATTTGTTTCTGCGAACCTACAGCGTCTGCCAAATTTCAAACGGATTCGCAAAGTCCGTCTGCGATCGCATTTCCCGCGTCTTACGAGTTATGATCCTGTCATATCATCCGAAAAAGCAATAGCAGCTACCCGGTTTGCTATCTCACTTCCTCGGGGTCGCGTACGGAGTCTGACAGAATTCAAACGGAATATCAAATCCCTTCGTGTTTGCATGTCCGCCGCCTTGCAGAGAAACCAATCGGTGTTGGGTTGGGGCTGTACTATGGGGCGTGTTCGTATTTGGAAATGACATCAGTCACAGTCGACGGCCAAGACGCAGATCAAACCGTACAACCTTTATATTAAACTGTGTGGGCAGAGCTTGCATGTTCTCCCTGTGCTTCAGGGGTTTCCTCCGGGTACTCGTTTCCTCCCCCAGTACAGAGACATGCGTTGTAGGCTGATTGTCCTATCAATCAGGGGCAGTGCTGGCTTAGCGTTTAACGCTAATCCACTGGGTTACGGTTGTGGGTTCAAGCCCCGTCACTGCCAAGCTTCCACTGTTGGACCATTGAGCAAGGCCCTTAACCCTCTCTGCTCCAGGGGGC